>NQII01000133.1:1155798-1169280 GCA_002778355.1 Clitarchus hookeri | reverse complement strand
AACCCCCTCGCCTGCGGTGTACACCTCCGGAAGCTGTCCTGACGCCATCGAAAGTGTGGCATGAGGTCCTGGGGTGTCACCTGTAGTGGGCGTGTGAGGGGGTGGAAACCCCCGTCGAGGTGGGCGCCACGACACCAGGCATCGTGACACGAGCAGACTGTGTTGCTGTTTCCTCTTGATCGTGCTGGTGGTACGTCTGGGATAGCGTTGACGGGGGAATGGCGACGCTGCGTCATCTGCAGTGATGGGGCTCCCGCCTCGACGATCCCTGAGGGGCGCCTGGACGATGAACGTCATCGGGCCTGTGGGCGCTTGTAGATGCTCCTCCGAGGGAGGTGCTAACGCATCTTCCTCCTGCGTGGGTGGTCGGTGGACCTCGACATCGGGGTCGTTGTCATGGGGCACCTGGGTACCTGGTGCGGCGTCATCGTCAATGTCACATGGTGTTAGGCGCAGGTCATCCTGGTGCACCTTGACAGTTTTTCTGCCGAGCCGGACCAGGTAGGTGGTGGGTCCGGTGGCACGTGCTATCACAGGCGGCCTGCTCCATTTCGCCGCAAAGCCCCGCAAAAGTCATTGTGGGCTGCGGACTGCGGGAGCACACAGACATAGACGTGCTGAACGGGTTGTAGTTGAGGTAGTGGTCGCATTGTGGTCGGTAGCCAAAACGCGATGTAGCCTCGCAAGTGAGAGCATATCTCTTGGTGCTCCCTCCGATTGTTCACGTCGGGCGTCACTGCTGACTGGGTCACCACTGTCTTCTGCCCGCGGGCAGTCAAACTCACCAGGCAGGGTGAGGTTGTGGCCCAGAAAGACGTCAGCAGGTGACTTTCCGGTTGCGGCGTTGACGCGTCGACGGATGGTGAAGAGGGCGGCGGGCAAATGATCTGCCCAGGTGGTGTGCTGGTCGCCCAAACGGAGCCACAACTGGGTCTTCAGCTCCTGGTTTCGGCGCTGCATGGGGTTGGCATGTGGGTGGTAGATTGTCGCCTTCAGGTGTCTCACTCCCCAACGGGTACACAATTCTCGCCACTTCCTGCCAGTGAATTACGTCCCATTATCAGTAAGTAGGTTCTGCTGATATCCCCACATGGGAAAGCAGTCGGTCTGCAGGACCTTGGCAACACTCGTGGCTCGTGTGCTGATGGGAGATGCCTCAACCCACCTGGATAAGTTATCGGTGATCACCAAGATGAATCTCTTCCCCCCTCCACCCCCCTAGGACCTGGGGTAGGGCCCCATAAGGTTAAGGGACACCGTCTCGAAGGGCTTAGTGGGCAGTCGGGGCTGCTGTTGTTGTACCCTGTCAGCTCCCCGTGCTTTGAATTTGTTGCACTAACACACTGTTGCGCGTACCTGGTTAGTCCAGGCCAAAATAAATGTTCACACACATTGCGAATTGTTTCCTCCATCCCAGGTGTCCTGCTACGTTGCTATCGTGCGCATATCTCAGTATCTTCTCTATAACACTAGGGGGAATGAACAGTCTCTACATATCATGGTTACTGAGTGAACATGTTTCTAAACGACCATATATTACGTGCCAACACTCGACAGCCTGCTGGGTGCAACTGTCTTTCTGTTCACGAGTGAGTGCGCACTCTAGCTGCGCTTGCACCACCTCATGGTACAGATCACGTACAGTAAAATCATTGTTAGTGGCATTGATCTGGTGAAGGCTTACCTCACTCAGTGGTTCCCGCATTGTCGATGACGTGATGTTCACCATTATCACTGCACTGTAGAGCACTGCACAGAGTCCTTCTTGTCTGGCATCGGTCTGCAGGTAGAGGTGTTTTGTGGCGTCTTACCTCGCCAAGGTCGGGTACACTCGGAAACATGACTTGTTTTGCTGGAAGGCGTTGTCAGAGGGGCTGTCTCATTGAAACCGCTGCTGGGTTGACAGCAGGTCGGTGAGCACACTTCAGTCAGGATGACATGGCGCAGAACTGAAAACACCTGCCGTCGGGGGCCATGAAATCTGCCTTGGCACGGTCTTCCAGCTTGACGGGCACTTGCCAATAGCCACTCTTAAGGTCAAGGAATTACATGACCTTGGTTTGCCCTAATGAACTGGGGGCATCTTTGACGCTGATGTATGGTGGTAACACACTACGTGTCACTTGGTTCACTGGCCGGAAATCTGCATAAAACTTCCGTGTGCCATCTCTTTTAGGTGCCGGGTTATGGCAGAATTGAAGTCACTGTTTGTTGGTTCAATAACAGTGTCATTCAAAATTTCATGAATTTGTTGTTTAATAATTCGCGCTAGGTGCGGTAAATAACTGCGTGGCAGTGTGTATATAGGCCTGTCTTGCACTAGCGGTATGGCATGCTCAGCTACTGTGGTTCGACGAAGGGCGTCGTGTGCTGCAAACACGCCTCAGCGCTCGTCAAAAAGCCTCTGAAAAGCTGCCTGGTGTTCGGGCGTTACATTGTTGCAAAGCCCGCTAGTGAAACAGCTGGTGCTGTAACGGCTTGTCGCCGGTCAAGGTTACACACTGTCTCACTCCTTTAGGTCGAAATGGATGCGATGTGCTGCGGGTTCTACTATGGTATTTTGCTCAGTAAGTCACGATACACCAAGGATGGCATCTTCCCTAAGTCTGGGGTAACAACTACTATGGTTATTGTTTATATGTCACATATGCGAACCATTACTGTGGCTTTACCCTAGTGCGGTGCTGGTGTGCTGGTTTGTGGCTAAACGAATTATGTGAACGGCTGGAGTGATATTTGTGATGTACGAATCTAGGCTATATGAAGTTATGTGAGTCAGCAGTGTTTATTAATGCATGGCAATTATGACCGTTAATAAACACTAAAATGCGAATTAACTGTGAATGGCTTCTACTAACCTGGTTAATTAGTGCTTGTTGCAGTGTCAAGTCAGTAATGTTGTCCGGGTCTGGGGTGTCGGGAACGTCCAGCTCCTTTACCCATGCTTCCTGTTTCCCGGATTGCTGCTTGCATGCTTGTTTGTTTGTTTGAGGTGGGGGATTGGTAGGGCATGCATTGTGCCAATGGTATTCTTGACCATCACAATAATGGCACATAGTTGACAGTGGTTGACTTCTGTCGCTCTTCACGTATTTCTTTCGCGCACTGTCAGTCACACTATTGCTTTTGTTGTCACTTGCACTGGTAAATTATTGTGTACTTCTTCCTGCACTGTATTTTTTTGTCTTGTTGACCGAAATAGTGTATTTTAGTAGTGTTTTGCACTGCATCCTGCCCCTTCACACTGTTCTGACATTGCTCGTGGCTCCATTATGACACTCGTTTCCCGTTCACGGAGCGACTGGCATGGATTTTGCTCCTACATTATCGCGGCACGCAGGAGTTCATCAAGGCTGCTATTAAGCAGTGGTACCAACACGGCACGGCACTCTGGGCGCTCTGTTTCCGCCACCACTTAGAGCACTTCGCGCTCGACAAGGTACGGGCGGAAACGTCTGACAAGATTTACTTTTCTGGTGATAAATGTGGTTAGTTTCTCAATTGGCTATTGATCTTCTAATGTAAGTTTGCTTTGCGCCTGAAGTGATATGAATGCTCCTCCAAAGCGGCACTGGAAAGCATGGAGGAACTCCTCGCACTGTAGATCGCATGGATTGATAAGACTGCCACCAGGAACGCGCTTCTCCGGAGAGTTGCGCTCCAACACGGCTAGACCACTACTCCAGGCGTACTGTACAGTCACACAGGAACGCAGATGGGTCCTCTGTAGGTGTTTCCGCAAAGGTGGGCAGCGACTGGAATCGCGAGGGTGTGGTAACACTGGTTGGTCCAGGCGCAAAGGTTGGGATGGCTGCAGTGGTTTGGTGTTGCCTTCCACCACTTTATGGCCACGCGCTAGCAGCTGGTGGAACGAAGTTGGGTGTGGGAAATTGTGTCGCCGGGTTTGGTTGCGGATATTGTGGCGCATGAGTTGGTAGCATTGAAATCATCCATTGGGGGAAGGCAGGCATGGGAAAGTAGGTGGCGAGCGGGTGGTATGCAAGGGGCAGAAGATACGAGAGGGAGAGGTGCTGCAGTCAAAGCCGGCTGGCGGGATGCGGAATGAGCGAGCGGCGCTACATTAGTTACATCTACCTTTTGCGCGCTGATAGCGTATGGCAGCTGCAGTGCGGTGTCGGCCACTCCTGTATATTGCCGACACTTGCTGTCTTGTACTGTCAGTCTCTTGCCAGGCTGCAAACATTGCCCATGTACATGCACTGCACACACCCTGCATTGTGACATCACTATTTCCGCCCCCTGGACACACTGGGCAGTGAAATTGCATTGTTTGACAGTCTGCACCAGTTAATAAATCTTTGCACACTGTAGAAGTGTTCAACTGATTATTATTGCTGTGACACTGAGTACTAAAAGTTCCGGTTTTGTACGGTCGCGAGTTTGGTCGCGGTTATGCATGTTGAATGGTAATACTGTAGACACAAAGTACACTGAAGAGTACGGATACCTTGGCCCGTGCACAGTAAACCGGCACACAACATTTTGTAGTTTGGAAACTGAATGTTTGAATTTTGTTGAAAGATACTGTCCAAAACATCAAATTTGCACTGGCATTGAATTTTATTACATGAAATCTGTTCATATGTTCGCGGCATGGTCTTACGAGCGCACTTGCAATATGTTGTGGCTAATTCGTATTTGGCCACTACATCATGTGGGAAGGAGCAAGTAATGCCAAAACAGAGGCGTCGGAACGCCTACAGGTGTCAGGCAAACCATTGTTGACGGTCGCAGCGCAGCAGCCAAACCCAGTAGTGGGGGTCAAGGGCACAGCCCACCCCTTCATGACTGACCACCCTGCGTCCGATTGGAGGGGTGTACCGCCCGGCGGTAGAAGAGTTGTGCATGCCTGCGCACACAGCTCGCTGCGCCGATCGATACTCCCAGCTGGTGGTGTGGTTCAAATTTGGGAGGAGTGGGTAAGTGCAGGTGCAACCGCCCGATCTGCTGCATAGTTCACGGTGCTGGAAGGGGATGGGTGGTGACACCTCGTTGTCCCGTTATGGCCGACGCACTGCGCGTCTTCTGCGCCGTTGATGTAATAATGGCCGTGAAGCTTATTTTGGCGTGCTTTTACACCATGTGGCGTGGCATCTCTGAGCATCGTTATGGCATCTGAGTTTTGTCCCAGGTTGATCACACTGCTCCTGATGTGTTATTGATGTTGTCGGAGTGGGGGGATAGGTGGTAATATGCTCAAAGAGGGCCTGCGGCCCGCCACATAAGCAAAACTGCGAAAAATACCTATTTGTGCATATTGGTTCCTTAAGCTTCTCTGGGCGATGCCATTCCCAGGGAAGAAGGGGTGGCGTCTCCGGGTGCAGAATTCCGGTTCGTTACATTCGACTATTGCAGCTAAAGATGATTGGCGCAAAAACCTGAAGGCACCCGGAGCGCGATGCGGCGCGTGCCGACCCCTTGAGACACTCGACGGCGACTGAATCTGGCAAACATGCACAGCTCGAACTATGGCGGCACGTGGCTCGTCCTGCACTACTTTCTGCTTGCCTGTAACTTGCAACAATTAAAAAAGGACATGAACACTTCCATAATAAAGTAACAAAATAAATACATAAATATTCCCTGAATAAAAACAGTTACAATCTACACTTGGATGGCATGAAATGGGGTGAAAAAACCGTGGTGAAAAATACGTGAATTTGAGAATTACAAAATAAAAACCCTGGAACCCGTTTACACTCTTAGTGTCTTTCTTTATTTTCCAATATTTGCTTTGAAATTACCCTACAAATTATATACGCTGGGTCTGCCATTACGCCTTCACGCCCACCTGCGGGGGAGGGGGGATGCAATTCCAATGCTCTGTACTTTCACACACACACACTGCACTCGGTGTTGACAATCATGGTGCGCTGCAGCTACACTAGTGCAGTTGATGCGGTGGATGCGCAGCGTGGCAAATGGCCTGAAGAGCAGGATGTCGTCCTGCGTCAACATTTATATAAATGCCAAGCCAGACTATGGTAATGAGGAATATAGTTTCATCGCAGAAGATGGATTTATGCACACCTACACCAAGACTTGTTATGGCGGCCAGCATTGGTAATTCACACATTTTCCAAAACCCTACCCACAATCACAAATTCAAATTAACGGTCCGGGTCATGCCGCAGATGCAGCTAACCTGCACCATGAACCAAAGCATCGCCCTGGTACAGACTCACGCTACCATCCATGTGCCAGACTGTGCTGTGGAATTGCCCCATGCGGGGCAAAAAACATCGGTCCACTCCCAGCAACCTGTGTCCAAGAAGGATTCCGCCAGCCAGACGTTCAGACGCCGCCGAGTGCATCGCCAAAACCAGGCACTCGTGTCGGTACCCGGTTCTACCTCCGGTTCCAGAGACGAACCTGCACCCACTCATCGTCACTGCCAACATCCAGCGGCATGTATTTTTGGAGCTGCTGATGTTGGTTCTATCACTACCATACCAACTGTTGTTGGGCATGTTGGCGGTCCTGCCATTGGCGATGCAGAAGTCGTGGAGCCAAATGTTGAGGAGGAGCAAGATCTACAGTATGGCAACAATGTGGTTTGACAACCAACAGGGGGGGACCAGTGGTGCGAGTGGTTGAGAAAATGGACATCTTTATGATCCTGAGACTGGTGCTGCCTTTCACAAGTAGCTAATGCTTATTATCATTCACAAACTGCTTAGCCTTGAATGTGACAGTCTATTAAAATTGTGAAATGTGTGTATTTTTTGGTTAACCAGAAACAAATAAAATATGGAATGGTTATATTTTTGAAAAAGTAAAATCAGATATGCTTGTATTTGTGTTCTGCATTGACTGTAAAGTAAATAAATAGTGTATAAAAATATATTTTAGTGTTTTATTCATTTTTCATTTATCATATTTGTTTTAATATATAAAGTTTTTACTGAATCCGTACTTGTGAGACAGTATGTAACCAAAAAATATTTTTAATAAACATATTTAATGTATTAAAATTTTTTAATAACTTCTTAATCAGGTAAAATGTTATCTAAGCTAATAAACATAAATATTTTTTATATATATTATTCTCTAACTTTTCGAAAATTATTAATTGTTTGTAATAAGTTTTAATGGTATTGTTAAACCTTTCACACACACTTAATTTTATGGTTTCAGGTGTTGCAAACAAATAGTTTTATGATGTGTGCTGTACTTGGCTGTACTTAAGTTGACACAAAACTTGTTTCATTGTCACAGCTAATGAGCTGTAGGCTATATCTTTGGCTACAGTTATATGAACCAAATATGACCTAGACAAGTAAGAGGGTTTGCGAATCATTTACCCACGGGCTATATCATTGGTCATTGAGCTTCACAGTATGCAGTACAGACCAAAAATTACCTATATGTGCATAATGTACACAATTGTGTTCACTGGGTCTGAATGCATTAAGACAAAACCACAATGCTAATTTTAAAGGCAAGTGTAATATATTTTAATGTGAACAAAGGTATATTTTGTATCTTAGAAATGAAACGTTAAATCAGAAATAATTTGCTTTCTCCGGCCTAGAAGCAAACTCAAGTGTTCATTAGCCCACAACATATTTATATAGACAGGCTGTCATGGTCTCGGGAGCGGAGCGGAGAGAAGTGATGTTAGGTTTTGCAGTACAGGTGTTATGGTACTTACAAGGATGGAAAAGGGTGCCAGAGCATGTGATACTCATCCATTGATGGGCAGATCGCCCACATGGCTTCTCCTGATATCACCCCACACGACGAGGTGATGTCGGTAAAGTTGTTAAGCCCTGCCTTTGCTTACCTACGAGGGTGTAGGCCCCCCTCATATGCCTCTAATTATCACGTAATATTGTTGAGTGGCCTTCTCGCATGCCAAAACACCATAAAGACCCATCAGGAGTGTGGTGCACCAGTGGGTAGAAGACCCAAAGTTGTTACGTGACCGGTAGTGAAATAAAAACAAGAGACCACTTGCACTGATTTTTACTCACTATTTATTCCCTCATACGAAGCACTTACACAGTTCCGGCATTAAGACATGCTGGCAGCCAACAATGACAAAGAGGCAAGTGGCCAATGAAAAATTATTCAGTGAATTAAACCCCTGGTGTGTTTCAAGCTGGCGGGGCTGAGAACGGCACTACCCCCGGGCTAAGCAAAGAAGTGAAATCAATTAAGTTCCACAATAAAACAAATAAATATTGATACACTAAGGACTAGTACAAGATGTTAAAGAGCCCAGGGGTGTGCGGCACATGTCCATTCTCTCAGCGCATGCAGAACCAACTGGCAGAGCATGGCGCGCCCGCTAGGGACCCCTGCTCGAAAGCATGCCAAGTGCATCAAGAAAATACACTGGCTCTTTTACTGCGAAAACAAATACACACAAAAACCATTACATAGCACTAAAATACAAGAACACTTTACATCTTTAATTTGCACAAAAAATTTTAATTGGTAATAAAATTAATAAGCAAAATAATTTAAGTATGCCACGGGGCTGTCTCTCCCAATCTGTTGCATGTACGTTAAGTTTGTTCATATTTTACCATTTTTATTTCAATTAATGCAAAGATCGCTTACACCCTTATTACTATAAATTCTAGGGTGGCTGGCGGTGAACGAGTCCACTCTGACCACAGGAGGGATGTGGGTAGCCATGCTCGAATACGTTATTTACAAAGCCCGTTTTTAATGTAGCACAAAAACACAGGTTTTTTTACATGGTATTGAAGCCCAAAAACGACTGAATACTTTACACACTCGCACTACACGCACAACACACCCACAGGGACATAAACAGTGAATGGAGGGGGTACATGAGGGGTTTTATGAACATTGTAACCACTGTGTCCCCCTCGCTGCATTCATTTCCCCGGCGGTATTCTTACTAGGAACGTTGTTTGGCAGTATTGATCAGCCGGAATTATCACACTCTCAAAAGATCTTTCTTGAGGGCATGAAAGAGGGGCGGTCACCTGACTCTGGTAGTACCCAGGTGGTAGCAGAGGGGTGGTGCACTCTGGTGCACGTCGCTGGCGTAGGAGTCGTGGAGGGGCTGACCGCCACGTTTGGGCCGACTGCCCCAATAGAGGGCATGTTGAAGCTGCAATAGTGTAGCGGGACAAACAGGCTAAGGGAGGAGGGATGTGGCATGCATCAATATATGCATGTGTGTGTTTGTGTGTGCATTGACGTGCGCAGAGATAAGTAATGGGGGTGCAAACTGCAAAATGAAGACCTACTTTTGAGACATTAAAAAAATGGAAGTAAGAATATATTTAATCATAGTCATCACAAATAGTCTGCATTACGTTAAACATATTTTAATTTAGTAGTATTTTTAAATATCAAAACTATTAAGTAAAAATACAATGTTGACAAGATTAGTTTTTATTTTCCTATTGACAATATGCAATGGGGGATGCAGCTGCAACTCCCCCCAACCCCCCCGCATGTTTATGTGTGTATGTATATATATGAAATAAATCACAGTTTTTATTTGAAAAAAATTATTCTTTTCATACAGTTTTGTACTATTCATAAGGATATTAATGTTGTTTTACTGGAGACAATTCAACATGAGATTCATTGCATGCACATGTGCACTGGACAGCTTTGAGCTAAGACTTTCACGAGATTGACAGCCACTATTTCATGTGAAATGATGAAACATAATTAATATTTTTAATATACATGCTAGCATTGGGGATATGTCAACGCTTAAACAAAATTTACAATGCGAGAATTTGAGCCAAATTTTAATGTCTAAAATTATAACAACATATAATATTTTTATTATTTAACATATATCTTAAAACACATGTGTTGATTCATGCGTAAATCAGTCACCATTTTGTCTTTATATTTGCCGTGAATATTACACATGTGTTTCCGATAGCATGTGCACACTTCGACATTACGGTTCCTGCCTATATATTGTCCATTCATGGTTACTTCCAACTTTTCTGAGGTCCTGCTTAAGTTCCACTTCCAGAATGCCTCATACAATCAAAGCTTAACTAAGTCTAAAAAATTACATAAAAGGGGCAACAAACCACATTCGTTATACTCACATTTTTTTTTTCATGAGAACTATTTCTTACTAGGTATCACTTAATACACTTATTTTCTCTCTGCTTTTAATCGTATTAATAAAACATTAATATTTATAGATAAATTATAAGTAAACATTCAATTTCACCAATAAAGATAAGGTACTTAACTCAAATATAAAATGCTTGTGATACACTGCATATATAGGAAGCAATTGAAAATACACATGTAACGATTTTTCAAAGTTTGATTAAAAAACCACGAATAGAACTGTGTTTCAGACTGTTCAGAACTAAATTATTATATGTGACATTGATGCGTTTGTGCACGTCATCTACACCACGGATTAAGTTGGTTGATAACTTTTCAAGATATGTCGCACCCATTCACAACCTCTCAAATGTAGCTTAGAAACAGTATTTTGTTCGCCATGTGTCAGAGCCTGCCTAATTGAGCTGTTTTTCAATGTGTTTAAAAATAAATTATTATATGTGACATTGATGTATTTATGTACTTCATACACCACTGAATTCATTTTCATGCCACTTACATATTTTAAAAATAGAGATGTTGGTATATCTCAATGGGCAGCAGCCATGTTACAAACACAAAAGCATTTGAAATAAGTTCAATATTAGTACTGACGCATGTGAAAATAGTTCGGTTACTTAATCCTTGGCTCGCAAATTGGAACATGCAGTGTTTTCCTGCATGGGCTGATAGCTAGTTTGGTGCACATGTGGTGTGACTTTATTGTTTCAAAGTCTGGGGATGGAGAAAATGCAGTCTGTATTCTTCTCTTTCGCATGTTTCTGTGCAAGACTATCAATGTAATTTAAATAATGGGGAATCTGACAGAGTAATTTTCCATCATGTATAATTACTCATTGAATGTTTTGAATGTGTTTGGACTACGGGTTAAGTTTTTTTTTCAGGAGAATTGTGATAATGAATTTTTTCTCTGGAGAGGAGGCATGAGTAGATGTCAATTTCCTCTTACCCCCTCCCCACGGCAAGTCTGTGCAATGCTTGGTCACATAGTGTAACCCAAGAAAAGCACTCAGCCAGCAAACAGATAACACACACAGCCACACAGATAAGTAGCAACCCCCTGTCTCACTGTACCTACGGTTTGCTGAAGGTGTGAATAATCCATGGTAGCAAGCCAATATTTAATTTTTTTATCAATTAAAAATTTTATTAAAACATTTTTATTGAAATAATTGTTAGGGGGAAGTGTTACTGGAAAGGAGTGAGTAGGGGGAAGATGCGCCTCTGCTTGTGATGTCAACCAATTTGGCTGATGACTCCTAGTGACTGATATCTGTCCCAAACTCCCCTACTTTCCCACTGCTATCATCCTTATATAGTTTCCAAGAAAATAAGTAAGGAGGGAGGGCGGGGAAGTTGCTCAATGAAAATACTGTGGTAACTACAAGTACTACTTCCCTTATATCAATCTGCTATTCTGTCCACTTAGTTATAAAATATAAAGGCTGGAGCATGCTGAAATCTCCCACTCTGATATCAGTGCTTGCCGTCTGCATATCTGAGTACTTTCTGCTTTGTAGCCATTTTGAATTTAGTGAGAGAGTTTCAGGTATCACGACTCTCCTCCATTTTGCTTTGAGTTATTACTCGCAAAGGTATGTTATTTTTTGAAGATAATTACTTGCTTGAACATTTATTAAACCATTAAATGGTTAAATAAATGTTGTCAGCAAGCTTAATAATTTTTTTTATCATCAAGTTTTATGCAGATTGATTTTTTAAATTAACTAATTGCTTTGTTATTAACAATTAACAAGCTCTTTAATGGTTTTTGCATATCATTTTTTAATAACTAATTGCTTTCTTATTGTTAATTTTTATCATTTTGTATTGTTAAAGTTATTAAGAATATAGGAAAGGTCATGCCGTGCATGAATGAAGAGAATATAAAATCAATAACAGAATTTGAATGACTGAACAGAATTCAATTGGGTTTGTTTTGTGGATAGATATTTTCATTGTATAGACCAATATATACAGCAATATTTCATAAAATATATAGTTTTTTAATACAAAATTGCAAACTGTTTTTCAAAAAATAAAGGCTCGAAACCATAAAATAAACAAATATGCAAAAATGTTAGTTTGTTAATGTGCATAATTATACAATATAAGTCTCTAAGATAGTAGAATTTTAAAAAGATGTACACTTCAATTTTAAACAAATTTTAACTTTGTTAAACCTTCTATTTGATGTTTTTTTTAAAGAAACACACACTCATTGATAGAACATCCACAATTCAGCATTATATATTTCAAGACACCATTTGTTTAGTATTTTAAAAACAAAAAAGTTTTTGCATTTCATACAATTTTACCACTACAGTGCCTTATTTTCGAAACATATTTTCTTGTGTCTCTCTCACTCTCTCTGTCTGGTGGTGCGGTAACTTGAACTACTGTACTCATGCTACGCCATAGCCATAGTATTGCCACATAGTTCTGCTCCTGCCAAGTTCTATACATAAAACATAGATAAATGAAAAATAATGGGTAGAAAAATAAGTGTTAGTTTAAGTGTCCATCGAAAGAAAAGTAAATGTCCGCAGTTTTCACAACACTATAAAAGAGGGTGAGTATACTTTCGTATGATTAAAATCAACATGTAAAACCACTGTTAGTGTCATATAGGTTCAATGTGCATGCGTACACCCACTATGTAGGCTTTACATTTTACGTGATTACAATTACTGAATTGTAACTTCATACTTAAATAACTGTTTTTCTTGATAAGTTTTATGTATATAATGTTTCTTATCGTTTTACTGTTTACTTTTCTGCGTAAACATTTCATGCTAGACAAACACATGACAAACATTGAGAAAAAAATATTAATTTAAAGAAGTAGAACCTATTCATAAACGTTTTTAAACAGATTTTACGTATCTTTTAAAATTTAATAACTTAAAGTTTTGTTAATGTTGGTATCCTTATGTTTCATTAATTTTGTTTAATGTGAAGTAATAATTTTTCTATGAACGCGAGCAAAAGTTTGACAACTCCCAGAGCTGTGGTTTTGGAGGAAGGTGATTGACACTGTTGTCTAAAGGACCAATTTACTACTGAAGTAAACACAGGGCGATTGGAGTTCAAAAAAACAATCTAGTTTTATTATTCCTTGAAAAAGTTATAATTCACACACGAGCTCTAAAGACAACTCCTTCCCGTTTATACAAAGGGGGGTGTAGGGGGGTAGTACTCTTCACACACGCTGGATGACTGTACTTATCTGGTTTGCTGGGCGGGTAGTTGGTCCTGCAGTTGAGGTCTGGTGAGCAGGAACTGGCAGGACTCTGCGTCTGATGGGCGTCTCGGCGACTGCCCTCGAAGTTCCTCCTTCTCGGGTCCACACTGCGTCTGATGACGGCC
>NQII01000133.1:1139064-1154935 GCA_002778355.1 Clitarchus hookeri | reverse complement strand
CCCGCAGTGGTCCTTCCCTTGTCCCCGGATATGCTGCTATTCTTCTGCTCGTACATCCGCTAAAAGCTTTCTTGGTTTATTGCGGCGAAGCCCGGGGTCGTGGGACCTCGGCGTATCTTGGGGCAGCTGCCCAGTGCAGCTGTGTCCGCGCCCTGGTGCCTTCCGTTGCCTCCGGATGCCGTCTGCACGTGCAGAAAACTTGGGTGGCCCGTCTTTGCAGCTGTGAGGCGCGGGATCCTTTTTGGACACGTCCGCCACCCTTAATATTTATTGGTGTTGACCGCCTGCAAGCTTCGCTAGCGCATGTGTTCTGACGGCCAAAATACATGGACGCGGGGAGCGTCAAGTTTTTGAGAACACTATTGTGTAGTTGGAAATTGACTAATCAGAATAATTAAAAAGTGTATGTGTTATGATTCCAAGAGTAAAAATACTTACGGCAAAACATTCAAAACTAAAAGTTCCATCTTTATTTTAACTGTACAACAAACCACAAGTTTCTAATACATATTAANGGCAAAACATTCAAAACTAAAAGTTCCATCTTTATTTTAACTGTACAACAAACCACAAGTTTCTAATACATATTAAGTCTCCTGCTTATTTGAACAACTCGTAAGCAACGTAAAAGATATGGTTAAATTAATTGCTTGTGATATTCTTACGGTAACCATACTATAGTTATTACAGGAGAATTATTATTTTTTATTATTTACGTGCCACCATAACGAGTAGCATTATCTCAGTTGGTAAGTGGCTCATATTGGAACAAAAAGGTCTGTAGTTTGAAACTTTGCTAGACTGCTTATTTTTTTATCATCACAAAGAATTGTATTTTTGATCATAATAAGTTGACCTAATGCTCATGGAATACAAAACCTTTAATTTTTCAAACAGTTTTTCAATCATCTGTTTTCTGACTGATGGGTCAGTTAAAATGTATCAAATGACAACTAAAAATGTGTATCAAATTAAATAACAATGTGTAAACTAACAAAATCAATAATAATATTTTTAACAAAAGTTACGTATTTTATAATACTATTTTACAAGGCAACATAAATATTCAGTCTTTCATTCCGTTTTTATGTCTTTCATATTGTTTACATGTAATAATTATATTGCTCAGTTTGAGGTTTAAACTCCAATAAAAGTGGTGAAGTGATTACATTCATATGTACTATTTTTTTCAACAATCCTAATGTCACCAAATAAACTGAAAATGAAAAGAAGGGCATACAATATAAAGCTACATATTTTCGAGAAACAAATAATATATATATATATNATAAACTGAAAATGAAAAGAAGGGCATACAATATAAAGCTACATATTTTCGAGAAACAAATAATATATATATATATTTTCATATCCAAAATCAATTTTGACTTCGTAGTGCAATTGGTAAGGTAACTATTATGAAGCNAATATATATATATATTTTCATATCCAAAATCAATTTTGACTTCGTAGTGCAATTGGTAAGGTAACTATTATGAAGCAGGACAATGTGAATTCAAATCCTAGGCATCACCATTTAAAATAAAAAATTTTTAATTGCATCAAATTACACAATATAAACTGTAACTGTTGGAAATATGTTTTTTTCTCGCAATGATTTCCCTAAAGTCAATAAAAAAATATAATTTGTCAGTTATTCAATCAGTGAAATTGTTACACTGAAACCACCAGTGGTTTTCCACCAATTCTAAGTGGAGCCATTTTCACTGATTCGAGTAGTTGAATTTCACTGCAAATGAGTGGCTTTCCACTGTATATACACTGAAGAGCCAAAAAAACTGGTACAGGCGTGCGTATGCAAATAACAGAGGTACAGAACCAATCAGAGTAACGCGATGTGGTCGGCAGCTAGATCGGATACTGCTACAATGGCAGGTTATCAAGATTTAAGTGAGTTTGAACGTGGTGTTATAGTCGCCGTACGAGAGATGGGGAATAGCATCTCCGAGGTAGCGATAACATTTGGATGTTCGCTTACGACCATTTCACGAGTGTACCATGAATATTGGGAATCCGGTAAAACATCACATCTTCGACATCGCTGCGGCCGGAAAACGATCTTGAAAGAACGGGACAAACAAAGACTGATGAGAATAATTAAACGTAACAGATGTGCAACCCTTTCTCAAATTGGCGCACATTGGATTTGTGGACTGCCCTGCAGGATTCATGGTGTGAATTGTCTCCTACATACCTTCAGACATTAGTTGAGTCCATTCCACGTCGTCTTGCGGCACTTCTGCGTGCTTGCGGGAGCCCTACACAGTAATAGGCAGGTGTACAAGTTTTTTGGGATCTTCAGTGTAATTTAGAGTGTGACCATATTTGGCTTGACTGAAGAGTAACTGTTTGTCACTAGGTTAAAGTATTTTTAATGTGTGTCAAATTGTAATGTTTCAATCACACAAATGCAAAAAAAAATATTGCTGTTATAAAAATTAATTATGAAATGTTCTAATATAAATCAATAACCTTACTGTAAAGACTAAATAAGATATATATATATGTAAGTTTAATATTTAGTCTTCCACACATATATATATGACACACACACACACAAATAGTGACCAAGGAGTACAGAAAGAGAAAGAGTTGGNACACAAATAGTGACCAAGGAGTACAGAAAGAGAAAGAGTTGGCAGGTTAGACCTCAAGTATTTATTTCATGGCTGGAATTGGGGTCACTGGCGATTATTTGTTACCAACCATGCAGCATTAAATGTATTTTTTCATAATTTACCAAGCATTTATTTAAAATAAGTAGAATTGAAGTAAACAATGTGTATTAAGACTGAGACTGAGTTATGGATTCATTTGAGTGCATTACATTATCAATTATATTTATAAAATTACTTTTGTTAAAAATTTTCAGAACAAAATACTTTTTCAACCTGTAGCCGTACGTCATTATCTGCATACTTGGGCTAATCAGACAAAATATATGTAAATTATTGATACATTATGAACCATAAGAATTAACTATAATGTTTGTAAAAAAAATTTGTGGTTAGAATTTTTGTAACAAAACACTGAAAATCCTATTACACANGAATTAACTATAATGTTTGTAAAAAAAATTTGTGGTTAGAATTTTTGTAACAAAACACTGAAAATCCTATTACACAGATATTTTCGTACATATAGATATGTACACTAGGGTGGAACAAAAAGGCAAAAAAAAATTTTTTTTTCTCCAAGTCATTTTTAATAGCGCAAATAAGTTGCCTTTTAGGCTCTACAATGAACATGTAAATTTATAAAAAAAAACAAAAAATATCTTGTGCTGCCACAAAGACCTCAAAGTTTTCCTATATACTAATTATCTTACATTAAAGGTAAAGTCTTGTCTTTATACTACATAATCGACTTTTGTCTCGAATCTAGGCATTATTTTTCGAGATTCCAGCCTAGAACGAATAAAGCCGTCTCTCTTGACATTTCCACAAACAGCTGCTGAAGCTTCCGTGACCAATTTGACGCATCTTTTGACGGCTTGAGCGTGGCAAGGAAACTTCGGAAACGCCAAGATTGTCTCTCCTGAATTTATAAAATCCTCGAGTTCTTTTTGCTTAGCTGAAAACGTAAGCGGAGGCTCAGTTACAGTACAAGACTGCCAACAAATCAGGTTTTCGTACTCCAGAGCTTCAAAGTTTAAAGGGGGAATAACGAAAGTACGACTTTCTTGTGTGCTAGCCCGCGCCGCCAAAATTCTTCGTAAGCCAAGCTCCCGAATGTGCTTCCTCTCATCGGAAATCATTGCCAGCAAAATGTTTTCCGGGTGCGCAAAGTAACTGTTGCGCTGAATAACAGGGTCTATAACCGCCTTCAAGTCTTCATTCAGGTAGCGCGACGCATGGATGGTTTTCAAAACATGTTTTGCGCCGTCTTTACAGGATGGATGGCATTTTATGTCGAACCAAACGGGAGCGTATACCTTTACTATGTATTCGGCCAGTATTTCCAGATTGCGAGATGGTTTCTCAGTTCCAACATAGAGGCGAAGAATCCTGTTTGCAGCTGTCAGCCACCTAGAGTGCGAAATCCGACCAGGATCTCTCAGAGACAAACTTTCAGAACAGATGCCACTTGCAACAGCGTTACAGATTTCTAGTAAATATTTCTGATCTGTACTCAAATCCTTCTTGTCAATGGCAGGCATCTCTGTGACAATTGGATGGAACCCTGCTACAGGGAGGTTTTCGCAACCGATCAGTTTTTTTCCGTTAGTGCCTGAAAACTCGCGTGGGCCGGTCGTTGATCCATCTAAGTGTTGAAAGAGATGACGTATAGGAAGTTCATTGGCATGTAGTTGACATATCAGCCACTGAACTGGTCNCGCATGGATGGTTTTCAAAACATGTTTTGCGCCGTCTTTACAGGATGGATGGCATTTTATGTCGAACCAAACGGGAACGTATACCTTTACTATGTATTGGGCCAGTATTTCCAGATTGCGAGATGGTTTCTCAGTTCCAACATAGAGGCGAAGAATCCTGTTTGCAGCTGTCAGCCACCTAAAGTGCGAAATCCGACCAGGATCTCTCAGAGACAAACTTTCAGAACAGATGCCACTTGCAACAGCGTTACAGATTTCTAGTAAATATTTCTGATCTGTACTCAAATCCTTCTTGTCAATGGCAGGCATCTCTGTGACAATTGGATGGAACGCTGCTACAGGGAGGTTTTCGCAACCGATCAGTTTTTTTCCGATAGTGCCTGAAAACTCGCGTGGGCCGGTCGTTGATCCATCTAAGTGTTGAAAGAGATGACGTAAAGGAAGTTCATTGGCGTGTAGTTGACATATCAGCCACTGAACTGGTCGCCCGAGAAAAGATTCTATCTTCGTGATTACCCCATTTTTATGTCCAGTATTAACAACTGTACCATCACAACCAACAACAGCCAGTTCTGAACAATCAAAGTTGTTGTTTTCCAAATGCGCAATAATCGATGTAGAAACAGATTTAGCAGTACCACATGATGGAGTTACGTGCCGATATAAATAGAACCTGGTTCCTGGATCAAAGAATAATGTTCCTCTTTTACCGTTTTTTGGTATGATTTTTTTCTCGATCTTAATCGTATCGTCCTTTCTTCCATCAAAATACAAGCCCTGAAGCAGTTCGGTATTTTCCATATCTCTTTTCTGGAGTTTTTCGCAGTTTTTTTCTCGCTGTCTTCTTACTTTCATCCTGTCTATTACCTTCGTCGTGTCTTCTTTTTGTATGATTCCAACATCTTGTAAAACAGCACTAGCGATTAACGCTGCACTTCTGTCAGAAACACCAGTTCGGTCGCAAGCTAATGCCAGTTTAGAGAGAGGCAGTGTCATTCGATTCTTAATGTATGGAGTGAGATTTTGTTTCTTTTTCTTTTCTGGTGACGGCAGAAATTCTTCACTTTCCACACTCGAAGAAGGCAAGCTATCCGACTCCGTATCAGAAGTTAATCGCGATGCATTGGTTGGCTTAGTTATCCCACATTTAGTGAGGCGTGACATTCTCTGAACTTGCCTTTGATATTTCTGTTCGTTCGTTCTTGAAGCAACGACATCTACCGCGCCCATGATCATCTTGCATTGGCTTCTTTGGTCCAAAAGAAACCAGCGTTCTTCTTCTGGAACCTTGCGGATTTTTGGGCAAACACACTTTTGGAAATCAACGCATTTGCAAGCGGAAATATCGAACAACTTCGATTTTGTGTCATGTTGAAAAGATTTAATCTTGGCAGTGAGACTAGTTTGGCCTTTTCTCTGTCTATAGTTCTTTATCAATGCTCGATATTTATCATGGTAACACCGCAACATCTGGAGAACTCGTGTGTGTGATACTGTCGGTATTGAAGCCTTCTGCCATAACTTTTCTACTTCTACTACAACGTCGGTTGCAATTTCTTTGAAAGATGGTTCTTTCATAGGTTTCTTAGATTTAATTTCGTGTTTTATCCAGAGATATAACTTCATCACATCGTCAAATGTAGGTAAAACAGACTCATAGAGTGGTTTAGGGGCACCAAATACAGTACAATTCAGTTTCTCCCTCGTATTCACTTGGCCTTTAGTCTCCATAATATTTGTATCACTTTATTCACAGAAATAATAAAATTAGTACCTAATGTACTTAATCTACTAAGAAACAATTNAAATTAGTACCTAATGTACTTAATCTACTAAGAAACAATTGAATTAAGATGATTTACGATAGCCGCTAGCACTACAAGTTGCAATTTGTCTTCACGCATGAAAGCGGCGCGAGCGACTGACATTGGGGCGAAGGGGTGAGAGGCGGGTAAAGAGTGAAGTATATCTCGCGACGCGATTCGATACCATTCGTCTTGGATGCGCGGGAAATTTGATTCTAAGTACAACTTTAGTGTAAAAGGCTATTGTAACGAAAACAGCTAGAAAGCGAATTATTCTCCATTTTATAAAACTTTAAGATTGATGTGGCAGCATAAGATGCTTTTAAATCGATCTAAAAGGTTTGCATATCTAAAAATTATTGTTAAATGCAACTTTTCCGCACTATTAGAATTGAATTAAAAAAAAAAGGTTCCACCCTAATGTACACAGTTGGCATAGAAACATATATTATTTGCACAGGAAACAAACATGTGTACTTAAAAAGTTAACAAAACTTTTGTAATGACTTTGAAAGCAACGCGAAGTAGCAGTGATCAAAACATGGCTGGTAACAGTCAAGCAAGTTCAAACAACACATATACTGCCAAAACAGATCAATTACAACATCATGCTTCATAAACAGATGTTGTTTATCATATTATTTTCTTGATGGTATTAATTTGCATAAGTGAAGTCATCATTTTTGCAATAGTAATACAGAGGAATGTGTAGTCAGAAAATTAATTCAATTTATGTGTTATGTCAGTATGCAAGTTACTCCAATGATGGTAAACAATTTTTTGTACTCAATAAAAAATACTGTAGACCCTATTTAGACTCACCTCCTAACATAAACATTATATAAGATGAAACAATGATTTGAATCAATGTTTAATAAACATACTATAACAATTAAAATTTATGTATTTAAAAATTATTTTCATATATTAGCCAAAACACGTAGCTGAAGAAAAGCTCTTTCACTCAAACAAAGTTAATTATCTGTGAATGATTTTGTACATAATGCTAGTGATAAACAAGATTTATTTTTGTGTAAAAATAAAATTATATTATATATTGAATTCTAGTCATTCCGAAAATACATCATCATATACATCAAGTGAGTGATTTGGGCGGCTCTTAACAGCAAAATCTTGAGAGCCGATGCAAGTGATTTAGGTGAGTACGGAGCAGCACCGGAGTGAAATTGCCGGGAAAATAGGAGATCCCAGAGAAATCCCGCCAACCAGCAGCATCGTCTGGAAGGATTCCCACATGTGAACATCCGGAAATGACCCAGCAGGGGATTGAACCTGGTTCGCATTGGTGGGAGGCGAGCAGGCTAACTGCTCAGCCACCACAGCCCCTCATATTCATTGATGTTACATTCTTTTTAAAATATTTTATTCTATAAAATATAAGGGATCCATTTAATATTGTAAAGGTAATGCAAAATTTAAATATTCTGCTTACATTAGTAACCTACATCACACTGGGTACAACAAAATGTTGGTAGCCAACATTATTTTAGTTCGTATGTTTTTCTTTCAACACTTGTAGTTATTTTCAAATATTTTCTGAGTTTTTTATGCTGTACCGCTAAACTGATGTACTTAAAACACTAACTTCAGTGGATTGTACAGCATGCATTCTGCATCTTCGCCATTGTGACCTTATCATATTCATGTCGTGAGTACTTGCAAAATTCATTTCACGACTGATGGGTGCAATACTTGCTGCATTACTTTTTAGAAGATATGTTTTTCCCTTTGTATGGGCTCTTCACACATAATGAAACAATCTTAACAACATTCATTTGTACAAAATTGTGTGTGATATTTTCACCAAGTTATTGTCAGATCTCTTACATAAAGAGTGTAAGTACACTAGGAGAAATTTATTTTCTGTTTTCTTGGCACAGACAGTGCTCGTTAGCTATATCTATAAAACTTGTGTCATAATACATCATATTTTTAAACAGTCGTGAGCTTCCCCCACCCTCCTTGCAGAGGAGACAATAACTCCCAGCGATGCGCGAAAATCTGCTAGAAGTCTTACTTCTTACTTCATACATTTCAGAGAGCAGCTAGCACCCCTCACCGTCATGTGCGAAATCACAGTGCAACTTAGCAACATTAAGTTTAAATGACTTCAAGTGACAGCAAGCCTCACTGGCTTGGTTGACGTACGTTTAGTTTACTGACTTGACACACACTTTGTGTAGCGCTGATGAGAGCAGACCTCCTGGCAATGTCTTTCGAAGCCTCTTAACTACATTTATTTTATGCTGTGATTGAAAGCCACCATGTCGAGTCCCCTTACCAGAGGTTCGTGCTTGGCCTGTCAACTAGCATTAGAGCAGAATCAGCACAGACTACAATTTGCTGCCTGATCCAAATTCTAGTGAAAGTAAGTATTAGCACCGTTGAGATAATTAAATGAAAAAATTGTTATGTATATATTTGAGCATACGTTTTTGGTACAACCTGGTCCTTTTGTAGGTTATCGCTGTGGCACAGTCACAGGTCCTGCCAATTCCTGGAGTTGTGTCATCAGTCTGGTTGCAGTCCAGGCTGTACGACTGTAATGAAACCCCTGCATCATCATGCAAATTTAAGCAGTGAGTATTTCTGACCACAAGATGAATATTTGCATGTGTTTATTAGACTTTTTTTTACATTATGTAGTGAACATGTGTCCAGTTGAAGTGACTTCTGAGGAAGGGAGCCCGAGATTCCCCTTTTGTCGAAGTTAAATTGTCCGATTCATGTAAGTCCCTAGCAACACAGCCTATCGTTGCTAGGTGTTATACTACAGTCTTCCTTTTCTTCTTCTGGTACAAAACATGTTTAAACTTGTTGTGTGCACACAAAAAGAATATTAAAAATAACTACACTCATTGACAAAAAAATTTCAAGTGATGTGCTATGTAAAAATCAATATTCATATTCACAAATAAAAAAATTGCCCATGGCTTAAAATATGCAATATGAATATGCTAATGTCTTGCTTTAGCATACAGCATTATATACATTTAAAAAAAGGCACATAACTGTTGAGCTGTAGTTTTTCATAATTTTTATTATACACTGAAGAGCCAAAAAAACTGGTACACCTGCCTAATATCGTGTAAGTCCCCTGCGAGCACGCAGAAGTGCCGCAAGACGACGTGGCATGGTCTCGACCAATGTGTGAAGGTATGCAGGAGGCAATTCACACCATGAATCCTGCAGGGCAGTCCACAAATCCATAGGAGTGCGAGGCGGTGGAGATCTCTTCTGAACAGCACGTTGCAAGGCATCCCATATATGCTCAATAATGTTCATGTCTGGTGATTTAGGTGGCCAATGGAAGTGTCTTAAGTCAGAAGAGTGTTCCTGGAGCCACTCGATAGCAACTCTCGATGTGTGGGGTGTCGCATTGTCCTGCTGGACATGTCCACGTCCATCAGAATGCACAATGGACATGAATGGGTGCAGGTGATCGGACAGGATGCTTACGTATCTGTCACCTGTCATAGTCGTATCTAGACAGGGGTCCCACTTCACGCCAACTGCACATGCCCCATACCATGACAGATCCTCCACCAGCTTGAACAGTCCCCTGTTGACATGTAGAGTCCATGTATTCATGAGGATGTCTCCATACCCATACATGTCCATCCGCCCGATACAATTATAAACGAGACTCGTCAGACCAGGCAACGTGTTTCCAGTCATCAACAGTCCAATGGCGGTGTTGGCAGGCCCAGGCGAGGCGTAAAACTTTGTGTCGTGCAGTCAACAATGGTACATGAGTGGGCCTTCAGTTCCGAAAGCCCATATCAATGATGGTCCGTTGAATAGTTCACAAGCTGGCACCTGTTGATGCCCCAGCATTGAAATCTGCGCCAATTTGAGAAAGGGTTGCACATCCGTCACGTTTAATGATTCTCGTCAGTCGTAATTTGTCTCGTTCGTTCACAATCTTCTTCCGGCCGCAGCGATGTCAAAGATTTGATGTTTTACCGGATTCCAGATATTCACGGTACACTCGTGAAATGGTCATACGCGAAAATCCAAATTTTATCGCTACCTCGGAGATGCTATGTCCCATCTCTCGTGCGCCGACTATAACACCACGTTCAAACTCACTTAAATCTTGATAACCTGCCATTGTAGCAGCAGTAACAGATCTAGCAACTTTGTCAGACACTTGTTGTCTTATATAGGCGCTGCCAACCGCATCGTGTTACTCTGATTGGTTCCATACCTCTGTTATTTGCATACCCATGCCTATACCAGTTTTTTTGGCTCTCTAGTGTATTAGGTGATAAGCAAAATTTGGAAAAGTTTTATTTTAAAGAAAAGTACTTTCTGCTACGTAGTGACATGGTTTAGTAAAAAATAATATTAGCACAAAATAATTTATTTAATTGGTGGTGGAAGGGTAATTTTATATACGCAGACTTTGTTTGCTTATATAAATAACCAAATTTTTTAAAGTTTAGCTTTATCACAAAAAATGTTTTCCATAATTGTTGTTATTATTCATAACACATGTTGAAGTTTTTTTTTGCTTATATATTCAGCATGGAGGGCGGCCGTGTAGAATTGGGAACTTCAGAGGGTTTCCAACTTCTTTCACCTGCTTCTATCTCTTGGATAAGTACAATACCGCCGATAGGTTTAAAATGTCGTTTCCATTTGAAGTATTTTGTCATCCACAAGTCTGGATTGAAGCATGAACACACCTGCATCCATAATCCCTGTAGAGAAGAAGGGTAGATATGTGACAAATGTGGACTACAGATAGGGAGTAAGGATAGTATGGAACATTACCTGAGGAGCTGTGATGGGACTGTGTGGCAGAAAGCAGCTGGCAACAGCCAAATTTTGTAATGCTCCATTTGCCAATCCCAACAATGCCCAAAGGCATAAAAAGAGGTGCAAATTTAATCTGGCAAAGAAGAAGTTTGCTTACGAGGACTGCTGCACGGAGTATTCGAGGGCAGATAAATAAAAGGGGCATGCAAAGAAGTGTANCAGCAAAGAAGGCAAGACTGACGTCCTAGTCCAACATCAGCAGCCAGTACCAACACCAACACCTCGTCCGAGGATCATGTGGGGGCAGGACAGTAGACGGGCCATTGGTTTGTGTTGGCCGAAACTGTCTTTAGGGGCAATCTAAAAATATATGTGGCAGAAAATGTAAGAGATGAGGCCGCAGACATGCACATACACTTAAGGCATGAAATGGAGCATCATCAACCAGCTGCAGAAAGAATTAATTAATAAAAAATGGCCCAGTAAAATTCAATTTTTTCCTGGAGTGTGATTATGGCAAATCAAAGCTCCACAAATCTGAAGTAGATGAACGCACCATCAAAACCAAAAATGTGGCTGTTTACAAAGAATATGACATGGAAGAAGCTGTGGCGGCCAGCTTGATGAAGATATGCCCGGAAGAGGAGGAGTATATGACAAAGGGATCTGGATGGACACTCACTGCAGTAAAACAAATGTAGTTAAAAATTAATAAATTGGACCCCCTCCCCCCAAGCGTAACCAGTTATCTTGATTTGCAAGCACCAATAAAAAAAGGTAAGCCATGAAAAACCCAAAAAACCAGGATCACTGGTGTCTTAAATGGGCCGTACTCACCAGATATGATAAAGGCCAAAACCCACAGCACATGGACAGATGCTACAGAGAACTGAAAAGCAAGTTTGATTTTAAGGCATTGAATTTCCCATGCCTCTGAACCAGATATCAAAATTTGGAAAGCAAAATCCTTGAGTGATTGTAAACTTATTCATAATCAATGATGAAATGAAGGAGGCACCAAGATGAATGTGTATTGAAGAGAAGCCCATGCATTTCAATCTCCTCCTCCTCACCACTGAAAACAATGCCCACTTCACATACATTAAGAATTTTTCTCACCAGGTGAGGTCTCAAGTGAAAGCCCAAACAAAAAAACTACACATTTGCAAAAAGGTGTATCACACATTACGATGATAACTTTCGAGTGACGGAAAAGACAGGCGAACAAATGCTGGTGAAACACAGAACTACTGCAGTCCTCACGCTCCTTCACGAATTTATATGCTGAAACATGAAAATAAGGGAAGCAGGCCAACCCTCAAGTTAAAGAACTACCACACCACAGACAAGATGCTGATTATCGTCTACGCCAATTTTGAGACCATGCTCCTGCCCGTCTAAATCTGCCAGGATGACCCTCAGATATCCTGTATGCACTCTTACCAGAAACATAAAGCGTATTGTTTTTGCTACTATGTTCAATACCTGCCGCCAAAACCATAAGTCTGCCAACGGGACCTAAAATTTACACTGGAGAAGATACCGCAAAGAAATTTATTGAAGAAATCATGGATGATGGAATCAAGGTGAAGGAAATTTATGATGACATCAAACCCACGAAGCTGCTCAGCGACCTTGAATCATTGAATCATGCCATGGCCGATACTTGTTGCTACTGCAAAGAAAAGTTCACTGAAGACAACAACTGGAAGGTAATGAACCATGACCACTTCACCGGAAACTACATTGGCCCCTCCTGCAATAACAGCAACAAACTCTGTCGTCGTTCGAAAAGCCTACCAAACCTATTCCACAATTTAATATATGATTAGAACACCCCATGGGGGACATTACCACTTTTCACAAGGTACTGCTTGAAGTTTTTTTCATCTATATTTGGTATCGCATTGTAGATTTGAAAATTTAACAGAACAATGCAACATTCCCCATCCAGGTCAAGTGGCGGAAAATGTACCACACACAGCTTGGAGCTACGCCCCATGAAGGTAAGCATTATCAACATGACTGATTGTCTACTGTTGATGTATTGCCATTTTATTAAATTACTTGTATGAACGAACGAGGAAGCAAAGACACAAATGTCCACAATTCCATATGTTTGGCATCTGTTCCACCTCATTGTTATATGTTCATGAGGTTACTCCAAATAGGTACCATCGGAGTTCGGGTGGAGGATGCAAATGACCAAAACTATAATAATAGTTTGCATGTTTGCCCCATTTTACATATGCTACCCAGTGTGTGTACCGGGTCCTGAGGTCATTTCCATGTTGATTATGGCACACTTGTTACAGTTTGTTTTCAGTGGCAATTTGTCTCCAATAAACATTCCCCTAAAATGTGGTATTTCCAATTTATGTGCATACAGTTCCGAATACACATTCGTTAATGGTCTTTTAGGCAGTGAATTCATGACCACCTCTTCCTGCTGCATCACTTTTGCACACTTCCACCTCCTACTGGGTATGGCCATAGGTAGAGGCCTTGGCCATTTTATTTTACCCATGGTGATAGCTTCCATATTTGCATTGTGGCAATGGCCTCGCATAACTGCTTCAGTTTGTTCGATGCTGTGTTGACAGCTTGGATGATACCACTCATGGCTTCAATTAGGCCCCTGAGGGCCCAGAGTGCAGGCAAAAGCAATGGCAAAAATCCACCGATAGATGTTTTCTTGGTCATGCATGCTTTTTTTTCCTTTGTCATCACTTTTCGTTTCAGTTGTGCCTTTCTCTTGCTCTTTGCACCTGTTCCCATTTTAACCTGCGACTTTCTCTTGCTGTTTTTACCCATTCCCATCTTCACCTTGGCTTTCATAATGTTGGATATGCCCCAGGCCACAATTTTCTCACAGAGCCCAGCGTCTGACGAATTTCTTATCTCGTCGGCTTTCTGTGCAAATATCTTGTATGCCAAATGCCTGGTTTCGAGATCCTTGTGCTGGGAATAGGTTATATAGTGCTGCATGCACGCTTCGTCCAGGGCATTGATGCACAGGTCGTTACGTTACAGTCTTTCAGCTAGTTTCATTCACAGTCAGCAGAACCTGTACCAGGGAATGTGCAGCTCGAATGGTAGTTTGTTAATCAGCATATTGACAATCCCGCTTCCAGCTATGGTCTTACCTCTCCCGGTGAACTGACCTAGGTACTTATAAATAAAATCCCTTTATACATTTTTGTTTCAGCATCATTCTAGATTTGGCACAGTACAGTTGTACACAAAAGTGCAGTAAACTTTGATTTTACAAAGCTCGTTTTGCAGTAAAGTGTTAACAGCTTTATGTAGTGTGCACAGACATGAAGCAACCACCTGCAGAATGAAAAATTCAAGCAAGACATTTCAGTGCAAACTTTGTCAATGTCAATTAATGAGGAGTTTAATTTTTTAGAGGTATCGTAAAACTTGTAGCACCAGTTCTCTTCAACCGCAAACACACCACGAACCACAATTAGCACCGCATGCACCGCAGTTAGCACTGTATGCACTGAAATCAGCACTGCATGCACAGAATGTTATTAGTGGTAACATACATATTGTCATGCAAGATGTTTCTCTTCTCAAAAGCATTACTGCTGAAGATAAAACTATCTCACATGAATCATGACATGCAAGCCTATTTTTGAATACTGTACGCTGCATCATAGCTGGTCCTTCAAACTGTAAAAAAACCTGCTGGAGAAACCTGGTGGTATTTGGTTTGAGAATGTATACTTATACTCAAAATTTCTACAACAACCCAAGTACCAGAGACTTGGCACAATTTTACAGGCCAGGGATGGACTGGGTTATTTTCCACGCAGTACAAGGTCATCACCAGGTGAAGATTTACCAGATTCTGTAATTATATTTTATGATGTTGCATGTGAAAAGCGAAAGTGTATACAGGAATACTTAAGCATAGAGCGGCATATGAATGTGGACTGCGTGTACCTTGGCCAGACTTTTTTGCACGTACCCAAACCGCTGCTCTGCAACAATGCAAATGTGTTGGTATTGTTTCGCATGGACAATATGAATTTGCAGCATGTTTACAAAGATCATGTTAATACGGATATGATGTTATCAGATTTTAAGCATCTGTGTGCCTTGTGCTGGAAAGACAAGTATGGATTTTTGATTATCGTTAAGGACTGGTCCTTATATAATGGCATATGCCAACAATGTTTCAATTAGTTATTTGTCGACTGCCAAGAATGAGTTACAGCATATCAAAATTCGAGAAAAGTGGCCTGTAGCTGCGTCTTGACAAAGACGAAGATGTAGGTAGATTGTCTTCTACCAAGAAATGATGGGACTTGTGATACTGGTAGAAGAATAATTCAAAATATTGGTGAACCCGAACAATCCAAGGATGCTGCTACTAAATATTTTGTCCTTGAAACCGGTAATTGCAACATCTCAGAATTGCACGTAATGTTGACCGAACAAAACACATTCTTTCGGAACTACCTGTCTGAGCTAAGGGCAAAGATGGATTGTGAGAAGACCGAGATTGTTCACGGTATGATGTCCATGGATGAGCACATAACAAATGTTCAGAGGAAAGTTACTGACAGATTGAATGTGGCATCTGCACAAAATAAGAATCTGAAAGAGCTGAAAGATTCCTTAGAGCATACATTCACTTGATTTCCCACCTTGCTACGTTAACAGATATTCCAAAACACAGTAGGGACATATATATGTCTGCTGCGAATACCTGGGAAGGACCGAATAATGCTTGTTTGAGACCCATGACTAAACTTGTAAACATGAGCAACACTAACCACTCTTGTTAAGTGCAATGTTGGACATTGCTAACGACCTGCATCAAGAGATACACTTCTGTTCGCTTGAAGTATTTGCTAGCCAAGAGAGCCAGACTTTCGCGCAACTTTAGGTCATTATTAAGTTTAGGGGC
>NQII01000133.1:1048217-1139047 GCA_002778355.1 Clitarchus hookeri | reverse complement strand
AAGTGGTATATTTCCACTCTACTAATCACGTAGAACACGAATATACTAGGGGCATTAACGTACGACTAATTTCTTAATATGTGCCCATCTAACCTAACAGAACCTAACCCCACGATGTGTGAATCACTATTTTACATTTTTAAACTAACCTAGGATTGTAAGGTTGTAAAGTAATATAAGATTATAATATGTTAATCAAATCTACGATCAACAGCCTACAATCACAGACTAGATAGGAACCCTATAATACTACGTTATTTTTAATAACTGCATTCCTAGGTTAGTTAAAATCGCTACAATCCTAGGTTAGTTTAAAAATGTAAAATAGTGATTCACCCATCGTGGGGTTAGGTTCTGTTAGGTTAGGTGGGCACATTATACAATTAGTCATACGTTAATGATGCTACTATAGCCGTGTTCTCCGTTACCTACCAATAATCCTAGGTTAGTTGAGAANGCGCCACATACGCGCATATAACGCACTGAAACAATCGTTCACAGCCGAATATATACACAGAAGCACTCGTTAATAGGCACAAATGCACAAACGCAATCTTGCTTGCTTTCTACGTTTTAAATCACGAACGGAGCAACACCTAACTCACCGCGATCTGCACCTGTAGCCAGACACTGGCATACTAACGTACGGCCCGTGATGACATCTGTTGCCACTAGATTGCGTGAAATATGCAATACGCAGCCATTATTAATGGCGGTAGACGTTAATAGACGTAAACTTAAAATTTTGCGATTTATTTAAATATGTTCTACTTATTTTAACATTATGCCGTCTTGAATATGAACAAGGTAAGCTGTGCAAAACCCGTTAATGCAACTTGGGTGGTCTAGGACGTTTCGTTCACAAATGTAAACAAACTGTATGAACAGTCATTTTGCAATTTTAATCAATTTTTAAAAATATGTTGTACTAATTTTAAAGCTACGCCCCTAGTATATTCGTGTTCTACGTCAGTAGTAAAGTGGAAATATACCACTTTTTGGGGGGNCGTAAACTTCAAATTTTGCGATTTATTTAAATATGTTCTACTTATTTTAACATTATGCCGTCTTGAATATGAACAAGATAAGCTGTGCAAAACCCGTTAATGCAACTTGGGTGGTCTAGGACGTTTCGTTCACAAATGTAAACAAAATGTATTTGCAATTTTAATCAATTTTTAAAAATATGTTGTACTAATTTTAAAGCTACGCCCCTAGTATATTCGTGTTCTACGTCAGTAGTAAAGTGGAAATATACCACTTTTTGGGGGGTTTTTTTTTTACAGAAAAGCCCCTAAACTTAATAATTGCCCAACTTTATAAATGAAGACATTTTTAAGCCTATTATTTGTTGTCTTGACATACTCTGGGAGAGCGATGGAGCACCCGTAGTCGTTAAGACCGAAATCAGCGATACTGCTGAGCCTAAGAAGATGCAGAAACATGGTGGTGATGTGCATACAGATCAAGATAATGGATCAGATGTGCATACAGATCAAGATAATGGATCAGATGCACATTTTCCACGCAAGGAAGAGGTACAGAAGAGAGCTCTCTCAACCAATGCTCTATTTCTCCGGTACCTAAGATCATGCACATCTCGCAATAATAATAAGACATATGTCGTACACAGGCATAATGATAAATGTTACCACGGTGGTGATGAAATAGAGTTTCTTTTTGGTGGGTTCATCCAAAGTGGTGATTACAAGTTGTGTGGAATCCCCGTGCTTCACGAACTTCTATTTAGCAAGGAGCCCAGATAGTTTACAGAATCCGATTTGCTGGAATACAAGACATTGCTTGAACTCATGCATGCACTTTGCCAAGATAACAATCTCAATACAGGTGTTAATAAAGACAAAGATCACGAAAAAATGAACATTCTCGCAGACCTCTTTAGCAGATTAGACTGAAAAGAGGCAAAGGTTTGATGAAACTAGACGACAAGAAGAACATTTACTATGTATTCTGGGACAACCCAAATGATATGGTCGATAGGCAGCAACTGCTGGTTGCTTCGCAAAGGGTTGGAAATTACTCTCACACTAACAAAATAATATAAATTATTGAAGAACTAATGGAGGGAGGCTACATACAATAAGTCAATTGGGAATCGCCAATGTACTGCACACATCCCTGAGACGCAACTACCACCACGGCAAGGTTGTGATATGTGGGATGAATGACTTATTTCAAGCCGACCTCGTGGAAATGATACCATATGCTCAGGTCAACTACATGTTGACCGTCATTGATGCATATTATAGCAAATTTGCCTGAACTAGGTCTGTCAAGCCAAAGAATGCACACAATGTCACTGAGGCCATGATGGATGTATTGCGCGAAGGACACATCCCAACTAATCTGCAAACTGTCCAGGGCACTGTATTTTACAATACAAAGTTCAAGGCCCTGGTGAAGAAACATGCCATAAACATTATTCCACATAGAGCAGTCTCAAAGCATCTATCATTGAGAAGTTCAACAGGACTCTGAAGGATAAGACATGGAAGCATTTCATTGTGAATGGCAACTACAAGTGGTTGGATAAACTCCCAAAACTCGTACGCAAATATAACTCTACAGTGCACTCAACCACACACATGAAGCTCGAAGATGTGCAAGACAACTCATTGCTTTGAACCGTATACATTATTCTGAAGAGGAGGGATCCTCACAGGCCTAATCCAAGGTTGGCGACCTGGTGCGCATCTCCAAACAGAAAGGCATCTTCGAGAAAGAGTTCACAGCGATTAGAGCCCCAAACCCTTTGTGTGTGATGTATACAAGACTATACTCTGAGGACCTACTTTCTTGAGGATCTGAATAATGTTCCCATCCATGGCGTTTTCTATGCAGAGGAGATCAAGCCTACAAAGTTTCCAGATGCGTATTTGGTCGAGAAGGTGCTGAAACTGTGTAATGGATGGTCGTTTTCCAGGTTCCCCAGCTCGCTACAATTCCTGGGTTGCCATTGTGGATATTGAGCTATGAACAATGAAGATTGCAATTAATATACCTGTGTATATGCATTTTATTCAATTGCATTGTCTCATATGGTAGATTACCAAACAATATTAGTTTTTAGAAATATGTTGTGTTTTTTTTATTAATGCACTGACAATAAAATCTACCTGCTTTTATCATAAAAAAATTTTCTAAATAAAAAAACTTATGCTGTAAATGAAACAATAATTAAATATGTCAATTTACGTACTTTGCAGGTATGGACCTTGTCACCATTTGGTACAAGTCGATAGCAGGCAGCGAAATCTAGAAATTAGCATCACCTAGGCATTGAAAATAGAACCCAATATGGAGGGTGCAGACAGCACCACCTATACTTTACTAACATAAACCAATATGGTTGTTACATGGTGGCAAAATTGGCAGCTCACTTAGTGGCAAAATTGTTTATTTATACACTAGCACCATTTATGCTTTAAAATTGGGATCTAAGTGGCATGCTCAGCATGGGTGAGTGACAAACTCCAGCAATGTAAACAAATGACACATGAAAAACCAAGATGGCTGCATTTGAGGGAATGAACAAAGGAGAGGAGGTGAGGGGGAGAGCATACAATGCTATGAATAAAGACTGGGGAGTGGTGGTGAGTGGTGAAGAGAGGGCAGGTTGGGGTTTTGAAGGGGAGGGGGAGAATGTTAAGACAATGGGATTGATTGAAGGGGGATCAGTCATCTGCTGCACATGGTATTGGGAGAACCTCAGGAAAAATAAAAACAATTTTAATAATTGTTTTAATAATTGTTATACATTTTTAAATATTTTAAAATAAATTGTTATACATTTTTTTGGAATTGTAAATTTTTTTTGGGAATTTTGGTACCTTTAAAGTTAAAGTACTGGGGTCAAAGTCTATGGTCAAGGTCACTGATATCCAACATTGTGGATAAGATGGCCACCAGCCAACTGGAATGACAGAGCATGAACAGCTCCATCGCTCCACCACCCTACACCCTTGTCCCAAACTTATATTTTTCTCTTTACTCTGCCATTCTATTAATTTAAATATAATAATAGTGGTTTTTAATTTTTGTTGAAAATTTTTTATATTTAACTATGTAATGTTTGCATAAATAAGAATGTTTATCTCTTTATTGAGGATGTGAATAAATTAAATGAATATCTTTTATTCTTTTATATATTTTTGCATTTTTTAGTTAAATATACTTTTTTTATTACATGATTTTGATTATATATTTTTAAAATATGATTTATAAACATTCAAAGTACTTTATAATTAATTTTATCATTATTTTTTCATAATATTCTTTTGAATATCCAGTCTATTATAAATTGTAGTTTAGGGTTTATGATCATTTCTTTGATATTCTCTTACATGATCCTCTTTTTAGCTTATACTTTATGTTCTTCTTTTAAGCATTTTTTACAATATAAATAGTGATTATCTTGAAAATTTTTATTAATATAATTCTCAAACCAATTTATTTATTCCTCATTTTTTAGACTTTTTTTTGTTTCCATCTATACATATTATAAAACTCAATGTCTCTCTGCCTGTCTGTTAGTGAGCTTATCACTCGAGAACCACGTATCCGCTGATGGAAGTGAAAGCCTTGACAGCCCATCTGCATTGCCAAGATATTCACCCCTTTCATACTGCACTGTGTAATTGAACCCTTGGAGTAACACTGCCTCTCTCTGCAATCTGTTGGCTGCAAACTGAGGAATACCACAATGTTCCCCCAAGATATGAACAAGCGGTTGGTGGTCAGTGGCTAGGATGAACGTTCGCTCATACAGATGCTGGAAAAAATTTTTAACACCAAAGATAATGGCCAATGCTTCCCAATCTATTTGAATTTGTGGGTACATTTTTCAGCTGACAAAAATGTTCATGAAGCAAATGCAATTGGCTTCTCAATGCCACCTGGGAACACATTACTGATAACTGCACCTATGCCATATGCAGAGGCATCGCAGGCCAGTTTGAAAGGCAACTCGGGGTCGTAGTGGGTAACCAACCACCTGAGAAGAGGAAATAACCTTTTTAAAATCAACAAATGCCTTATAACAACTTTCTGACCCCTGCCATGGGGAGTCCTTTTGCAACCAGTGCATGCAAGGGTGCCAAAATTATGGAAAAATTAGGCAGGAACTGTGCATAGTAATTGACCAACCCTAACCATGCTAATAATGGTTTAACATCTGTAGGAACTGAAGCCTCAACTACTGCTGTTACTTTGTCATCCTTTATGAGCAACCACTCTCTGTCGTCCATAACATGTCCCAAAAACTCTACAGAATTTTGAAAAAATTTACTCTTTTTCTGGTTTACCTTGAACTCGTTGTCATTTAACCTTTGCAACAGACTGTGGAGGTTCCTCACATGTTGCTCCCTCGTCAACCAAGTGACCAGGATGTCATCTTGGAAACAGACAACACCTTCCAGCCCTTGAAGCACCTGTTTCAAAGTTTGTTGAAAGATGGCTGGGTGGGACTTTATGCAAAACTGAAGGTGGCTATAGTGGAAGAGGCCCCTGTGCATGTTTACTCTACACAGTTCTTGAGATTTGGCATCCAGTTGGAGTTGCTGAAATGCCTGCGACAGGTCAATTTTGGAAAACTCTACATCTCCTTGCAGCTTGGGAAACAACTCCTTTATACGCGGAAATGGATAGTGTTGTACTACCAAAAAAGGATGGTTCACTGTTAAACTATTATCTCCACATATGGGCACACTATTACCTTTCTTAACCACAGGCATGATTGGCGTTGCCCATACACCGAAATCTACTGGGTGAAGGATACCCAGTCTTAAGAGTCTGTCCAGTTCCACATCCACCTTATTCGCCAAAGCAAATGCTAAGGTTCTAGATGGTGAAAACACTGGTGGAGTGTTGTCTTTTAAATAGAGCGAAACCCAACCACCAGCAAATGTTCCTAGGTCACCATCAAACAATGATGAATAAGTTTCCAGCAAACTGGTGATTATGCAGTTGTTTTTTCCTTGATTTCCTGGTGTATGAGTGACCTGGACAGTATTTAAACATGGTTTGGAAGAGTTAACTTGTCGTACCAGTGGTCCACCATTTGGTACCGCAAAAGAATCTTTAATCACTCTTTACTTGCTGCTCTTGTGCTCTGACGGGCACTTTAATGAAGCAGCATTTGTATAAGACTTAAGGCAGACACTTGTTACTTCCAGGGGACAATCTGAAATTTCGCTCTTGTACATACACTCTGATATTGTCATTATGGCCACCCCTGTGTCTATCTCCATGTCCAACTTCACACTGCCTACCATCACTTCCAGTGCCCAAGGTTTGTAAGTCACAAACCTTATGATTAGATGATTAATTTTATTGTGCTTAAACTATGCACGTCAGAAAAAAGGTGTCTCTATAAATATTTCATTTTAGACTATCTATCCAGCTATACCTTCTACGACCCATATTCCCATTTGCCATTTTAAAGCTCACCCTCCATACCCCTACCACTGGTATGTTCAGAGGAATGGGATTACTACCAATCGATGCTTCATATAGGGTATAGGTATTACAATTTTTTCACGAACCGCCAGTGTTGTGTTGTTTCCGAGAAAAGGGGGTGATACGGGTGCTGTGAATCATCCTATGTGTATGTGTATATATATATTTAGCTTAAAAATCCACTATGGAATTTTTGTTTACAACGTAACGTAGATTACAAACCCACAGGAAACAACCAATAAAGTGATAGTTACATTTTTTTTGCACAAATGTGTTGCCAACTCCTCAATTTTCATGGATAGAGGTTGATATTAAAGCCCATATTTCTATGATTTGTACTTCATAATTTAGTAATGCCTTACTCAGAAACTCAGACATTTATAATCCATTCTGGCTGTGTTACTAGCAAAAAACATCTGCTTCAACTACACTTTCAATGACAGTTTTAACCCCTTCGGAATAGACTTAAGCCATATATTCTGTATACATTTTAAACCTATTTTTTGATGAGGAATAATCTGCCGAAATTCGTCTGTAGAGTTCAGTTCCATTCTGTATACAAATACACTGAAGAACCAAAAAAAACAGGTATAGGCGTGCGTATGCAAATAACAGATGTATGGAACCAATCAGAGTAACGCGATGCGGTCGGCAGATAGATCAGTTACTGCTGCTACAATGGCAGGTTATCAAGATTTAAGTGAGTTTGAACGTGGTGTTATAGTCGGCGCACAAGAGATAGGACATAGCATCTCTGCGGTAGCGATAACATTTGGATGTTCGCGTACGACCATTTCACGAGTGTGCCATGAATATCGGGAATCCGGTAAAACATCACATCTTCGACATTGCTGTGGCCGGAAAAGATTGTGAAAGAACGAGACAAACGACGACTGACGAGAATCATTAAATGTGGCAGACGTGCAACCCTTTCTCAAATTGGCGCAGATTGGATTTGTGGACTGCCCTGCAGGATTCATGGTGTGAATTGCCTCCTGCATACCTTCAGACATTAGTGGAGTCCATACCACGTTGTCTTGCGGCACTTCTGCGTGTTCGGGGGGCCCTACACGGTATTAGGCAGGTGTGCCAGTTTTTTCCACTCTTCAGGCGAAAATCAAAATCAAAATTAAAGGACTTTCATCTAAATTTGAATTTTATGGTACTGGATAACTTGATCCATTATATAACAGAGATTGATTTTCTTGCGAAGACACATTTCAGTTTTGATGCTGCAAATAAGACAATGTGGTTTGAATTTTCTCCATGGCCTCCAGTTAAAGCTGTACAACTATAATAAAATTCCGGTTGTCTATTCAGAGTTGAGGTAAAAAGTCGGTGACCTCAATTCGGTACCATGTAACGCCTCCAAATTGAAAGTGTTTAAGAAAATTTTTTGAAGAAACGAAAGGTTGAAAATTATATTAGTGTACATTCTAGTAAATTTTTTTATTGCTGAAGAAAAAGGCCAGCAAAATTTAGTTCTATGTATTTGTGATACCAAAAAATTCAAAATAAATTATTTTGGATCATGCCTAATGCATGTGACTGACAGGATATTTCAGAATCTCAATCAGGCAAAATATTTTTCTATATTCAGAATTAAATTATGCATTTTTACAATGTGAATTGCATTCTGATTTAAGAGAACCATTTGCTTTTGTCATGTCATTGGGGATAATACCAATAAACAAGTTTGCTGATGGCGGTAAACTGTGGACCACAAGTATTGTCCTGTATATGGCTAATTCTCAAGAAATTGCAAAAAATTACCTTGCTAGATAAAAATAATATAATTTGATGGGATTGATGATTTTGTCTAAAACATTAGTGCCTTATCTCAACTGACTAGGTCGTCCCCAACTTTTCTTAGTTTCAATTGAAAAGATGTGGTATTGAAAGAAAAAAATCAATAATGAGGGAATGATCATTCAAGTGAGCGAATGATCATTCAAGTGATTAAGTCATTTCTATATTAGTCTCTACAAGTTTTTTTTTCTTCAAAATATACATTTATTTATAAATGACAAACGTTTGTTTTTTTCACATTTTATAGGTTTTTTTTTTAATTTACAGAGATCTCTAGTACTTCTATTGACTAATTATTAGTATTTTAACTCACAACGAGCTTTATATTACCTAAATTCATTAAGATTACAAAATTAATTTGATAAGAAAAGAAAAACTAACTTATAACATAAACATAAAATCTTCTTGAGATAAATAAAAATAATATTGGCACTTGTTGAACTAGAAATTTCATTTTTTTTGTTTATGTATTTAATTTTAATGACTCAAAATTTAATTACAAATTATTCATTTCTACCACAGAAAAACAACCCTTTTTTTATTAACTTCGGCGCTTTAATATTTTGTAACATTGACTCCCAAGAATATAGCTCTTCATCTTTTATTACTGGCCATCTCCATGCTTTTGTTCATTTTTTCATACACCTTACCATTGCTCCATCTTCAAAAACTGAAATTACTTCGCCAGGGTAAATTTTAGTATTACATTTACTTTCCGAAGACCACCTCTTCTGTAAGTGTCATGTTTAAAAATGTTCTTGACAAAGACAGTAATTTATTCTTTTTCAAGAGATTTGGCTTTAATATGTCATAGTATTTCTTCTTCTCTTTGTGTTTGTTTCCTAGATTATTATAACTTTCCTCTTATTGCCTAGTAACAACTTCTGATAAAAGGAGTTTTCTTTTCACCATCGGCGGAACCTTTATATTTTTCACAAGCGATGATACCTTAGCTTGATAAGATGGATCAATTTTTTCAGCTTCTCTGGAACACCTCTTCCGAAATTTTTCACTCAAACATTTTGTCTCATTTAACTTTTTCTCTAATTTGGACATTTTAGCATACATTATTGCTCTACGGTTTCTTAATTGCTGTCTTCTACGAGCAGCCATTGTCTCCTTATTATTAACATTATTAACCTTAACTTGATCAATTACTGACGCTGGACTAGGAGGTGGTGTTTCGTCTAATGATCTTTTTAAATGTTGGCGTGCTCGTGACTTTTTATCCCTGTAAGTTTTACTGTTCACTCTCCGCTGCTTTTTCTTCTGTCTTCTTTCTCTCAAACTCATAACAGACACCTGTTTTACTTGTCCCTTTTCTTTCTTCTTAGAATGCTTAAACCGTTCATTCCACTGAGTTTTTTTAAAGCTTCAGGGTCTGCTTTCATTCTTTCTCTGCATTGTCTGTCATATTCTTTTTGTTTAATTTTAGCTTCTGTTTCATTAAACTAATTTTTTTAAACATGATTCCCAAAGCCAAAAACCTAAAAAATAGAAAGCAAGTATGTCATACTAAACCAAAAACACAATTGCTTCAATGTATTTATTATATTTAAGCTAGTATAAGAATGATACATCAGACCCTTATAAATGATCATTCCCTCATTTAAAATTTAAATGAGGGAATGACGGTCAGGGAATGGCAAAATCAAACATAACCAACAAAAAGTTGTCGTAAATAACCTCACTTTGCTTTGTAATTAGATGCAAATTTTTTACCTCCTAAAACATATAAGACAACAAAAATATTATAACAAAATAAAATAATTACCTTCTTTAAATATATGGTGAAGGAATGATGGATGAAAATGTAACACTTAAATAATTAAACAAAAACTATTTTGCGTATACAAATCTCTTTGTGTAGGGAGACAATCATAAAATTGTTAGATTGACAGTATTACCAACTATTAAAAATCCATGAGCGCGAGAATGTATGATGATATTTAAAAGTACAATTCAACTGTCAATAAAATGTGACGGAATGATTTTTTTTTTGAGACACAGGTGAAACGGGATTTTTTTAATTATTTTTTTCTCTGTACTTAATAAAAAGGATATTTACCGTAAGTTACAGTATTATAAAAGTAATTTATGGTATTTAAATAAACATTTTTATAAAACAAGTTGAATAAATGATTTAATATCATTGTAATATTGAGTATGAGACATGATGAGGGTATGATGTTTAGGGTATTGCATTGACTGTTATTTTTTATCTTCAAACAAGAACACTAAAATTATATATGGTACAAGCAGCTATAGTGGTATAGTTTCCTAAGACAAAAACGTACTGTTAATTACGTATATAACTGAGTATGGACACGATTTTTGTAATTTCGTGAGAACTAGTCATATTATTCCAGGTGTTGAGCAAGTGTAAGTAGACTTTGTTTTTATGTACAATAATGACATGTATTTATAGTCATACTTTAGATGAGCCTTTTGAGCATATATGAATGGTGTTAAGTGTAATATGTGAGGAAAGTTTGACTACAAACGCAGAAAATATAAAATGGGCAGAGCAACATGTCCAATATTTTGGGTTCATAATATCTGAGACACAGTTATAGATGGATCCTGACAACGTAGAGGCAATTGTTAATTTCCCTGTGCCTAGGAATGTGAAAGGTGTAAGATTATTGTTAGGCATGGTAGCATTTTAAGCAAAATTTCAACAGAAATTTTCACAGTTGTAAGAAACCCTGAATTATCCCAAATATAAAAATTAAGAATTTTAGTGGAGTCAAAAACAGCAGCATACATTTCAGACATTAAGAGAATGCATACATGAAAATATAAAGAAAATAATTGCTGGGCTAATTTTTTGTAAGTATACTTAAATTATTATTTATAAAAAAATTCAACTAATAATTTTACTAAATGGCACTTTTTAAACAAACTATAATTACACTTTTAACACCCAGCCAAGCCTGTTATTGTGTTTCAAAAAAGGAAGGGGGCGTGGAGGCAGGGGATATGACTACTCACTCCTTCACCCACTCACATAGTGAGAAGCAGAAGACACCTCCTTTAAAGGTAAATTGACTCATCCATTTCATGCAAAATAATACTATGACCACCACGCACCTAGCTACATTTATTTGTCAAACTCGCTGAGTGCTGTGCTGTTGTGTGGCATAGAATAAATGCGTGATTTCCATTGTTGTTTCAGATTGTTTTAATTATTATTAAAATAATTTAAAATGTAAGAATATAAACTTGAGACTGTATTTAATTATGGAACCATACCAATATTCCAGAAAGTAGGAACCACAACTGCATAACAGTATGTTAATTTCTTTTCTTTGCGTGATGGGGAGGGGGGGGGGCAAATATTGTCTGCTTACACTTTAAAAATGTCAAGGGCTGCCCCTGAATCCGCAAAATTTCTGGATCTCTAGTAATCATTCAAAATAACAAATACTACTAGTTTTATTTTAAAAAAAACGATAACATTATTTTAGGATACACTTTTGCAAAACCCTATCCCCAATATCAAGTATATTAGAATGCAAGCAGAGCTCAATGCTATTACTTAAACAATGTGTGTAGAATCAGGATTTTTCTTGGTTTTGTCCTTTGTTTTTTTAAAACATTCATGTACACATGTTTGCTGAAGGGTATGTTTTGAAAACAGTCTGGCAATCATACATATGAAAATACAACCATTATTTGATGTTTTGTTGTAGCAAAGTACTTTTCTTTACATCTTTTTTTCTTCACAAATATAGTTTTTATACTGTCCGTCTATTTTTAGGGCTTTTATGCATTTACACAATTTTTTTTTTTAACAAAAATGGTTGTATACTTAGGCTATATCGCTCAGGCTGCACAAAATAAAAGAAGTCAATACACTTTTTCAACCTGTAAATATTAATTAATAGTTTAAAATATATACAGTGTCATTTAAAACAGTTGATTATAAATTAAAACAGATCCTACAATTTCAATGCTAATTTGATAACATTCAAAAAACAAAAGTAAATAAATAGTTGTAAGAATGGTTTTCTTGTTGACATCTTGCATTTGTTACACACAAACTGCACAATGCGAAAGTGGTGAACACAACACCAATTTGTTTGGCACCACTTGATCATGAAGAACATGTTCAGATTGGTGCTGACAATATATTTTTTAATTGAATATTAATATTTTATTTCTAGTTACAGTGTAAAAAACAGTAATAAACATGCAGATATCCACATAGTTGAATGGTGCTGATACCTACTAAATACGATTGCTGCAACACTCCTAGCCACTGCCATTCTAAATTCCAAAATATGCAAAACAACAGTTTGATAACCCATTTCAAAATTGGCATATACAGCATCAGCACAAAATTACAAATCATTTACAGCAGCACACCATAGCTTTCCAATGCAACCTTCAATATATAACCAAAATTGTAAGTTTTTCCTAACTAAACCCTCCAAAAATATTTGAATGAAAATACAAACTAGTACTGCACCTAGCACGATTCCACAACTATTGCATATCCTAAATAAACATTTCTGGATATATGTCATAATTATTTTTAAAAGTCATTAAATTTTATCTTATCTAGGAAAAGTTTTGCATGTTACTAAAACTAGTAATTGTTTTGTTCACAGCTAGTTACACGTAAATGGGATGTTGCAATTATTTTTCACACTTTACTGTTTCCTCGGAACAAAGATCACAATTCATAGAGTTGCTACAAAATGCAATTACACCACCACACACAGCTATTGCAGTGTACTCATTTCATGATTTCACATGTTCTCAATGTGTAAAGAGAAATATTTTGTAAATTAATAATAATTGTGAGATCACAAATTTTTATGGCATTGTTAACAGTTTTGTGATGTACTTGGGGTTTTTTTTTTTCTTTTTATAATTGTTGTAATTATTATTACATATACATGTTATGTAAACCTTGCAAAATGTTTTTAGCACGTTATCATATTAATTCCAACATAAATTCTTTGCTGATGAAAATGTTTTTCTGTATATAAGAAAATATATTCACTTTGATATTACAGTATAGTTTTTATAAAATGGCATTAATAATATAATACTCATATTTATCTTTGCTGAGGCATTGATTGCTATAAAATATAGCCGGTATAGTTCACACATTAGAAAAAAAAAGCATTTATAATAACATTTTGCTGTGTGTATTTCACTGCTATGTTCATATTTACTACTAGTAAAATTTCTCAGCAATTTCTATGAAAAGAAAAGTTAAATAACACAAAAAAACCTTTTTCATATCAGTTTAACCAATATACCTACATAATTCACAATCAGCATTGGTTAGCAAAATAAACAAACATATTTCTCAGATGCATCATATTTTTGTAGCTGAATCTAACTTAATGGAACCTAAATATAAATAGGTAAGCATTATAAATAACCAGAAAAATAAATTATGCATAACTTAAGACACAACTATCAAAGTCTGTTCCCTAAAAATGTCATAAGTTGCATTGAAAACAAACCTACACTATCTCAGAATAAATCTGTAGAAACAAAAAAAATTATATATATAAATGTATATTTCTCATCAATCTCCAATTACCACAAAAAATATTTCAAATTGGCTAGAACAAAAAGCAGCTTTTTGAGTTTTGCACAACAAAACTGTTAAGTCCAACTAAGTATATAAATCTATTACAAAACAGGTGCATAAATGTTATAATGGTAATGCAAAGCATAATAAGATAACTCATGATGCTACTCCCCATCTGTCGTGTACAGATGGTTCGTAGGGTCTACTGTTAATGTTTACTGGCACAGACTATAGGTGCCTTGGCAGTTGAGGGTATATCACGCAATGACTTCATCACAACTTCTTAGTTTGGAACAGGTTTATTTAACGGGAATTTACTTACACATTCCCGGCACTGTTGCGGGATTTTATACATACTTCACTGCCCTGCGAGTTCAAGGCCTGAAGGGCTGGTTACAATGTTCTGGCTGCGTTTCCGATGCTGTGTGGGCATTAGGTGACAGGGCAGGTCCCTGAGTGACGACGGGGTTACTTATCTGCACATGTTGCGTGGTAGTTGTTGTTCCGGCAGTTGAGGTCTGGTGAGTTGGATGGCCCAGATACGTTACTGCAGTTGATGAGATCTGGTGAGCTGGAGGGCCCGGTTAAAGGCCCTCTGTGGTTGGCTTGTTGCACGCAGCTGGCTTCCTCTCGTCGTGGCACTTCAAGTTGAAGCTCACCACTCGCTCCCGTTCTCAGCGTACGGTAGTAACTGACTGCTTACTAACCTACCATGTCCCGGCGAGGGACCCCGTGTGGGCCCCCACCCGTCCTTCGCGGCTACGGGCTGCACTGGACAATCCCACTATCTCAACATGGCACTTCTCTGTGAAGTTCACCACTCGACTCCGCCTTCTCGGTGCGTGTTAACTGACTGATATGGTAACTGATAACTAACTGATGCGGTAATGGACTGACTGACTCACGTCCCAGCGTGGTGATACTACTCGTCCGATGTAACTCTGTAACTGTCTCTGATTCGGCCCTGCGTCTCGCGTCCCAATTTGGCTGACCCCTTAATGATGCAAATGACTACCTGCTCATCCCGGGGAGGCGGTACCGAACTCCGCGCCAGATGCTGCTCGTTGCTTCGACTGACGAACGTGGCCGAGTTCCGATCTTCTCTGCCTTCTCTCTCGGCGTGACTGATCTCTCTGTGCGGTGATAATCAACTGATCGCACCCTCCCCGCAAAGAGGCTTATATCCTTTCTAGCCTCCCTCCCTAAGTTCCTACATGTGTCTCTGTTGTTGGGGGGAGGGGGTGGGAGGAAGGCGCAGTACAATGCACTTCTAACCCGTGCCATGGTTCGTGAAGTTGGGGGGGAAGGTGGTGGCCTTCACCCTGNATTTCTCGACATTTACAAATTTCACGGGGCTTGCTGGAGGGGGGGGGAGAGGAGGCCTGCACTGCAGGACCCCGTGTACTGGCCTGCACGTGATTCTACCTTGGCTTTACCTTGGGATGCGTGAATGGGCGGCACGTGTCTTCCGAAGCCCCTACACTGGTTTAAGCTAGGGGGGGGGGGGTTTAGTGTCAGCGCCGCTTCTAATTAATATTCATTAATTACACCACGCGTCAAAGATAACCAAATAATAACTGAAACATAACTGATAATCATTTCTGTTAACCATGTGGTTATGTGCCATTACTCATGTGGCTATGGGATCCACTTCATTACTGGAAACTGAATTGAAATGTGAAGCCAGCAGATAACTAGACAAAAGTTTGCTTGACAATGTGTAATTCAGAGCTAAAGTTTTCATCAAATAGTACAACACAGCATTGTGAAATGCTCACTTGAGAATTGAAAGTGATCATTTTAAATTTCCCAAATAAACTACTGAAAAATTTTTATATGTTCAAAATACTTTGTGTTGAATCAGTGAAAAATTAACAAGTCAAGTGTAGCTGTAGTTTAACTGTAAACACCTCTCGTCCACCACGTCCGTGTACTACCTGCTTGTCCTTGGCCAGGTCTGGTCTGCCAACCTCCATATCTGCAATATCCCTACTTTACAGCTCTCTTTATCACTTTTGTCTAGGCATAAACAGTACTATGCACAAATTCTACTACTACATTACATTTGGGCCTAATTCCACACCAGTAAAATATATTTGTAACACCATCACTATTCCTAAAACATAACACATTTCTGGTCATAATCCTAAACTGCTGAACTGTGTATGTTAGATAACAATGTATGCTCCTACAAGTAAATCCTGTAAGGTTTATTAACTGTTCTGCCACTTCAGGTTCTGATAACTTGGTCACTACTGCCCCTCTCACAAATGCCTCTACTGGCTTTTAAAGACTCTTCATTTCTCTCACATTCCCTCACTGGAAACCTCAGACATGTAAGGCTTGATGCTCTACTCTCGCCCCTGCTGGGTATTTTCTTCACAATTCCCTGCTTCATTGCTTCTTTTTTTTTTGCTGCTTATCTCTTTAATGTTGTTTGGTTGAACCCAATATATTGATAGTTCCCCTTTTATTTACTGTGTTTTTGGAACTGCCTATTTTCCCTTCCCTCCTTTCTTCCAATAATTTTATAAGCTATCTTCTGTTCCTGTATAGAAAGCCTTTAGTAGTAAAATGTATGATCTTGAGCTTCTGCAACACTCTGAACTTGCCCAGAACATCTCATGTTGGTGATCCACACTGTCATCTGCCTTTAGAATATGCAGATGTTTGAATGTGCTATTTTCCTATTGTATACTTTTCTGTTCCTCCCTGTAATTACCAACTCCTTGCATTTAAAACACTGTACAGAAGATTCACTATCCCATGTAGGACTGAGTTGTCACTGTATCATAGGTAACGTATTGCTCAACTTCTGGTCAAACAGCACCTAAGCTGGTGATAAACTTAACTCAAGAGGTGTGCATCTGTAGGAGAGAATGCCAAGATTAGGTTCACCTGATATTGACAAAATGCATTTGGCAATGTCTACCGTTTTCTTAGCTTCACCACTTGACTGTGAAAATTGTGGGCTAGATATCCTATGGCTGAGGCCATATTATTGGGAAACTTCTTGAATTCCAATGATTCAAAAATATTCAACATCATGACTATCACTGTCCTAGATGTTGTTTTGTCAAGAGTCATGATCTCCAAAAACCAAGAAATGTAATTTTGGATCACTAGGTACTGATGATTCTGTTTGAGTTCCATCCACTCCCAGCACTTCCCAAGGTCTGCCGGGGAGTAATGATGATTTTAGAGTTTCTGCGTTTGATGTCCTGTGTTCAATGTATTTCTGACAATTCACTTCAGTAGAGATGTTAGGCCACTGCACTGACTCGTGTGCTCGATTACAACACTTCACAATTTCCATATGCCCTTCATGTATCCTTTAATATATTTCTGTACATAGAGGTGCAGGAATAAAAATATGTCTCTCTTTCATAATTAGCCCTTCATTATATATCAGTTGCCCTTTGAAAGACCAGTATACAGAGTTCTTGTGCCAGGATCCCTGGACTATACTTTCCTTCTGTTTTTGGCATTCCTTGTCTCTGTCTTAAGCCTCCTTTATATCTGCTAAGCAATTGTCTGAAAACTGTGTTTAAGCTATGTTGATGTGGATGTATAATTCTTCCTCTAGGATCTTCTCCGTTTCATCCCTGGCTTCCTCAATTGGGGCCCAAGAAAGAGCATCTGGTATGTGGAATTATCTTCTTGACATATACTGAACTGTGTAATAGAATGGAGTGGAGAAGTTTGGGTGGCTCTTAACATCGGGTTCTGGAGAGCCAATGAGGGTGAAGCGAGGAGAGTATGGAGTCATGCCAGAATGCAAGGACTGGGAAAATGGGAGATCCCCGTGAAAACACACAGACCAGTGACATTGTCCAGCATGATTCCTATATGCAAAAAACCAACAGCAACATGCCAGGAATTGAACCTGGTTTCTCTTGGTGAGTGTGTGTGTGTATGAAAATAAACCATGTCCGTAATCTCCGTAGTGTAGCTATTAGTACTGCAAGTGACTTAGATCCCAATACTATCACCAGCAGTTTGTGGTCTGTGAGAATCTGCACTCATGTACCTAATATGTATTTCTGACACTTCTCACATGTCCAAGTAACTGCAAACACTTCTTTTTCTAATTGTACATATCTGGTTGTAATTTCACTCAGACTCCTTGAAGTATACATGACGGGTTTCCAATGGTTCCATGTTGCTGTTCCAGCACTGCCCGTAGGCTGTATGATGAAGCATGAGCTGAAATTCTGAGTGAGGCCCATGTCTATATACAACTTGGGTTGGTTGCTGTGTTAGTTCCTGCCTTATTGTTCCCATATATTTCTTTTTAACATCACCCCATATCCATTTATTACCCTTTTGTAGCAGCTCTCTTAATGGTTAGATCATCTCCGACAACCGTGGGAAAAACTTCAGTGAGTATTTTGTCATTCTCAAGATTTGCAGTAACTCAGTTACATTAGTAGTATCTATCATTTCTCTGATGGCTCTTGTCTGGATCTGGGTGAACCATTCCATTAGTTATAATGTCACCTAGGAATAAGATATATTGTACCTGGTACCGGCATTTGGCTGCATTCAGGGGAACCCCTTCATCTTTTAGCTCTCCAAGTACTGACTGCACCCACAAATCATGTTCCTCAAATGTAGTTCCATAAACGAGGATACCATCAGCCTGGATGACAATGTCCTCTATTTCCTGCAGTATTTTTTGTACCTTGTGCTGGTAGTTCTTTGGTCCTCAATTGATACCAAATGACAACTGATTAAAAAATTTATCTCCCAAACGGGGTAAAAATTGTGGTTAGTATTGCACTATCATTTCAGAAAAGTTCTTGATAAAATCCCTCAAAGCATACAAATTTGTGAAAATGTTGGCTACCTCTAACTGTGCCAACAACTCTTCCTCTGCTGGAAGCTAAAGTTGTTCTTGACTTACAAAGTGTGTCAAAAAAGTACGGTGAACGTATCTGAAAAGAAAGAATACAGAAGATACAAACAACAGACATTTATTGGCCCTCAAAGTAATTGCCATCTGCTATAACACATATTTGGCAACGTTCATAAAACTTCTGGAAAATGTCCGCAAAGGCCTCTTTAGGAATCAATCCCAGAATCGCAGTCACACATCACTGGATTGCCTCTACGGTAGCAAAACATGTGCCATCCAATATGCTCTCCTGACGAGGAAACACAAAGAAGTCCACAGGCACCAGATCAGTGGAGTACGGTGGGTGAATGAGAACAGGTATGCCACGCTGAGTCAAAAATTGACGCACACAGATTGTGCAGTGCCCAGGTGCGTTATTGTGCAGCAACATCCACTTTCCAGTCCTGTGCAATTGTGGTCGAACATGGCGGATGCATTGGAGCAACCATGTCAAATCTTGCTCGTAGAATGTGGCATTCACTGTTTGACCCACAGGAACAAAGTCCTTACGGATGATGCCATCGTTGTCAATGAAGGTGATCAACATTGTTTTGACCTTGCACTTATAAAGGTGGCTCTTTTTAGGGTGGTGGGGATGTCGGTGAAAACTTTGATTCTGGATCGAACTGATAGTACCAGGTCTCATCCCCTGTGATAATGTTTCGAAGAAAGGATGGATCCTGATCACACATGATAATTAAATCTCCAGCAGTTTCAATCTGGTGTGCTTTCTCATTGTCTGTCAGCTTGTGTGGCACAACCCATGTTGCTGTTGAGATGTCAGACCATTCACCGAACTTTGTACACACATTGTATATTCTTATTCACTTCTGTATAGTTTACACAGATTATGACCAATGCATCAGTCTTGGGCACCACTACCATTTGTTCACACCACTGTTGGTTTCTAAACGGGTGTGATTACTCCTTTCTCAACCATGTTATTTAATTCCTGCTTAACCTATTTTTTTAATTGTAATGTAACTCTTCTCGGTGCAGCTACTGCATACAGTTCGCAGCTCTCCTCTAAGACTATCTTATATTGCTTATGGAGTTTACCTAAGTCTATGAAAATTTCTAGGAATCTACCAACAATCTGATGTGCAATCTCAGTAATCACCCTGTTTTCTTTCACCTCTTCCAGGGCTCCTCTGTTGTGTACAGTAATGATATTGTCACAGTAAAATTAATGTAAAATGACGGTAAAGTTTATTTGCAATGATTTTTTTTGACTGAATTTAATTTTTTGTCCAGATAGCTTTGATTTTTTTAACCCTTCAAGTTAAAAGTTTATAGTGTGCTCTGTTCTATGTTCAGTATAGTGGGAAGTTAACTCGAGCGGAAATATTTTCTTTTCGTGTTGAGATGTGTTTTTATAGTGCGTGGCGTGTAGCATAGCAGTTTTAAGTACGTGCCAGTCAGCCAGGCTGAAGCTTTGTTTGTCAGTTGGACAGGATATGTTGACAGGGGAATTTTCTTCTCCTCCCCTGCTTCACTTTTCCAAACTCCCATGATGTCTGAAGGCACCTTGAAGTTGCTGGCACGTGTAACGGTAATGGTCATGATGGTGGGGAGGGGTGGATGTGGGGGTGGATAGGCAGTCTGCCGCCTACCATCCTGGACACGGGGAACAGAAAGGGGCATCCGGTTGTGAGAGAGAAAGAGAGCGCGAGAGCGTGTGTGTGTGTGTGTGTGTGTGTGTGTGTGTGTGAGAGAGAGAGAGAGAGAGAGAGAGAGTGCGTTTTCTACTTTTTGAGGGCGTTGTGCCACGGAAGCATGGTAGAGTGGAGGTAGGTAGAAGCATGCTTTATGCAAGCAAAGAGTGCAAAGTGGGAAGATGGTGGCCATGAGTGACAGACGTGTCTCAGGTGCGTTTGGCGTTTTCGGAGGTTTTTGGTAGACTCGGAGGAGACCAAATTCTGCAATGAGTATGTAAAGCTAAGTATAATTTTTTTGCTTTGGTTTGGAAGTCTGTAGCTGTAGTTAAGGTAGTTTTTTCTAAGAGGAGGTGGAGTCAGGCAGGAGACAGCGGAGAGGAAGGTTGTACGAGGAAATGCGCTAGGCCATCAAGGTAACTGCAGGCTAGTAACCGTTACTGCTTGATACCCCAATGTAGTAAACAGCTGTTCAGAGGTTAGGAGAACCTCTTTAATTTATTTTTGTCAAGTCTCTTCTATATTTTGGTGGTTATTTTATTCTAATGGAAGGAATTTCCTTGTAATTTATTATTGACTTGATAATACATTTTTTTCTCTCAAATTTATTTCAGTTTCGGAAGCTTGAGTTTTGCACGGTTTAACTACAATCCCACTCGTAGTCTAACTATTTGGTTTTTTAACTCTGCAGTATGGAAACCGGAGTCCTGGTATTTTTTTCTACTTTGTTAAATATAAATTTAACTGTGTGGATGATGATATGAAATCAAAGTGAGCAACTGTAACATTTTTGTGACACAATTCAATTTGCATTTATGCTGTGGTAAACAACCTTAGGGAGTTTTTCTTTTACTTAATTTTATTTAATTTACTACTCTCCCTTGTTTAGCCCTTCAGGCTAATTAATTTTTTTGTACCTTGGATGATCTATTGAAGTATTTTTATCTCTCTTTTTGTTAAGAAAATTGAAGTTTGTGTACCTCATTAATAGAGGTGAAGATGTGTGGCTCCCGCCTGCTCTACGATTCAGCTTAGCTTTTTCCACACAACAGATACCATTCTAATGTTTGCACCTTATTGCAGATACTGAGATACCAAGATTTTAACATGTGTAATGAGATGCCTCTGTCCCCATTTATGTTTGTTTTTACATGTGTAAAATTGGTTTGATTCTGTGTTAGCCCCCTGTTGATGCTGACAGGGACAGGCGAGATTGCCGGTGGATTGTTTATTTGTCCTTGTGTGTTAAGGTCACAGCAGTTATTTTTATTATTGTTAGCATTATGTTTAGCCTTTCCTTAAGTTTTTATGTGGCAATAAGATTAGTGGAGGCACCAGGTATTAATTTTCATTTGGGGGAGAGAGTGATGGCTAACAAGATAAATAGGGAAACTTGGGTGTATTTATTTTCCTTTTTTTTTAGGGAGCTATTTTTTCTTCTGCCTTTGTGACAATTTGTGCAAGGTGTGAGAGTGTAGCATATCTGTTGTATAGTCTAGTAGATTATGAGTAGTAATAGTTTTTTTTTGGGTTGAGGTAACACCTAGACCTACCTACGAAGTTAATAAGAGAGGAAGTTTCTTTTGTATTGTGTATGTATTGTTGAAGGTTAGTTTACATAACCCGGAGTATAGTTAGTCTGCAAGTGAGTTTACAGTACTATATGGGTTAGGCACACAGAGGTATGTTTAAGGAGAGGAAGCTTAGGTCTAGAAAAAAATAAACTGATGCAGGTACTTTAGATATTAGAGTGGAATCTGTGGAAGGTATTTGTAGTGATTCTGATAATAGTGAAATTTCTCATGCAAGTGCTGGTGGAGCAGATCTGTTAGGCCTAGAGGGTGTTCTGCTTAGTCATGAAAATCAAGTAGTGGACAAAAGTAAGGTTAGGGAAGCTGGTTCGCAGCATAGTTCAGAAACAGAGAGTGACAATACCAACAATATCGACCACAGTAAATGTATACTGATCATGGTTTTTTTCTATGGAAAGAGCACCGAGGATGTTGTTGATTACATAAAAACTTTTAATACGCAGCAGTAGTGAATCATTGGGATGACAGAAAATGCATGGTGTTCCTACCGAGTTTTCTGCAAGGGGCAGCTGCTCGGTGGTATGATAGTTTGGGAAATCAGTTGCAGGGAATAAATAATTTTGAAGGTTTAACAGCAGCATTGAAGGCAACCTTTGCCAAAGTGGGAGAAGCTGAGCATTTAGAAATGAAATTGTACCTTAGAGTCCAGGGAGAAAGTGAGAGTGTAGATGAATTCTCTTGCAATGTACTCAGCATGTGCAGTAAGCTAGATGCTGCCATGTCTGAAGAGAATAAAATCAGGTACATTTTAAGGGGTTTAAAACCTAATATTGCTGAAAAAGTACTGATATTGAAAAATAATTCAGTACAGCAATTAATCCAAAATCTAAGGAACATGGAGGCAGGATTGTACTATGTTAGGAATAGGCGTATAATGCAGACTTGCGCAGAGGAAGTCGAAAAAGATAATGCTACAGTAGCTCACATAACAAATGTACAAGGAGCCACAGGCTTTAGCGAAGTTCAACAGCTGCAGAAAACTATAGAGAGCTTGGGAAAACAAATGCAGGATATGATGGGGCAGATGAAGTCCCTTAAATATCAGATCAGTAGTGTGAAAAGGCCACCTTGGCATTCAGATTATAATGGGTTTAAGTCCCCAGATCAGGCAAAAGTGGGTTCCTTGGAATACTGGGGGCAGTACTGCATTTAGGCCACAGAGAGATGCTGAGGGCAGACCTATTTGTTTTGGTTGTGGCAAGGCAGGTCACATAAGAAGGGACTGTGTTTCAAGGTTAAAATCAAATTCGGGTAGCAAGAAGCATGAAAACTAGTTAAGAAAAAGCATGCAAGAGGGTATGGTTCATCTAATTTGAATAATGTAACCCTCTCAATGACCTCTGGTATTATCAGCACGGAGACGACTATTTTTGGAAAAGATGTAAAAGGTATTGTTGACAGTGGTGCTTTTGTTTCTTTAGTAGATGACAGGATTGGCATGAGGCAGAACTTAGAATGTTTTCAGGTGTAACTAGGCAGAATCAACCCTTAACACACATAATTAATTGTATATTTAAATTTGGGGAAAAGTTTATATACACACCCGGTAGGCATTGTGACAGCACCAAAAAATAGTATTTTGCTTGGATGTGATTTCATGCTGCAATATCGTGCACAGATATTCTTTAATGGGCAAGGGTACCCTAGGCTAAGGTTAGCACTTCCCAAGCACAGTGTGCATATCAGTGAACCTGTAATACAAGAAGCCCTTAAGCAACCCGAGACCAGTGAGGTTGAAATAGATAGGGAAGACTACCCTTTACCTCTTGGGTACCAAGTGAGGAAATTGAGTTTTGTTTTGGCTATGTTACAGTGAAGGAACATATTAGATTGGCTCCGTTTATGCATCAGCTGATTGAGGTGAACATGCAAATGAAAAATGTACTAAATGATGTCATTGAGGTTATGTTAGAATCCCATGAGGAAGTGTTCGACAAAAATTCAGTGTTGGTTCCTTGCAGTGTTTTGCCAGCTGAAAGTCATTATAGGATATAGGTAATTTTTACAGCGAATTATGAGGTTACTTTGTATCAAAATATGAAGCTTTGCACTTTGAATCAGTTTGAGTATGTGACACTGGAAAGTAGGTCAGAAGATAGTTCAGAGCCTATGGCAGTGTTTCAGGCTAATGAGAGGAACATTTTGATGAATTTAGACATTAATCCCAACCCTCCCTTGGAACCCAAAACAAAATTGCAAAAACTTTTGTATACGTATAGGAATTGTTTTAGTTGGCAGTCAGCTCAGATTGGTAGAATTGAAGAGGAAATAGTTACTCTTGACACTGGGGATCATGTCCATATCTCTTTGGTTCCTTATCGGGTGTTCCTAGGTGAACGAGAAGTAATACGAGACATCATTGATGAACATGTTAGTAATGGTATAGTGAAACCCTGTAAAACTAGTTGGTGTTCCCCAGTTGTTTTGGTTAGAAAAAAGATGGAGGACACCACTTGTGAGTTGATTTCAAGAAAGTAAATGAACCTAAAGAATGGCATGGAGGACACCACTTGTGAGTTGATTTCAGGAAAGTAAATGAATCTAAAGGATGACAAATACCCATTGCCCAGAATTGATGACTTTTTGAGCCACCCGACATAAGCAAAATTTTTCAGCAGACTTAATATGAATGCTGACTATCATCAGCTAAGGGTGACAGAAAAAGACCAAGAAAAAATTCTTTTGTGACTCCAAATGGAACCTTTGGTTTTAAAACTCTACCCTTCGGGTTAAAAACTGCTCCCTCGATTTTCTAATGCTACCTGGACAAAACTTTAGCTGGTTTGAAATGGGGCTCTTGCTTAGTGTATTTAGACGATATACTGGTTGCTGGTAGTACTTTTGAACACCATGGATAGGTTAGAACAAGTACTAAGGAGATTCAAGAAAACCAACCTCACTTTGAAGCCAACAAAATGTTTATTTGGCTACGAAGAGATGGAAGTTTTAGGGCATTTTCTTAACAGAGAAGGAATTCAGCCCCATACCAAAAAAATTAAAGATGTTCAAGAATTTCTCAACCCACAAGATCAGAGAACTGTTAGTAAGTTTATTCAAAATTTTCCCAGATAGCTAAACCATTGTCAATTTTGCTTAAGAAAAATCAGGCTTTTGCATGGGGCAGGCACAGGAAAATGGCTTTAAATTTTGAAAGAAAAATTGACAACTTCCCCTGTTTTGGTTCATTTTCAAGAAAAATATCCTTTAAAAATTCATACAGACGCAAGAAGTCAAGGTATTGGGGCCATACGTATGCAAAGGAGAATGGGAAAGCTACATCCTGTCACTTACGCAAGTAGAACTGTGACCCCAACCGCAAGTAGATACCCTATTAGTCACTTAGAATGCTTAGCTCTTGTATATGCATTAGATAAGTTCAGGCCTTACATTTACCTAAAACCATTCACTGTAGTCACAGATCATTACAGTCTCTGCTGTATGGATAGGCTAAAAATGAATGCCCACAGCATAAGAAGGCTCACTCATTGGGCCTTCAAGATGTTAGAGTACACATTTGACATAAAGTATTCTAGTGGCAAGAGCCACGCTCATACTGAGAGCCTAAGCACAAATGCAGTTGAAAAGGGTACTGACAGGGATGAGGAGAAATCTTTAGAGATGTCTGTATTCTCGTTACCAGGTTTTGATTTGGATAAGGCACGACGAGATGACCCAGTATTGGCTCCTTTGATAAGGGAATTAGAAAGCCCTTCAGGCATACAATCAAAATTCAGTAAGGAAGCTTCCAATTATTTCCTATGGGATAGAATTTTGTATAAATGTAATTCTAGACTTGAAGGTTGATCCAAGCTGCTGGTAGTGCTCGAGTCATTGAGGGCGGAAATTCTTAGTAAGTGTCATGACAATTCCTTGGTAGGAGGTCACCTAGGTCTGGTGAGAACCTTCGATAAAATTAGACGCAGGTACTTTTGGAAAGAGATGCATAAACAGGGCAGGCCTATACACACATATGCATGAATTGCCAAATGAAAAAAGGAACTTGTCAGAAGCCAGTGGGACTGTTACAACCGATACCAGTGGGTGAACCGTTCGAACGTGTGGGGATTGACCGCTTGGGCCCTTCCCTAAAATTACGCAGGGTAACAAGTATGTGATTACTTGTATTGACAATGGGACCAGAAGGGCGGAAACCAGGGCTGTGCCAACTAGGACATCAGAGGTTGCTAAGTGACCTGTAGGCATTCCATACCCAGTAAGATTCTAATTGGTGGTGAAGGAGTTGCTTCGCCCGCCTACTAGACATCAACGGGACCATGACATCAGCGTACCGGCCACAGTGCAATGGCGCTGTGAAGAGACTCCATGCCTCCTTGACCTCCATGATGTCACAGTATGTGGCTTCATTGCAGAAGAACTGGGATGTGTACTTGCCGTTTGTGACCTTCGCCTATAACATAGCTAGGCAGGAGGGTATTGGTTTTCCACCATTTGTGTTGCTGTACGCAAGGGAGTCTGTTTGACCCTCAGACATGTGCCTCAATCAGAAGGTCAATGAGGACGACAACAAAGGACTATGGATCAAGTGGAAGCAAATCCAGAAGCTGGCAGAGGAGAACCTGTGCAGGCAACAGAGGAGAGACATGCAGTGCTAACACCCACATCAGTGAGTGGTCGAGTACAGGTCGGGTCAGGAGGTCCTGATCTTCAACCCAGTATGAAAGAAAGGCCTGACACTTAAGTTCTTCCATCGCTGGAACGGCCTTGCAGTAGTAGCAAAAAAGTTGAATTCAAACTTGTACAAAATTAGTTGAAAAATTAAAGGTCAGCCCCAGAATGAAATAGTTAATGTTAATCTCTCCTACTCAATCAAAGACAGAATTTGAGCATTTGAATTAGGTTATTAAGAAAGACTGCTATAGATTAGCAATTCCAGTGCAAAATGTGCAGGTTTAGTATCATTTACCTCTTAGAAAATGTCAAGTACTTGAGGATCAATTATTTGTTAAAGTTAAAATACCTATAGTAAAAATACCTACAGTTAAAAAAGATGCAGATTGAAAACTTTTTGATTTTGTAGCTAGACCATTTGAATGGAAGGACGGCATGTGTGTGTTGCATCATGAAACGTTTTTAACAGTTAGCAGAGATCAGAAAACCACTTTTCGAGGTAGGGTCTTGCAAGATTGTAGACCTTTTCATGACCATTTATGTTTCGTACCGAGGTATTCAGGTGATGCGATGACAGGTGCTATGTGCCCGAGGGCAGTTTTTCTAGGAGCCACAGCAGATTGTTTAGGCAAAGTTAGCTCTTTTTTCTTGTCAATCTGAATCACAGCTAGTTATCACTCAAGTAGGGCCTGAAAGATACTTCTTAACAAACACAGTGGGAAAGATAGACTTAATATGTGCTACTAGTAAAAATGAGACCAGAGTTTCGGGTGCGGAGGGCCACCCTGGTTGTTGATGTTGCTGTCCCTTGCGACTAGATTATATTTAAATAAGGAACTAAGAATCAACAATATGTATTCTTGTGAATACAATGCGAAGGCTAAGTTCAAATTAATTCATGTTATTTCAGCCGCATGGTCAAAAGACAATAAGTTGCATTTTTCTTCACAACTTACTTCGACACAAATGGTTTTTTCTTCAATACAAGATTGTTTGGAATATGAATGGCCTTCTGCCACTCCTCATCTCAATGTTTCATTAGGTACTGGTTGGAACTGAGTTGAAAGAGTTCAATTAGAAGAGCCTTTAGGTTTTCAAAATTTCTGGATTTGGAATATTGAAAGTTTGTCTCTGGGTTTGGTAATTATTGTTCTGACCATAATAATTTTCAGAAACCCTTATCTCGTTGGCTTTGGGACCTCACCTGAGTGGATGAGGCAGATTTGGAAACAATATTAAATTTAGTGACTGTGTTGTTGACATTAGTGTTTGTGCTGTGTTCATGTTAAGGAGATGTTTCATATGTCGAATAACTGATCGTGAGCCACAGATCTCACCAGACTCTGTGGGTGAGAGGTCCTTAGATGCTGTGGTGGATCCATTACAGGAGCAGATTAGAAGTGCCGGTAGAGCGCAGGCCACAAATTACGTATCTGGCCGACTCTTTTGGAGTCAGATAGTTAAATAATTTTTTTTGTTGTTGTTGGCTTAGCCAGTTAATAAATGTTTGAACCAGGATAATGGTAAATTATTCATTAATTTTTCTGGTTAACTCTCAGCTCTCTATTAGAAAAAAACGTGTTGTTTATTAAGCTGCTTGTAACAAAAAGGGGGATGTTGTGTGACCCGGTAATGCTCTAGTAGTGTTGTGCTCTTTGTGAAAGCTAAATGTTAAGGTACTACTAAGTTTAATGGTACAGGGGTAAAAATATTGTGTTTTGCTGCAGGCTTTAAAGGAGACTGGAAATAGTATTCCTCAGAGAATATCAGTATATGTGGAGTAACTGTCAAATATTTCAAATAAGTAGCAGTGAGGGTACCTCTAGTTAAGAGAGAGGTTAAGGTTTATAAAAACAGAAAGATATGTACAAGGGAGTACATCTAGTTGAAGTTTTTTTTCCAATTGGAAGGCTCTTCTTTTCCTTTGTGTATAGGTGTTTGATGGTGTATTATTATTTTTCCCTTCTGTACAGTATGATGATTGAATATACTGCCTTTTTTGATGTAATTGTTGATTGAATACTACTTTTATGCAGATATTTAGTTAGGTAATTATGGTTTGCGAAGGTGTATCTTGGTTGGTCCTTCTTATAATGTGTGTTTAAGATACTCATCCTAATACTCATACGAATAGGTTAAGAATGTTTCTTGCATCTTTGTGTTCTGGTAATGTTACGGAGTATAAACTGTGGAGAAGCAGCTTGAACACATTTATTTTTGAGAACTGATTGACTGAGGAAGAAAACCTTGGTTATCATTGTGTTAGGTTAGGTACAGGAGTAGTCACGCTCCTATCATTAGAGTATTTCTTTCTTTCTTAGTGACTGCTGATGTTTTGGGGTTAATCATAATAGTTTTGTGTTGTATTTCTAGGGGTGGTTGGGCATAGGTTTGGTCAACCTTGTCCTCCTTCCAATCCTCTGTGTTCCGTGCAGTACTCTGGTAACTGAGAGAGAGAGAGTCTTTAACACTTAGCATCTTATAGTGGAGGCAAGAAAGAAGGTGTTTTCCAGTGATCTTGTAGAGACTGTGTTTTCTGTCAGCGCCGGTTCAAGAAACCTTGCAGTGGGGTATGGACTTAGCCTGTGGGTGCCGAGTGAATGCGTGGACATTCTGTGCTTCTGCCAACCCATATGGAAGGTGCGGACGTCCCAGAAGATGGTTTGCCACTGCCCTTGGACCTGACCAGTGCTGGAACCATCCGGAGGGTATTGGGACAGCACTCCTGGCAGAAGCTGGAGGTGTGATCTCCTAACCAGTTAGCGCTGCTGGGAGCCAGTAGAGTAATCCTGTGGTACTTTGGCACTGAAGGCTGATGCCATTGTTGAAATGCTCCACTGTATCTCCCTCGGAAGAACCAAATACGTTTGTCAAGAGCCAGAGGCCAGTGGCGAAGTGCTGCATGAACTGGACTATGATGATGTGTTAGGTGTTTGGACTGCTAGTCATTTTTTTTTAGTTACTTCAACATTGAACTTTAACCAGAGTAGCAAACCTTCCTCCATCCTTGAGTCAGTCCTAGAATTTCTCGATTGAACCTAACATTATTATTTAATGGTGAGGAATGTTAGCTAGATAAAGTCAATGTAAAGGGTGTGTTCATAAGCTTTGCTGTGTTGTTTGTGTGGACTTTGATATAATTTTACTCATGTTATCTTGGTATCTCGTTTTTCTTCCCCCTTCCCCTGCCTAGCAACTTGATCATTTCTGTGTGACAAAATTAGTATTTTGTGTGACTGCATAAAATATTGTTATAGAGATGTTGATGGTTATAGGATAAAACCAAAGTGAGAACTCTTAAGCACAATGTTGTTTTCTTAACTGACAATGAAACCCAAACAAACTCTTGGACATTGTAAAGTAATTTCAGAACTCCATACTTTTGTAATACAAAAAAGGGGAAGGACTGCTGTTTCTCTTTTGACAGAACAGCCCTGAATTGTGTCACTCAATTCTGTTATTCCCTCTCATCAAAAAAATTCAAAATTGTATGCAAACCAAGTCAAGCTTGTAGTTCGATTTGCGAGGACACAAATCATCGCCGCTGCGAATAATTTGTCACAGTAAAATTAATGTAAAATGCAGGTATAATTTATTTTCAATGATTTTTGACTGAAATAAATTTTTTGTTGACATATCTTTAATTTTTTTTGCCCCTTCAAGTTAAAAGTTTGTAGTGTGCTCTGTTCTATGTTACAGTATAGCGGGAAGTTACCCGAGCGGAAATAAATGCTTTTTTGTGTGTTTTGATGTGTTTTTGTAGTGAGTGGCGTGTAGTGTAGCAGTTTTGAGGATGCGCCAGTCGGCCAGGCTGAAGCTTTATTTGTCAGCTGGACAGGATGTGTTGATGTGTTNAGCATTACTTCTCTAGACTCCCCTGGTGTCTGAAGGCACCTTGAAGTTGCTGGCACAAAAAAAGTTACTTGCTTTACGAAAGCATTTTCAAAAGTTGGTATTTTATATTTTCTTGAATACCACATATTAATTTTATTATAAATACTTACAGCTTAAAGTTTTATATAAAAACTATACAGGCGCTGCTCATTAAAATTTTATGATTAAAATCAAACAAATATCTGATTTTATCCTCCACAGATTGCAGAAGTACCTATTTTTCACGTCAATTCCTTAAATGAAATCACAGTTACACGACCAAGCATTCGACTTGAAACCTAATTACAATCATCAGGTTCGATGCGTAGCAAAATGCATTTTTGCAGCTTTTAAACCGCACACAAACTCAACTTTTCGAAACCCATGTTACCTAAACTGAACTTTTGGCTGATTGTATGAAAGTACTTTTTTTCAGTTATCTTAAGCCAATAATAAAGGTGGATGACAACCTCCATGGAATGTGCATACGCCCATACGTTTGTTTGCAGGCAGTCACACAAATACATAATTATGCAAAATGTGACTGCCATTTACAGCAATGGCTAATTTGTTTACAGTATTTTTTAAGTTTTGTGCGAGACAGCTTTAAAGTGCTCGTTAACTAACCAGCTTCGACATCTAAGCCTTTTTCATCTCTAGATAAATAACCACAATGCTTCTAAAATAGATAGGCCTTAATCAAGAAATACAAACACTTCCAACAATGATTTTTTAATACATCTAAAAACAAAAAAAATTCAGTCAGTGTTTTTCAGGTGATCAGGAATTACTTAAATGCACTGTAACTGCCTCTGATATTGTTTCTTTAAAATGGACATTTTGAATTGAAAAAAAAAATGCATTTCCGTACACTCGCATACGTACGTAAAAACTGAAAGTTGGACCCAACTACTGTTGGGCTACTCTGGTACACGTGCATAAGTGTGGGTTTGCTTGCATGCATAAATGCTGAATTTACACTATATAGAGGGGTTGTGAATCCTTTACCACACGATTATATATACAGAAAGGTTCAGGTTATACTCCAGATTCTATGCATTATGCTTCGCATGCACAAAAGTGTATGTATCGGTGTAAAATTTATTATTTGATCCACTGAACTGTTCCTTTTCGTTAAACAACTTTTCACTGTATTTCAGAAAGAATTTAGCTTTTAAGAAGAACACAATCAGTTTTCATTTTGTGTTTCTTAACCAGGTAACCTTTTAAAGAAGTTTTACAAACTAACAGTTATATACCTACTTGTGCAAGGAATCGTCGAAATCCAATGTAATCACCGATACCTCACCACTGCTATAGTTATGAAACTCCTCTTAGAATACTAAATGATCAATACTTTTACAGGCAAGCTCGACACACGCACTATCTAGTAACAATGAACTGAGCGTGAAGGTTGCTAAATTCATTCACTATGACTGCTGCTAGATCGCACCACCATTCAGAAACTAACACTTCTTAGTGTTTTTTTTCTATTCCTTAAGGTTAACTTGCCATCTGGCTATTTATGACTGCCAACGACTGTTTACACTGTACACAATAGCTAAATGTATTATTTTAAGTAATGTAAAATTTTTTTTTTATCTGAAATGTAGAAACAACTTTCATGCCAGGCGTGGCACCCCCTTTTGGTTGGTACCCGGGGTGGACCGCCCACCCGCCCCCCTCTTAGTCTGCCCCTGCACACATCTCCCTTGTTAAAAAACTGTTTCAGAGCATACTGTTTTATAAATGCATGGTGGTCTTCAGAGTATGGTGCTATATAATTCAAAGATTACTCACTCTTATTTATCAAATAAACATATAATTTTTAAAGAGATAAACAACAGTGAATTAAAATGTGAAGACAATTTCCATGTAATACCTTTATCTCCATTGATGCTAAACAAATGCACATTCCACTTTTCTACGTACTCCCTACATGGTAATGCACATGTTGTATTATGTAACAAGCTTCTCCACACATTCCACAAAGAAGCATTGCAGTTGCTCCCAAAGCCAGGTCTATACCACTTGCTGGACCTCACTGAATCTGCAAATATATAGCTTTTTTCTAGAGGGCCATAACATGCAAATCATCACAAATGAAGAGTACTGCTATCCAAGGGAATGCTACTACTCCATGACAATGCATTATCACATATCGCAGCAGCAATGGTAGAGACTGCACAATTTGGGTTTGAATTGCTTCCACATCCCTATTAAAGCCCAGATGTGACCAGTTCAATATCACATCTTTGGCCCATTTGAAAGAGAATCTACACCATCACAGTTCAACTTGGTTGGTGAATGTTGTATAAAGTAACCTTTGTTGTGCCATGGTTGGCAGCTGTGTATAGGGCCATGATGGCATCTGAGCTAGGTATATAACATTTGTGACGAGATTTTTAATAAAAAGTGGTTGTGGTTACAATGCCACCCTTTGGAAAGATGGACGAGTTCGATGAAAGTTTAGAAAATATTGTGTCGTATTTGATGTGGTTGCTACATTATTTTGATCCACATTCAGTAACTGTCACAAAGCAGGTCTTAAGTGTTGTCTGTGATTGGGAAGCATAGTTTGCGTTTTGTGAGGTTTTGTCTCTCCAGAGGAACACGGAAATAAGTCATTCACATGGCTTGAAGTGATACTCAAAACTCATTACAGCCCAAAGATTCTAGTGATTGCAGAACTATTGAAATTTCATGGGCGGGTGCAAAAGGAGAATGAAACTATAGCCGAGTCATCAGTCACCATTAACTATTTCGCAAAAATTTGCAATTTTGGTACGTTTTTTTGTCAGAGGCGTTGAGAAATTGTTTTGTTAGTAGACTACATAGTTAAAACATTCAACAATTACTTATGCCAGAGCCAACTGCAAAAAGAGGTACCCCTGTGCGAAAAGAGGAACTCACCCCGTACTGCACCTGGACAAGAGGAGAGGAAGAGCTTGGTGTCTTAAGAAGAAGCAGGAGCAGTAGTGACAAAAGGGGCTGAATACCTGGTGGCAGGAATAGGTACAGGAAGTGGAAGCATCAGGAGTCAGAGCAGAGGTGCTGGCAACAAGAGCAGTATCCGGTGTTTGGTTGAGACATTTCAAAATGAGGTGGGAGTAATACACTGACAGTGTTTTTGGTTTGTGCTTGGATGTTTTGTTTATTTTGGGGGCAAATACACTAGTCACCAAAACAATTTATGGAAGTGTTGTATAGAGTATTTGTGGCACCATGGTTGGTAGCTGTGTGTGCCATACACAAGAGATGTAGACTTGGCTTTGGGAGAAACTACAAAGCTTCTTTTCTGGTGGGGGAGAAGTTTCTTGAATAATACAAGTGCATCACAGTGCAGGGGGATTATGTAAAGAATTAAAATAAGCACTTGTTAAGCATTGGTGAATATGAATGTGATATATGGAATTTCCCTTCAGTTTTTTATTCACCCTTGTATGAATTAAGTTGTGATATAGAGTGCATTGCTAAATTATTCAGTTAAACATTTTGGGGTAGGTGATAGTTAAGAGCTGCTTTAAAAAAGGGTGGCCACACAATTTTTGTTTCAAAACTCCCTGACTTTCCCAGGTTTTCCAGACCAAATTTGTGTTTTTCACTGACCAATAATTTTGGCTTTATCTTTGCTTATGACAAAATTTATTATATAAATAATTTATAAAATTATTGTATAATGCGATGAGAACAGTAAAAGTGTTACCTTGGTGCAACAGCCATAATAAATTGATTTTAACAGTCAGTAACCTAATTTTCACTAAATAATACTGTAATGCTGTTTGGTGAACAAAATCTCTCAAGCCAAAAATCCATGTACACAATTTTAGGTTTTACAATGGATATGGAGTAAAAGAATTTGCGATACAGTTTTATCTCTAAATAAATTGTAAGCTTCAAATATTTCTTATTTGTAACATATCTACCATATCAATGAATTTCTTGAGAAAACTGCAAAAAATATTACATTTACTATCACTGTAATTTGTAAGAAAAATTGCATAAAAATTTTATTTTACACTGAAGTTTGCCTTCATAAATCTAAAAATATGGTGTGAAAACATTTTGAAACATAGATTTGGGCATGAGAATTTAATATAGACCCTTCAACAAATCTATTATGATTGCTACCTAATAATAAAAAAATTGACAATGAACATGTGTAAAAGTTTTTAAAATATCGTGAACTACTGGATACTTGCAGAGCTTATTTATATTTTCCAACATGTGTGGTTCTAAAAAATTTTAGTTGTTCAACTACATATGAAAATAAAAAGCTGAATGTTACCAACTTCACAAAGAAGCGTACTATAGAAATAGTAATAGTTTATTCAAATTCATATTAATGATAAATACTAAAATTAAGCCTAAAAGCTGAGAATAATTAAAAACTTTTTGCAGAAGTTCCTTTGTTGAAAAACTATTTCCATAATTTGAAATACAAAGTTCACACTTCAAAAGTTTTCTTAAAAAGTTTTCTTTTATGTTTTATAAATTTTTACAAATTTCCCTGACTTTTCCCTGGCCAATATAATTCTCCGACTTTTCAATGTTTTCCCTGTTTTGCAGAAGAGTGGCGACCCTGTAAAAGCAAAATATATTCTATCACATTGAAGTAGTACCAAGTAAATAAATAGACTACGTAACATATTTTACTTACATATAGTTGCCCCCCAACTATCAAAACAAGTTGCCAAAGTGCTCAGACATAGATCATGAGAAAACTGTTCATTTTACCATAGGAATTTCATCATTGCAATGGAAAGAAGTTAATTAACATCCATTGTTTATGCACATGAAATTGTTATTTTACAAGTTGCAGCTTTCTTGTTCCAGCACCCAGAAGTAATACATAATAAAGCTCATGGAAAACCTGGCTATAGCATAGTAATAATTTGATTTCTGATAGTAACATGTTCATATTACTATTAATATTTTCTATGAAACACATTCATTTGGCCACAATATATTAAACTAATTATCATATGCATAAAAATTCAACAGTGTAAAAAAACATCAAAATTTATTTAAATCAAAAGGAAACTTGTATCTGCCACTTTCACATCTGTTTCACTGAATGTACTTACAACAAGGATAATGTTGGTAGATGCGCACTTTAAAGATCATGACACAAAACTTTGTATAACTGTTTATCATAGATGGAAAATTTGGTTTGATGTCTTTATTAAGATGGTAATTGTGGTTCTTATGCAGTAACATTTTGGATTTTAGAGCATTTTGACGCGATCGTATACCAGAGCTGTAATGTAATGATTATAAATTGCCCGGCGCCATAGCTCTACGGTGAGCTAATGAGATTATTTGGGTCGTTCGGCCGACGGCCCAGGGGTCTCTGGTAATACACCGTCAGATATTATGAAATTGCGAGCTGTAAGGCCGCTGCGCACGCCTGAATTAATAACGCACTCAAGTAATATTCCATATTTTATTAAACACTTTGATCAAACACGTGGTGACCGCGTGGTCATATAAACACACTGCTGGATTATAATTACTTAAGACGCGTGACGCTGCTCTCTCCTCGGTGAGATTTAACATAAAAATACTAGTTGCTTCGTGAATGATATGATGATGCGATTGCTGAGTGAGGTTGCAGCCTGAGAGGCTGGTACCGAGGTTCTTGTGAAACGAGAGACTTACCACGTCCGCTCGCGCCGAAGTGATGTTGCCTACTAGCCTGAGCAATGCATCGGCTCGTGCCACCTAAGCACGGCCGACACCTGGTGGTGGAGAGATGAAACAAATGTGACTTAAAATGCTAATGAGATGTAAACATGATATACCTTATATAAACATAATTAAACACAATTTACATAATAAAACACAATTACCCTTGTACTTACATAATAAAACACCATTATATTAATATTAAATATAAGTATTGACTCGTAGCAGCCACTGCATTGCCAACTTGAAAATGTCACATGTCCCTGGCTGGCTATGTATGTGATGACTGTTTTGACACACGATAGTTATGGTATACATCAATACTGAATAAATACTAAACAGTAATGCACTATACTGACGAAACTATATTGGTAAATAATAATGATTAAATTGTTAAACTGAATAATTAATGACACGGTGCACTATCACACATGGACAAATACACTTGATATACACTGAACACACTATCATTCTTGCACACATGTGCGCTGGTATGGTGCATCTGGAGTGGAGGACACTACTGCGGCAGTTACAGTGGGCACAAAGGTAACCGTGAACGCCTGGTTCACGTCAATATATTTCAAGCCTGGAAATATGAGTTGGGGGAAATTTTCAGAAACACACTTACATTGACAATGATATAGTATTTCATGATTAAAAGTGACATCTGCTCATTACAGAAGTGAGATCAAGCTGCTTATAGTTAGCACATGCAATAAGGCTATTTACAAATAAACTGCAGCACCAAATATACAGAATGACAATATATCACGTTAACATAAATATGGTTTTAAAAATGATACCAAAGCAAAACTATTATACATTGTTTCTTTCAAAAACTAACTACCTATTTTCATCAATTGTAGCTGAGGGTTGGAGGGGAGTAAAAATGGTACACAAAATGGTGAGCAATGACAAAGGCACAATGATTACAGCTGCATAGAAATTATTAGTATGCAAAATTGCTGCACATTTCATTGTAAAGACATACAGATGACTATTTCAGCACTAAGTTGGTTAACTACATAATAAATGCTTTTCTTATAAAAAATGTAAAATAAAATATAGCAACAATTTGTCTAACAATTCTTTTCTGTCTGCATTATTTCTCCACTATCTATTGTTTGGCAGCAGAGTTATCAATATGAAATTAACTTTCAATTGTTAACAGATCAGCTAATATAGTATTAATGTGGGACATTATTTGTTTTGTTTGACTGAGTCAAACCTTGCATGTGCTTGTAAATGTTCGTTGAGCCGTCAAACAATAGTAGTCCCAGCTGAGCACTATGATGATGACAAAACATCTGGGGAGTGGCAGTCAGAAGCATCATATCACTGGTGTTTCAGAAAGCACTCGCTTCACCCAGCATCACGTTATTCAGCCGATTGTCACACACTGATTTGACCATGTGGGTAACACCAAGACAGCCCCGTGGTTCAGATCATATAAGACCGGCTAATGTGCTACTATGCAACACTATGCCATTAGAATGCAGCACAAATGAAGGCAGCACCAGAGAGCATTGCATCCCTGATCAGGACACCTATGTCATACAGATGCCATTTGTGTGACCTTTCTTTAAGTAATTAACTGTGCATAATTAACATGTCTTTGTCATAGTGTTGTTTTTTTTTTCTTTCAGCCTAATTGCATAAAATTACTTATATATGTATACAGCCTAGAGATGGCAAAAAGTAAACTAGCATTTCAAATGCTAAATTCACTATACACATTTTTTGAGTATTAAGTTTGATGTTCATGTACTGAATTTAAGGGCAGTTGTGAGTGTGTAATATTAGAAAGCTTTTCCAGTAATTTCTTGTGTAATTGCACTTTTAAAACACATTTTTGATTTGTTCTCTGATGGTAATGCGTACCCCACTTGGTGAGAGCTAGCTAGTGCCATCATCTGCAGTGTGTTGCGGGCGTGAATGGGACGAGGCCATGCAGTGTCGCGCATCCCTTGTTTTTTTAATCAACTATTGACTTACCAACAAGAACAATAAACTTTCACTTTTTATGGAACTTTAAGCTAATTAATTAAATTCACAACCCAGGAGGAACACCTCTCTCTCTCTTCTCCAGGCTCTTTATTGCCTCAGAAGCATAACTTTCACTAACATTCACTTAGAAACACTTTTTTATCATTTGCATTGTAAGTAGTCAACAGGCTTTATGAGTAAGGTTAACACATGGAATAAAAATATCATGCAAACTTAAGAGAGCTTTGTACTTGCAGTAAAAAAGTTCTCCATCCCAAGATATTAAATCCCATTATAATGTATAACGTAAAATACTAAAAATGTAATACACAAAGCCAAAAACTGCTACAATAATAATCTAATAAGTCAAATGGACAATAAAATAAAAATAATTTGAAATATAGTTTAAACAGACACCTCAAAACACAGTAAATCTAATAATAATAATACGAATATTCAAATTGAAGTAACTAATAGTATTATTTCCCTGATAGTTTCAAAATTGCTACACAATATAACAAAAACTTTTTAACGATTGCAGATAAAATAAGCTCTATAAACTCTATACAAAAACTTAAAGACTTTAATACTTTTTAAAACTATCTTTTCCCTTTCAATTTCATAATATATGTTTCCCTCTCACAACTCCACATTAAATAAAAGCAATAATAAAGAGTTTAAAAACAAAGCACTCATCTGGATATGATGAGCTAAGAAGCGAGGTAAAAAAACACTGTGCAAATGAACTATGTGAACCCCTAAGTGTATTTTCCAATAACATACTTAGTTGTGGAATATTCCCAGAAAGACTTAAGCATGCAGTAGTAATATCTATATACTTAAGGATGCAGTAATAATACTTATACACAGAGGTGACAAAATTCATGGGATAGCAATATGCAAATATATACAGATGGCAGTAGTATTGCGTACAAAATGTATAAATGGGCAGTGCAGTGGTTGGGCTTTCATTTGTAGTCAAGTGATTCATATGAAAAGGTTTCCGACGTTATTATGGCCGCACGATGGGAATTAACAAACTTTGAACGCGGAATGGTAGTTGGAGCTAGACACATGGGACATTCCATTTCGGAAATGGTTAGGGAATTCAACATTCCGAGATCCACAGTGTCAAGAGTGTGCCGAGAATACCTAATTTCAGGCATAACCTCCCACCATGGACAACGCAGTGGCTGACCGCCTGCACTTAATGACCGAGACCAACGACGTGTGCACAGAATGGTCAGTGTTAACAGACAAGCAACACTGCGTGAAATTACAGCCGGAATCAATGTGGGACGTACGACGGATGTGTCCGTTAGGACAGTGTGGCAAACTTTGGCTGTACTGGGCTATGCCAGCAGAAGACCAACTTGAGTGCCTTTACTAACAGCATGACATCGCCTGCAGTGCCTCTCCTGGGCTCGTGACCATATTGGTTGGACCCTAGACGACTGGAAAACCGTAGATTGGTCAGATGAGTCCTGATTTCAGTTGGTAAGAGCTGATGGTAGGGTTTGAGTGTGGCGCTGACCCCACGAATCCAAGTTGTCAACAAGGAACTGTGCAAGTTGGTGGTGGCTCCATAATGGTGCGGGCTGTTTTTACATGGAATGGATTGGGTCCTCTGGTCCAACTGAACCAATCATTGACTGGAAAGGGTTATGTTCAGCTACTTGGAGACCACTTGCAGCCATTCATGGACTTCATGTACCCAAACAATGATGAAACTTTTATGGATGACAATGCGCCATGTCACTGGGCCACAACTGTTCGCGATTGGTTTGAAGAACATTCTGGACAATTCCAGCGAATGATTTGGCCACCAAGATCGCCCGACATGAATCCCATCGAACATTTATGGGACATAATGGAGACGTCAGTTCGTGCACAAACTCCTGCACCGGCAACACTTTCGTAATTATGGACATCTATAGAGGCAGCATGGGTCAATATTTCTGCCGGGGACTTCCAAAAACTTGTTGAGTCCATGCCACGTCGAGTTGCTGCACTTTGCTGGGCAAAAGGAGGTCCGACACGATATTAGGAGATATCCCATGACTTGTGTCACTTCAGTATTTTCAAAATGGTGGCTATATAATCACTTTAGCTTAGAATGCTATATTGTCAAAACCATGCTATCTATTCCAACTTAATTTTGTATGCCGACAGTAGATATTACAACTATCAAATGTATCAACATGGAGCATCACAGATTCGTACCAAATTTGGCAAACAAATAGCACTGCAGCAGGTGTTGTAAACTGGTATGTTTTATGTAGGTCAGGCAGTTATTTTCAAAATGATGGCTAAATAAATATTTTAGCTCAGTATAATTTATTAACGAAACAAATTCTAACTTAACTTTGAATGCTAGCAGTACCTATTACAACCATCAAATTTGTCTGTACAGAGCCTCACTTCTCTGCCATTTTGAAAGATAGTCCCACCAAGAAAAAATAAAGTTTTTCTCTCATATCTTAGGGAACAATCAACCCATTCTTACAAAATTTGGCGATAATGTTGTACTGTGGTAGGCCATATTAATATATGTTTTTTTAACATATGAGACACTTATTTTCTGAATTGTGGCTATAAAATAATTTTTGTTTTGTGTGCAAATATTTTGTTATCTTTCTGGAACTGTTCACCTAATTTTTACCAAATTGTGCACACTATAAATGCTACAGAAGGCCATGTAAATTTTCATGATTTAAGTGGGTCAGACAACAATGTTCAAATGGCGGCTTCATAAATAATTTGGGTAAGTTTGCCACATATATTAAACAATTTAACCAAATTCAACCAAAATTTGTATGTTGACTGTATATATTAGAAGCATCATATACAGAACCTCTTTTTTTTTTTGGGAGTTGTGTAAGATAGCACAAAACAATGTTTTTATGCCTTATCTCAGGGGCACCTCAACGAATTTCTACTCAATTCATCACACAAGTAGCACTTTGGTAGGCCTTGTATGTTTTAAGTGGCTCAGTCACTTATTTTCAAAATGAAAGCACTGTAAATATTTTAGGTTAGTAAACCCTATCATTAAAAACATTAGACTGATTATATCCGAAGTTGATGCTCTGAATCCGACCTCCATAATGCAGTTGATTGCACACTAGCTTATTGTACAATGTTTTCTGTGTTCAACTCTCTGGTAAGGCAAGTGTGGTATTTGTAATTGTCTCACTACTGTTGCATACGTTTCTGGTTTAATTTCTAATGATAGTACTTTCGAAGTGAAGTCAAGTCCTACTTACCAACTCAATTCTTAAGAACTTATTAAAAAATTAATTGCACCCATGTTGAGGAAAATAGGCACATTAGTTATATTGGTAACTACTTGTTTACTTTGTTTTACTGCTGTCATGGTTGTAAACTCGTTGTCTCTGTTTGTGAAATAGACATGTGTTGTGTTTGCTTTCTTGTATATTAGGTACTCATTTCTAACAGGTTATAAGCCCAGAACTATGAAATGCAAGTCTTTTTTAATATGATTGCGTCAATACTCATATAAATACAAATCCAGTTACTATTTAAACATGTAGCATGCTGGAAGATGGACAAAATAAAATTGTGAATAATATGGATGACGATAATTCTGTCCTCCCAGGGATCAAAAAACTTGAAGGTATGGAGAACTACAACAACTGTAACGTTTCAATGGAAATGTATTTAATTCATGTAGATTTGTGGGAGTGCATTGAATCAGAGGCAAACTGCATTGTTAATGAAATTAAGGATAGGAAAACCAGGGCCACGATACAACTGACGGTGACAACATAATGTTTTGCACACACAAAAAATGCAAAAACTGCTGGTGAGGCTTGGCACAACTTACAAAGGGCTTATGAAGATACATATTTAACAAGATGGCTTTGATTGTTCAGAAATCTGTTTGGGAATTTTGGTTCTGTGGAAGTCTATGTTTACCACCAAGGTTATGTGAGTATAGCCCAACAGTTGTCAGGCATAGATTACCCAATTGAAGATGAATTTCTCAAAGCTATAATGTTAGTGGACTACCAAATTACCATAATGCAATGGTTACAGTGCTTGAGAATAATGGTGCCAAAAATAATAGTGACCTTGTCAAAACAAAGTTATTGCAAGATGATTTAAAGCGTGGATCAGAAGACATGCCTGATGTAGTCCTTTTTTTTCCAGTCAAAGAAAAGAACCTGTTACAGCAAGGAAGCAGAAGAATTTTATTTTTCCGTGTTTTGGGTGCAATGAACTAGGGCACAAGTCATATGATTGTTGTCCTAAGAAAAATGTGTGCATGGAACAGTCACAAAAACAGTTATGTCCGAAGAGAAACCTTTCCAATAAATATATTACGTCTAATGAAAACCGGTGCTTGTTGACTTCACTGGGTGCAAAGTGCGACTCTAAACTGTGGTACATAAATTAATGACATATGACTATGTACAAAATTTACATGGTGTGACATCACTGTGGCAAATAATACAAAAATAAAGAGTTGTGGTAATGGTGATACAATGGTTAACCTAGGAAATCAGAGTGGAACGAGGCATATTTCCAATGTTGTGTATGTACCAGGTTTGTCCACGAGTGCGGCAAGCGCCTAGTCTTACTGAGCGCTACCGCGGAGTGCTCAGTAGTATATAAGCGTTGGTCTGGAGCAGTGCGTTTATAATTTGTTGTGAATCCCAATTAATATTCACAGAGCCATGAGGCGAGCACGTTATTATTAGAAGAGACAAATTTCAAGACCTGTGATTCGGAATATTGGTACTTTCGATTGTGAAAAGAGTCTTGTTATATTTTCATCTAGAGGATATCACATTTTTTTTTTGAGGAAGATTGTAACAAAGGCAAAGTTAAGGCCACTGCCACTAATGTTAATGGTATTTACAACTAGGCATGGAATCTTTTGTGTGTGCGAAACAAGATGTGTATGAAGAACTTGCAGTGAGTAATGTTTACAATGATGAACCAAGATGTGATAAAAGACTTCAGCGGGCCTGACTGATGATGTAATAAACATGACAACATTGTCACATCAACTGTGGCACAAAAACTTGGCCACATGAATAGAGTAAGCATGAATTTGATAAAGTAACGAATGGCAAGTGGCATGAATTTTCAGAACCATGAGCAACATATACCCTGCATTCCATGTATTGAAGGAAAACATTGTAGAGCACTGTTTAAAGGCGATAATGCAACAAGAGAAACCAAGTAGCTTGAATTAATGAATTCTGACGTGTGTGGTTCTATGAATGAAGCATCATACAGAGGAGTGAAATATTTGTTCATACTTATTGATGATTTTACCTGAATAACATTTGGATACTTTCTGAAATCAAAGGAAGAAATGGTATCCAAATTTGTTGAATTNGAAACCAAGTAGCTTGAATTAATGCATTCTGACGTGTGTGGTTCTATGAGTGAAGCATCATACAGAGGAGTGAAATATTTGTTCATACTTATTGATGATTTTACCTGAATAACATTTGGATACTTNGTGAAGCATCATACAGAGGAGTGAAATATTTGTTCATACTTATTGATGATTTTACCTGAATAACATTTGGATACTTTCTGAAATCAAAGGAAGAAATGGTATCCAAATTTGTTGAATTCAAGACCCTTGTGTAAAATCAGACAGGTGAACAGATTAAGTACATACAAACAGACAATGGTACTGAATATGTGAATACAGAGTTCATGAGCCTTCTGGGAAAGAATGGCATTAAACTCCAAAGAACAATACCTTATGCAAAAATTGTGTTGCTGGAAGGGCAAAAGGATAATTATGGAGGAAGCACATACAATGATTCTGGGTGCTGGATTAGGCAAGGGTTTTTGGGCACAGGCTGCAAATCCTGCTATCCACTCGAAAAATAATACTTCAACTAGAGCAGTGAAAGGAGTTCTTACTAAAGAAAAATGGACTGGTAAAGCAGTCTATCTGAGGCACCTTAGGGTTTTTGGATGCACTGCCTTTGTTCATAATTCCAAAGAAAACAGAAAGAAATGGGATTCAAAATTGCAAGAAAATGACTTTTGTAGGTTACTGTACAAAAACCAAAAGTAATTGCTTGGTTGATCCTGAATGTCCTAGTAAGATAACTAGAGCCAGAAATTTAATTTTCTTGGAAAACCAGTTCAGTCACCAGAAAAATGAAGACCAACTCACTAAGGGAAATGAATAAGTCACACTACCTTTGTCATATGGTGAAAAAAGCAAATCCAAATGAAGAAGATGTGGAACAATTGTCTGAGGTGGAGAGTAAAACAGAATTATTTTGTAGTTTTAATCCAATTTGTGCCGCTGTGGAGGAGGATGCAAGAAGAGAGCCAGCAGGCACAATAAAAAAACTAAGGTACCCAACGATGGACAGATGCCCTAAGGAATACCCTGATTTTGTACCCTACATCATCGTTTGTGAAGGTGAATCAATGACTGTTCATGAGGTGCTTTCGTGTAGTGATACGTGGAAGCAAGCAATGAAAGAGGAGTATTCATCACTTGAAGAAAACAATGTTTGGATTCTTTTGTGGATTTGACTGAGGGCAGAACAGCAGTGCAAAGTAAATGGGTTTTCAAGGTGAAATGGGATGCTGATGGAAATGTAAGTAGATTTAAAGCAAGTCTTTTGGCAGAAGGTTGTTCTCAGTGATATGGGGTGGATTTTATTGAAATATTTGCTCCTGTTTTTTTTTTAAATTCTATAATTAGATTGTTATTTGCAATTGAAGTGCAGTGGAGCCTTGAAATTTATCACATGGAAGTTACAAAAGCTTTTCTTTAATGCAGAACTTATCGAAGAACTGTATATGCAACAGCCAGATGTTTTGTTGTTAAGGGTAAGGAAAGTGCAGTTTGGCTTTTAAGAGCCTGCGTTACCTGCCAATATTGAATATTTATTTATTTCTTCCTGATTCAATTTTAGGAGGATTTATTGCAAAATGTGACAATAGAAGCTTAGCTGATTACACTATCCAGCATTCAGGATTTAATATACAAACTACTAATGCATATTTATGGAACAATTAACATAATATAACACTTTATGTATTAATTTATTCTCACCTTTTAACGATAACCAGGGAACACTTATTAAAAATCAGGTACAAACATTTGCACAGAAGCACAAAATCTAATACTTCTATAATGAAACATTTTCAGTAATAACCGTGATGCTTCTCTTATGACAATAAAACGAATCATTCCTATATACGGGATGATGCAGCCTTTTAAAGAAAGCATTCTATAGTCTAAAACAGTCATCTAAAGCTGGTATTATAACATGTACACTGCACTGATAGGTATAGGCTTTAATTGTTTAGAGTGTGAACCCTGTTTGTATTTCAAAATTATAGATCAATGTATTGTTATTATTGCTCTGTTTGTAGACATCATTTTGTTGTTTTGTAACAATCCAGATGAAAAATCTAAGGTGAAGCAATAGCATATGTCCAAATTTCAAATTAAGGATCTTGGTTAAGATCAGCATATTTTAGAAATGAGAATCAGGTACAATAATGATGCCATCTTTGTCGATCAAGAAATGTACATTAAAAATCTGTTGAAAGGTTTAAGATGTTTGACTGTAAACCTGTGCTTACTCCCATGTAAATGGGAAGGAAGCTATTGAAAGGAAAAGCATGTGAGGGTAATGAGTGTACCCAGATACATATCAGGCATTAATAGAGAATGTAATGTATCTAGCTGTAACAACCAGACCAGATATAACTCATGCTTGATGCGAGGGGGTTCCAGGTATAAGGTAATTGTTCCTACCTTATTTGATTTTTAATTAAAGGGGTCATATGATAATATTGCCTGGCACCATAACTTAGAGCACGAGTTAGTTGAGGGTCTTTCAGCCGACGATCCATGGGTCCCTGGAGTCCTTATCAGTTCTATTGGTGCTTGTAGACTTAGAAGGAGCAGGTAATCCACAAATGCTTACCTACACTGGTTGAATATTGTGCCACCTGACTCTAGAAATATATGTTGGCGAAACTGTTAGACATCTCACACGCTCTGATTAAAATACTCACTGTGCTACAAGTGGGTGCAGCACCCTAAGAATCCTGGAGGGTTATACGAACAATGAACATAAACAAAAGTATGGGCTAGACTCGTTTACTCGTTCTCTTCTGTTATACATGTGCCCTCACAAACTAAAAACACGTATTAGGCGGGTTCAGCACTTGGTCTGCTGATAACCGAAACAGATGAAAAAGGTGCGGGCCATGGACAATGAACTTTGATGTGCGATGCGCAACACCCTGAATAAAATCACAGTGAGACAGATGGTCCACTATTCTGCACTAATAAGGCAAAATGTACCGTTATATTAAATGTCTATGGCAGTGAAGACTAATTACAGCGTAAATTGAGGGTGTCAAGGGGGGTCACGCAGTGACACTCCTGTGCTGCCGGCTGGCCTAAGTGCTGAAGTTTGACTAGCGGAATGGTGTAGGCTACCGCTAGACCTTGCCGAAGCCAGCGCCAAAATACGTGAAAATTGTATGGAGCCCTCTTAAGACTAAACAAAATTACACAAAACATTCTTACACTGCAAAGATTAACATTGGTGACATACCCAACCCTAATAAAGTGTTAATTATGCTTGACTTTATAACATCAGCAGGTATGTCCCTACACTAAAAGATTTAATTAATGAAAGTAAGGCCAGTTTAGGCAATCTGCTATGAAAGAAGAAATATATACAGACACTTTGATTGACACTAATTAGAACAATTACCAATTTAATGAAAATAGTGAATAAAACTTGGCTATTTCTTGTTTAGAGAATATCGTTGATGGGTGAGTTCAAATTTCCCAACTCCAGGGGTTGGACGAGTCGTTTGTCCCAAAAAGGTTGTGGGCAGCGATGTTCTTATTGCAATTTTATAAAATAAAAAGCCTATAATTGCTTTATATGGGTTCAAAACCCTTGCAGACTACACTAGATTTTATTTCACACACTTTGCAAATATTTTGGGTACCATAGCACTTGGCCCTAGGCCAGTAGTCCAGGCTAACTTGCGTCATCGGGAGAGACACTCGCCGTTACACCGCGAGCTGCCCCGACGTTCCCTCCATAGCCTGATGGCTATGGCATTCAGGGGAACGCCATGCTTGACCGTTTGTTATTCGGCCCCGAGAGTTACCTCTTGAGGTGAATAAAGGGTAATTATTAAGTTCAGGGGCTTTTTTGTAAAAATAAAAATAATTAATGGAAAATGGTATATTTCCACTCTACTAATGATGCAGAACACGAATATACTAGGGGCATTAACGTCCGACTAATTTCGTAATATGTGCCCACCTAACCTAACAGAACCTAACCCCACAATGGGTGAATCACTATTTTACATTTTTAAACTAACCTAGGATTGTTGGGTTTTACAATAACCTAGGTTTTTTGGATTTTACACTAACCTAGGAATGTAGGGTTTTACACTAACCTAGGATGTTTCGTAAAAAACACAAAAATAATGTAAATTGACTCACCTAGGTAGGGGGCTGTTATAATTCCTCTGACGTTAATAGACGTAAACAAGCATATATCGCAAGTTTTTTAAATATGTTCTACTTATTTTAACATTACGCCCTCTTGAATATGAACAAGGTAAGCTGTGCAGAACCCATTAATGCAACTTTTGTTGGTCTAACATGTTTTGTTCAGAAACGTAAACAAACTAGCTATACTGCTCATTTCGCAATTTTTTTCAATTTTTTTAAATATGTTGTACTTATTTTAAAGCTACGCCCCTAGTATATTCGTGTTCTACGTGATTAGTAGAGTAGAAATATATCATAATTTTTTATTTTTTTTTGTGTTCTTCAGAAAAGCCCCTAAACTTAATAATTACCAAATAAAGCTAGGCAGTCACTTGAGTTGCGTAGTTCATGACGACAAGGTATGTGTGTTCCATCCCTGCCAGCACTTACTGTTGTGCTCTTGGTTGAGTGTTTGACTTGGCATGGTGTCAGCCAGGTTGAGTTGTTAATTGTGGAGGCATAAACTGTCACAAGAGCACTCGTGAACATGCGGTTCACGTCATGCCATTAATGTTCTCAGGCAGTTTAACACACGAGTCCCAAAATACCTGAAAGGTACAATGAATTTGCTGTTAGTTCGGAGGTTGTTTATCTCATAGAAAATCAGGAAACCGAGAACTGTGGCAATGTCAAGTACCCACTGAGGCAGAGTATATGACTCTCACAGAGGGTACTAGGGAGGCCATATATCTTAGAAATATGTTGCATTGGTTGACTAAGGAGTATACTCCTCTGCTATACAGTGACAGTCAGTCTGCCCTAAAAATAGCATAAAATCACATGTTCAGCCATTGTACCAAACATATTGATATTCAGCACCATTTTGAAAGGGAAATACTTGAAGGAAAATAGATTTCACTCAGGTACATATAAACTAAAAGCATGGTTGCTCTCATTCTCACAAAGTGTCTAAGTAGTCCTAGGCAAAAATGTTGTTTGAAAGACTTGTGTCTCGAGTGAACAAGGTGAAATAAAGCCTATAATAAGTGGTCATGTCGGAAATGGTAATCTACTGCAATTTTACATATTGTGACTTGTTCCTAAATCTTTGTTTCTTGATAAAAATTTTCTATTGTGTACATTTGCTTTTTCTATTTAGACACTTTTGTCTATGGTTTTTAATCTATGTTTTACTGCTGTCATGGTTGTGAATAAATTGTCTCTGGTTGTGAAATAAATATGTTTTGTGTTTGCTTTCTCGTATATTTGGGTATTTATTTATAACATAAACCAATACTTATTTTAGATTGGTAAAAACTGAAGGTTGTAGCTGGTGTAAAAAAATAACCTTTAAGACATGGTACCCAGAACGTTCGGGTACAATGTTTTAGTGATGTTTAAACTGGAAACACTATAAAATATTAAAACAATAAAAAACTAAAACAAAAGTAATAAGTCTTTAATTTAGTATAGAAATTAACTTTTTCCTCACACTTAACATACATTCTTTTAGTATTGTGATATTCGCTTTCCCACACCTGCCTCAGTCCTGGGGTTCAGCGAGACGTGCACGTCTAGGCCATCACCTCAGTGATTAATTAACTTTCACTGTCTATACGAGGTAAAGTTATAAATCAAATACCCGGATTTTTTGATTATGGTAGCAGAGAAGTCGAAAGTCAGTTCGCTATTGTTTGCCTCATTTTCTTTGTCAAAAGAATAATTAAAATAATGAATCACCACAGATACCGCAATCTTGCTAACTGCCCCCGAACTCTCAGGGCGCCTATTCACCAGTGGGAAACAACAAAATATCATGGCCTTGCACCCTACGAGATACCTCCGACCTCGCAGGGTGACTCTCAGACAGCGAGCCTTAATCAACTATAAAGCCCCATTCCCACGGAGCGTAGCTTGACGAGTCTGCTCTGAAGTTTGCCATGTCATGCACCATGTGAACCGATATTTCTGTGCAGGCTCGAGTAAAAGCGAGTTGGCTCAGGGTGGTTAGGCCTTTCCCGTCATCAAATGTCGGTAAATGTTTCCAACATCAAAGGCTTGTGGGTCGACGCATGTCAAGCCACAGTATGGCTCGGGCATCATTCCCACAGGTTTGAGGTTGTCAAGCTCAGTTTTGAGTGTTCTCACACGTGAAGTTACTGTTTTTCATTATGGAGTGGAGTAATGAAGTGATTATGGAGTTTTTGGATCGATTTGAGGGAGAACCTGTTATGGAATCCCCAAAATTAACACTATAAAGATAGGAACCAGGCATATGATGCATGGAAACAAATCCGAACTAACTTACGCAGTGAGTGTTCTTTGAAAGCCTTAAAAAAGAAAATTTAATGGCTATGTACAGGAAGTTGGGGATGAAAGTTAAAAAAAAGTGCCACAACTGGGAGTGGAACTAATGAACTGTACAAACCAGAATGGTTTGCATACGACAAAATTGCGTCATTTTTGCACACTGTTTATTCACCAAGGGGAACTATAACTATTGAGGTAAGAAGCATTTATGGCCATTGTACAGATGTATAGGTGTAATATTTTCCTATTTGTGTGTACACACATTACACACTAACATAAATGATAAAAAAAATTAAGCTACAATTTTAAATAAATTAAAATGTGTGTGCAAGTATACATAAACTTCAAATTTATGATTAGTTTCAAAATGTATGTCAGTTTTTGATTATGAGGCAGATACACTGTTTTCATTACTAACATACATTTCATAGTGTTCACATACGTTTTTAAAAATACTTGTCTTGCCAAGATAATGTGCCGCTTGTTGCGAAATACTCAGCAAAGGAGTTGTGGATAGCCTTAGCTACTTCTCCTGGTTTCCTAGCCGCCTTCTTTATGTTCATGAAGGACGTCATCCCACTTTGGTCGTTTTTCCATGATATGGGAATGAATTCACCATCGATTTCGGCATCAAACGTACCTGGAGGAGTATAAGATGATGCTGATGATGGGCTTCTCCTCATGAAGTTATGTAAAAGTATGCACGTTAGAGTAACATTACTCACTTTCTTGGGCTCTAACAGCATTGTTCTTCTAAAAACTTGGAAAACTAATCCCATTATTCAAAAGACGTTTTTAACAACACACTGTGCACGACACAACCTGTAGTTGAAAGTTCTTTTTACACTTCCTTTTTCTATGATACCAGGGTATGGCTTCATCATATGGCGACTTAAGGCAAAAGCTGAGTCGGCAAGGAAGACATATGGTAATATTTTATCAGATGAATGCAGCTGCCTATCGCAAATACCCATTTGTATTTTAGAGAACCAAAATTAATTATTGAAAACTCCCCCATCACTTATCTGACCTTGGAATCCAATGTCCACAAATGTGAACAAATAATGGGCATCTACTAGAGCCAGAGGTACCACACTGAAGGTCCTCTTATAGTTGAAAAATTCTGTGGCTGTATTCATTGGACACTCACTGTATTAGGATGTGCTTCCCCTAAAGCGCACCCAAACAGTTTGATTTACAAATTGTTTTGCAATGTTGTTATTATGAATTTCTTTTACTGTAGCCAAATTAGACTAATGACACTAACATTAGCTAATTACATCTAACATGATTTCAACAGGCTGACAACAATGGTTTGATTTCAGAGACCGGAAAATAAACTTGACAATAATGAAGAAGAGATTCTAGCAGACATTGAAGATGAAACACCTTCTAACATCACTGATCCGGTCAAATCTTGTATCAAACTACTGCATCTGATGATATAAAGAGTGAAACTGCCTCAATGGGATTGACAGTTAAACAAGGTGGGCTGGGCTGCCAATGGGCAAAAAAGTATAGCCGAAAAGGTAGAAAACTTTGAGAAACCTATGGATGAGGCTTACCTTTTTTTGAAACAACTTGCTGCTAAACCGAAAGTAGAAAAAGATGAAAGCTACTTGTTTTGTGAACTACTGATTTTGAAATTAAGAGCACTAGATGAGAACACTCGCGAACAAGTGATGCACAAAATTAATAACTTGATGTTTAATTTGAAGAGTAAACAACAACATAGCATGCATGTTCATCATTATAATCAACAACTTGGATATTTTCAACAAGGGCTTGCTATAAATCATTATCGTTCACCTGTCTATGGATCTGGCGACCGTTCTCTATCATATGTCTAGTCTGCACCGACACCTTCCACTACAAGTACAACTCAAGAAGGTCAGCATGACAACCAAGTTGAATTGCACCCTAAAAATCAAAGTGTTGTTGATCTTTTTAAAAATTTACAGACTGACTTAAAGTTAATCTTTGAGTTTGTTATTGAAATTATGTTGTTATTTGAAATTCAGTTAATGTAGGCTATCTAAAGACTACATGAAATTGCAAATAAAACATTGCAAATAATACTTAACCATTGATTATGTTTACCTTATGTTCTATAATGAATATAATGCCACATTTTAAAAAATATGCTAATCATTTATATTTTATTTATAGAGGAATACATTAATTCATTTTTCTAAACAAGAGTATTTCATTTATACTAACAACCTAACATTACCTGAGCATTCGGGGATAGTAATGTGGACGTCGTCCAGCGACTATGTTAAGAAAAGTCTGAATGTTACACAATATTCCTATTTGAAATAGAATGGGTGCCAGATCACTGGGTGAGCATGAAGTCACAGTTATCAGGATCGTGGGTCGAACGACCATGTGGCTGTATCCCCTGACACACACGGTACAAATTTACAGGAAAATGTAATATATAGCAGGGGTATTCAGGCTCCCCAGCATGCCTTAGTACTAACTTTTAGCTTATAAATGAAGGATGCCTCCTTGAGGCGTCAATGACTTCCTGGATAGGGCCAGGGTCCGAAATACAACACTAAATGAGAACTCACAAGTTTAGGTTAACTCAAGTAAATTGTATTGCTGACTAGTGTACAGTTACATGTATACAATGCAAATTAAAGCGGACCTGACTCACAAGGCCTACCAGTGGTCGTTACTGTACAAAAAGGCCAAGAATGGCATGAAAAATTACAATAGTAACTAAACCTCTGGGGTCGGTAAATAGGGTTAGCATGTGAATGATACATAGCAGTAGTGTGATGTAGCAGTCTGCATTTTGTAGAATATTCCCTCAATTTGCAACCAGTAGATTGCAAGCCATAGTCTGTTAAAAATTTTCACGATAACCCCAGTGAAGAAAAACCTCTGTCCCCAGGAAATGTGCAATTGTTACTGTGCAAGCACTCGGCATTGTGTAAGCCTCTACAAACCCAGTAAACAAGTCATCTACAATCAGAATAAACCTCTTGCCTTTCGCAATATGCAGGCAGGGTCCCATAAGATCTAATAAAACTCTCTGGGATGGCTCGGCAGAGAGATGTACTTGCTGTTGTTGTATGCCATTAGGGCAGCGGTTTTTGAATCACATTTTATGACAAACTTGTGTGTATCACATGACATACCTGGCCAGTGGAAAGGTTGCTGGATATTACCTTGTGCTTGTATGGCAACGGAAAGTCCAGCTTAGTCACGCGCATACACCAAGTTCAGTACTAGGTCACATGTCTTACACGGCACAAAAACACACCATTAGTTGTCAAATGGGATGGGCCAGGTCTCAAGAATGCCGTCTATTACTCTCCACTGGTCTGCAGTTTGTATTGCACACTCCGAAATTCGCTTTTGTGCTAAGGGCCATTGTTATGATTTTACTACACGGTCATACACTTCTGGTAGTGTTCGAACAGGCAACTATGGCTGTTTCCTTGGAGGATTCAGGCAAAGAAGGGGAGATAATCAGTTCCCACTCTTCCTCATTCCATACTGTATCTTCTCCTGGCAATCATGAATGTGTTTACTAGCCAATTCTCCCCCAAAATCATATGACTGTAAAAACAAAGGCCAACAAGTGAGTTTGCTTCGCACCTCTTCCATGGTGTGTAGCTACATTTATCATCACTTATCAGTACTGATATTCCACAAATTCTCTGTACAGCTTAAACTAACAGAGAACTTTGAGGCACTCGAGTTCATTTATGTTTTAGTGGCATTCTGTTGGTACACATTTTTCACTTCTGTAGTTGATGTTTTGTGTACCACTGTCATCAAGCTAAAAAGTTACTTCATCCCTTTCTCACTCGCATCAATTTGAAGGTAGAGATGTTTACTTGGGTTATGGTGTGTGAGCACAGAATACTCACTAAAGCATATGTTATCATGAATTTTATATTGTCAATAATATAAATTATATGTATGACTTGCCATTTTAGGATTTTCCACTAGAAAATGATCTAATCTATTTCTAGTACAATACATCGTTAATACTGGGTGTAACAACATAATATACCCTTTACGTATTTTCAAGCAGACTATTAATTAAATTAGTGCACAATAAACAAAGTAATTATTTTATGATGTAAAATTACATTTGTATGTTTCATTTGCATTAAAATTTCAAACTACATTTTTAAGCACATACTTCCAAAAATAATGCTGCCTTGCTCTAAGGAGTTTTGAGTTTTGCCAATATTTAATTTACCTACAACTGGAGTTAAAGAGGATTGCTAAATTTTAAATTGCATTCTATAGGGATAGTTCCTGGTTTTGAGCTTTGGAGTGGATATGGGGAACATAATTTAGTACAGCTTGGATGTTAAAAAGTACTTTTTGAAAAAAATTTCAGTTACAAGGTTTACTAATTAGACCAACGATATGTATTGTGCAACATTATTTTATGTAAAAGAAGTGAGCTTTGCTTCAAAATATCTCTAAACATTATTGTCTGCATCTGTATGCATTTTAAAAAGAGATTAAATAAGCAAATAATAAGTTAGGGGTAGGCCTACGTTTATTTTAAACTCTTTCAAGCAGTTCTTTGTAGGTCATTGTGTAATGTTGTTTTGTACAAAAGAGGTAGGCTATTTGTTATTGTGTAGAGTTTTATACAAAATAAGTAAATCTTAAAACATATCACGACATTGTGTTTGTTGTGTCCATGTTTACATCTCTAATATACTTACTACTTCTCGAAATACATCTTGGCATGGTTCACAACAGACTTACTCACTCAAAGTATTTACTAAAGAAAAACTGATGACGACCTTACCTTACTACCTTTCCCCAACTTATAAATATTCAATAACATAGGTATTACACTATACCATGTCTCCCCCTTTAAGATGTTTACATCACAAAATATCTTTGATGCTCAACCAGCAACTTCCCCAGCTCGGGTGGTCCCAAGCCGCCTTCTTGGGGCGATCCTGAACCGCCAATCACGGAGTTGTCCCGAACTGGTGTCTCGAGGTGGTATGAAACTGCAGTCTCCCCCAATCTTCGTAGCTGTCGCCTCTCTGCGTACCAACTGATCCATACGTTGTCGACACATCTGACAATCATTCCCCATCACTATATATATTTGTTAACCCACTTTGGACTGAATTGTCCGTTGCTTCAATTTCTACCCTCTTGCATAGTTGCGTAACAAAACATCATAAGCCACACAGAATTTCAGACCCATTATCACCCCAGATGATTGTACTGGTACATTTGAATCCTCTTTTGTCCATGGGTTCACAAGATCTAAAGCAGTTCTCAACTTTCAGCCCATAAGCAATTCAGCTAGTGACTGCTGACCACTTCCATGTGGAACAGATTGCAAAGCAAACAATGTTTGAGCTAACCGGGTCTGCCAATCACCAAACAGTATTTTACTTAATTTTAATTTACCTTTCACTGTTTGTACCATCCTTTCTGCCTGCCCATTGCTAGAAGGGTTGAATGGTGGTGTCCTAACCAGGCAGAATCTAATATTGGTAAAGAAGTCCCTCGTCTCACTCGACACAAAAACTGTTCCATTGTCTGACAAAAAGTATTAAGGTAAACTCTGACAACTGAATATGTCCAAGAGTTCACACATCATGATGGCTGAACTTTCAGATTATATCATCCTGACTTCTAGCCACTAGTTAGGAGTCTATAATAATCAAAAACCTTTGTCCCTGAAAAGGGCCAGAAGAAGATGATGTGTAACTGGACCCAAGGTTTTGTAGTGCTGCCCCATGAAATACTCTGTTTAGACAGAATTTACCACAATTTGTGACATTTGACACACTACCCCACCAATCACTCAATGTCCCTATCCATTTGTGGCCACCACACGTAGCTCAGAGCAAGGGATTTTTACCTTATCATCCCATCATGAGCTCCATGAAATACAGTCAACAACAAGGTCTGTAATGACGAAGGAATTAATTCTCAAGTACCCCAAAGCATACACTCTTTATATACTAAAAGTTCCTCTCTACGTCTCTCATATGGCTCAAACTTTTCACATCTCGCCCCATTTGTCCAACCATGACATACCCATTTTTTTACCTCTGACAAGGCAGAATCTCTTCCTGTGGCACTCTCAACCATGCTGACAACTACTGAAGAATCTGGCATGGCTTTAAGCATCAGGATGTCACCCACTACTGGGACTTGTACAATATTTGGCACCAGTAACCTACTCATATCATCGGTATCGCTGATGCTACACCCAGGACTGTAAATCAACTGATAGTTATACATGGACAATCACACTGTTCAATGCAGCAACCTTTGTGACATGATGTCTGGTAGGGTGTAACAATCACAGGTGGGGCTTGTGATCGGTCACTACGGTGGATGGGCAACCCATTACATCTACTGTCAGAATTTACACACAGCAAACATTGCAGTCAGTGCTTCTTTGTCCACTTGTGAGTAATTTCTTTCACTCTTCTGTAGAGTCCTTGACCCAAACGCTACAGGCGCTTCAGTCCCTTCCTCCAGAACATGTGCCAATACCACTCCTACTCCATACTCTGATGCATCACAGGTTAGAATCAATGGTTTCTCAGGGATGTAGTGGACAAGGATGCTCTCAGATTGCAACAGCTTTTTTGTCTCTCGAAAAACTTTGTCATGTTCATTAGTCCACTTCCATTGGGTTCCAAAATCCAACAACCTATGGAGTGGTTCTAGCACTTAGACCTTGTTACATATGAACTGTTCATGAAAATTTAACAGTCCCACAAAAGCCTAAAACTCTCTTCTTGACATAGGTATTGGGGCATCATAGATAGCTTCTATCATAGACAGCTTCTACTTATTGTCTGCATAAATATGATAGCCCAAAAATATTACAGATTCCCTAGCAAAACAACAAATGGCTTTATTTTAGTCAGAACCATGTAATGCCTATGCATTCAAATACCGGATTCACCTGGTACCAATGCTCCACTACACCTTTTCCTGTAATTAAAATGTCATCTAACAACATGACAACTCCTGGTATTCCTCTCAGCAATGTTTCCACCATCTTTTGAAGTATTGTAGGCTCACTCACTCCAAAAAGAACCTTCTTAACTTGAAACAGGCCTTTCCATCATATTCATTGTCAGAATCTCTGATGTAGCTTCATCCACTAACAACTGTAAATAAGCCTACTCCATATCCAACTTTGTGAACAAAGTTCTTCTTGCTACATTAGAAAATGCCTCATTCACTATTGTCTAATGGTGCATGCTAGTTTTTCAAACTTTGTTGATAGTCCACTTGTAATTCCCACATATACATATTGAGTAATCAGTTTTCCAGATGGGTACAATTGGCGTCACTTACGTTGAAAATGTCTATCTCTGCACTGACCTGGTTCCGCAATGAAAATGCAACTAAATGACTTTTCCTGAATATGGGTTTAGCATATGGCTGTAACTCTAATGTGACTAGTGGTCCAACATTTTGTCCCAGATTACTACTGAGAAAGACCCTAGGGTATTTGTTGGCTACATATGTTACACTTGCCCCATTTATTATTGAGAAGACTCCTAGAACTGAAATTCCCACAGGTGCCAACCAATTTTAGCCCAGCATGCTTAAACTGCTGCCTTCTGCTACTAGCAAATTTAAGGTACTTTCTCTGCCTTGGCTTGTATCCTTACCAGCCGGAACCCTAAAACTCGCTACTTCAGGGTGTCCACTGAAATTCCATTTTTAAATTCCCTGACTTTTTCCTGTTTTCTAGGCAGAATCTTACCATTTTCACTGACCTATTTTCAGGATGCAAACCTTCCAATACCAAAGTTTTTCAATGCTGACAGAACAAATATGCTGTCAGTGAAGTAAATTAAATTACATTGCAACAGATCAAGCAAGCAGGTCTAAATTTTATTCAGCTATTGACCACTATAAACACACAAATACTTCATTTTGTACATATAGGCCCTATGTCACTTGGCAAAGATTTATTATTACCAGTTCACCAACTTAAAAATTTAAATTTTAAAATGCATATGCTTATAATTACATTACCCTGTATTTGCACAATTAACTTACATTTTCCCTGGCCCAGGTGAAAATCCCCTGACTTTTCCCCATGTTCCCTGTAGGTGGACACCCTGAACTTTTCATGAACCAAGTGTACAACACCATGTTGTTTGCCTGTAAACGGTGGCTCATCTGGCCACAGCCATCTGAATGTGTTCCAACTCATGGTAATCTGCCTCTCATTTGTATCAATTTCCATATAGCCACACTTCCATCAAGCCTGCCCATTCACTTTCANACATTGGTGCCTGCCCATTCACTTTCATATCTGTCCGAAACAAACTGTACAATGATTCTTTATTGTCTGCCCTATCTACCTGATCTGATAACCTGTATGTTGAACTACCTCCTGAGTGACCTTGTCCATTTCCCGAATACTTTGATTTGGTGTTGCTTGCCTTTTGTTTTTCTTTCTTTCTTTCCAAAATATGTGTGTTCTCTCCAAGTGACATGGCTTCCAAAATAAAAAGGCAAGTGGTCTTTGAATGTCTATACGAATGTTCTCTCCTGCACCTCCAGCACAATTTACCACACTATCTTGACTCATTTGAAGTTATCTGTTCCTCATGTGCCCCTGATCTTCTGATAGCCCCTGTGACATTAGGGGCCAATTCACGTATTTCCTCTTTAGTTCTTCCGACATTATGCATTGATTCACAAAACTTCCTCACTACCACCCCTAATATTCTCAATATTCCGCTCTGTTATTTCGATCGCTGTAGCCAAATCCACAGTTGCTTAAAATGTCAACTTCTCTTTAGACAGTAGTGCATGGGATACTGTTTTGTCTCGTAGCCCGCACACAAACCTATCATGCAACATTCTGCCCAACTCCAAGAAATTACAATGAGTTGGCATTTTCCGCAGTTCAGCTACATACTTTGCTACTGGATCCCACCGCCGTATAGAATATTGCATGATGTTCATCTTCCTAAGCAAGTGCTGTCGAGAAAATAAAACTGCAAACACTCAGCATAGGTTTTCCAAGTGTCACCACCCGGCACATACTTGCAGAATAACGATATAAATACTATACTGCCTCTAAAACTTTGACACTCCACAACTCGTTACTTGAAAATAAAATTTCCACTTTCCTAGTTGCCAATGTTGTGTCCATGTTTACATCTCTTCTACACTAATACTTCTCCAGGTATATCTTGGTGTGCTTCTCAATAGACTAACTCACAGTCAGAGGAGTGACACTGGACAGGGTGTACAAGTTCTTATTAAACTTTGATGATTACTTGCTTACAAACATTGAAGATATATACAAATTTGAATAATTTGAAAGTGAACTGAATTTTGAGCAAAATAACACAAGTTTATGATTTCATTAATAATTTTTTTATTCGTACAAATATTTTTCATTGAAAAAGTAATATGGTAAGCTATTTTCAAATTATGAAGCTTGGTGCGGTAATAAATCCATTTTGGTGGCACTCCTGTTATTTGAAACTGGTTGTCCATTGGCCAGGTTTTGTGTCTTTGAACACTGTTCCATCGTAATTCTTTCAAAGACGTTATAAAGATTTGTTAAAGGTTTTTTAATATGTTTGCTGTACAACAAATATGCATGTATATGTATTTAACATGTATCCACTTTTATATATGTACAAAAATAGCATGTGCAATTAGATTTTGAGTGCTTTGTTGCAAAAATTGTAACCCCAAATTAATTGTACGAATCTCAAACATTCTCAGAAAATACTATTACAAACTTGTGACTTCTAAAATGTTTGACTTAAATTTTTTTTTCAATAACATTTCACAAGTTAATGCAGCTGGCTAACAATGAATTTATCTTTTACAAATGTTTAACAATCTTGCATAATCATGCAGCCATCAATGTCACCCTGCAGGAAATAAACAAATTTCTTCTTCAAAATTTAAAAGAAAAATTTGTATTACGAAAAGAATTAGCTATGTAATAAATTAATATATTTTCCAGCAAATTATTTAATTTGGGTCCTAAAATGTTTCATAACAGTTCGGTGAATGATTACCTAATATATTTTATGCTACGCGGTTGGCCGCAAATTATTGTTTACAGACCCAAATTTCGCCAGCAAATAAGAATCAAGGCCTAAAATGGGAGTGCTAACTCTTTCGCCTTACATGCTCCTTGGTATTGACAACAGAATCACTGGTGCCAACCTTACATTACTAACTTTCCCCAACTTATAAATATTCATTATTATACACTGTTCACAGTAACATGAGCACTTTTGAGAACCTAGTTACTTTTTCCTTTCAGCAATTATTTTCCCCATTTAACCCACCTTTTTAAATAAATATTGTCGTGTAAGTAATAAACACAGTGTGTATATTCCACTGCACTCGGAAGTTAATGCCCAAGGCTAAAATTAAATATATTTATGAACTATTATTAAAAATGAGTGGGATTTCAAAGTGTTCACTTAACCGTGAATAGCCTTTAACACAAAATTAACATAAGTTGTATATGAAAGAAAGAGGCTTTGCTTCAAACACATCTATCTACATGCACTTTCAGAAGTGATTGGGGAAGTACTTCATGAACTATGGCTGAGTTTATTCTCAACTCTTACATGCATATGTAAGACATTTGCATGACATTTTGTTTGAAATATCATATGACTTGTTTCATAATCTTATAAAAGTTTGCCAATTCCATTTCCAAATAGTACATAAATTCAAGAGACATAAATGTACTTCCCTAAAATTGTACATAACTGTACTTACAGTTGACTCTCGTTGTACTGAAAATGCATGTACTGATAAACCGTATCCACAGTTAATTTTCAGTGGTCCCAGCAAAACTATTATATAAATAATGATAAAGCTTACCGCTTGTATAGTTTATTGGACGTTGCATCAATCTAAATATATTTCGGTCCCATCACCCAAGATTTCCAGCAACGATTGTTAAGTTGATTGTTTATGCAAACGCCTAGTAACTGGATAAGAAATACGTCACGCGCGCCGCCATTTATCACTGCTCTGCGGTGCGTTCTCTGTCTTCCCAACACATCTGAGGAGTCTGGCTTACTGCCTCCCCTTACACGCCTGTCAAGAGTGGAAGTGGTTATAGTTCATTTCATATAAGAAGGCCACATTCTGACAGTCAGTGAGTGGCAAGTTAATGTATTCAAAACAAACAACGTGCCATTTACAAAATCCTGTATCAGCTGATGCACGAATGAACAAAAGTTAATATTACGTTGGCTATTCTGAGTGCACTGCCAACACACAGTAGACCAGACGAAAATACGCGATAAGAAAGAATTCCAAGGTTAATGAATTAATACATTTTATTTTATGTGGTCATAAAACAGTGGTTTTTAATGTTAAAAACTAAACTTCGTGCTAAAGTAGAAATGTATAGGTGATCAAAGTTACAGTCCCATTAAAATGATCCATATCCAAATGAAATGCAATTTCAAAAACTTTTTTCACATCTTATCCCCCCTCTCCAACCCGGCTTTCCTTACGTGTTTGATATTAATTCCAAAAGCATACAAAAATATTGCATAATATTGTTGGATTATTTTTTTCTAATAATCTGACTGAAAAATATTTGAAATTCCTTTTGTTTCAAGCCAGTAATAGAACAACAGTAAACTTTACAAAAACGCTACCTCAAGAAAAAAATGTGGCTCAGAGCACGTGCTGAAATGTTGTGCATGCCATCTGTGGGGTTATTTTCTAAGCACTACATGCCAGAAGAGAATAGCGTTCGTTTGCTTTATATAATATATTTACGAACAGATATCAATAGTTTTATTTTTCACGAGTTCTGCATAATTTTTAAAGTAATATATATTTTGTGTACAGCTTTTACGAACGACCCTACACACGCCCTTCAAACCTCTCGCCGCCTGCCGCAGCCACCCAAGTAGTTCACTACTTGCCGTACGAAACAGCACCTCCTGGACGCGCTGACTCATCACATCAAAGCCAGTTGATGGCGAATGGATACATAAACTAAAAGTAAACATTGGTGTGGCGATCGTCAACTGTCAAGAATGTGGCCTTCATATATGGTACAGAGTATACCTAGAAACCAGCGTGGCGACCTAGTGCCCTCTCTCTCCCCCCTTTCTCTCTCTCTCTCTCAGCCGCGCACCTTCCTTCCTCCCCTTACATGCCATCGAGAGGAGAAACTGTTGTCTAGCAAAAAAGTGTCCTCTCTCTCGCAGTGCGCACTTGCCTTCACACGCCAGACGCAGAGCAAATAAAGTGCTACTGGGGAACATAGAAATTTTATCAAGATTATCCGTCGCTCACTATAATTGCACTTATCATCACTTGTATTTCAAAGCAAATGGTCTCACCTAAAAATATTAATGCAACATATTTCGAATTATTATTTGGAAACATGTTTTCTTTTGTGATTAAAGGTAGTTTCATTGTACATGGCGTAAAATCAACCCGATTTTAAAACATAACATTAATTTAACTCAATGGACAGCATCTTCGAAAATAAAATTTAATGCCCAGAAGCATATAATTGACCTCCCAATGTCGCCAAAAATTGTTTGAATATCGAGCGACTTGTATTACCAAGTGTAAAGTTCATTTTCAGTAACTTCCTGCTGGGAAATCTGAGAATTTATATTAATTTATTTCAGTAGACATGCGTCTTTTGAATAAACTAATAAAATGTAAGGGCCTTTGGTCATCTAATAATGGATAAGCACCAAGCCCAAGTGCAGTGTAACTTGTAACAGGGAAAATAAAAGGGCGTGGTTTTGAATGATTAATTATTAAAGATACTATAAAACATTTTTAGCAGTGAAATTAAATTAATTAATTTAGAGAAACAGACATTTGCCACGTGTGCAAGGTGTTTGCAACATGTAGCGGCATGGAGAGGTACATTGTTTCACCCCTCCAGCCGCTTCCCCTTCGCTGCCTGCCGTGCTACCGTGCATACACTGCCCAATCGATAATCTCTCCACGCTGTCTCAGCTGATCGAGTGCATGCAGGATATTCAAAATTTTCCTTGTGTTCAGTGTCATATTATTTTCATTTCCAGAGGGTTTGAAAGGTTTAGGTCAGCTTGCATTTGGTGTCAGATTACAATCAATTATATACAGAATTTTGAAATGATATATTCTTTATTTAAATGAGTCGAGGTGAAATGTTTTTGAATTTATTATTTACAGTAATACTAATACAGTAATACTTTTTTTTAAATCCCATTTTTATTGTGTTTATTAGCTTAACTTTATTCACAGATAATGTACAGCTCTCATCATACTCAAAATGAAGTATAACGTCAGAAATGGTATTTTATTGATGTACATGTCATAACCATAATCTTCTGAAAACCCACATGCAAGGAAATTTTTTGACAGTCCCCTGAAAAACAGTAGATATGGAGTCAACTTTATATAATGCAACTCTATGCATTTAATTAGCGAATAAAGCAGTTATTTAAGAACTGATGCATAGTATGTTCTCAACACTTACAAGCATTAAACCTGTGTTAATGTGAAACAAGGCAAACTTCATAAAATAATTTTTGCTACTTAGCACCTAACCTATAAAATGCCAGTAGTAGAGAAACCTTCTTTTCTATACGTACTCTAAGGATTATTTTGTTTATACAAGCTATCTTAATAAATTTCTATAACAATTGATACATTCCACTGTTTAATTTTATTTACCATTAGACAAAACTGGTTTCTATTTGATATGCAATTAATTTATTTGCTTTTCGAGCTACATAACTACCACATATTAATCTATGTAGTACTGAGTATTTGTGGTGCCAAGGTTGGCGGCCGTGAGTGTTGACATGATGGCGTCTGGGTTCAGTACATAACATTGGCGACGAGGTTTTTAAAATAAAGTGCGTGTGCTTGGGGTTGAAATGGCGTCATTTGGAAGGATGGATAAGTTCGAAGAACGTTTGGATAATACTGTGTTGTATTTGAAGCGGTTGCGACATTATTTTAATGCAAATTTGGTACCCGAGACAAAGTAGGTCTCTGTGTTGTCGGTTATAGGAAAACATACGTTTGGCATGTTGTGCGATTTGGTGTCTCCAGATGAGCCAGAGGACAAGTCATTCATGGAGTTGGAAGTAGTACTGAAAATGCATTATAGTCCAAAGACACTGATGATTGCAGAAGGATTTAAATTTCACGGGTGGGTGCAAAAAGAAAATGTGTCCATTGCAGAGTTTTCAGTCGCCATTAAACATTTGGTGCAAAATGTGCAATTTTAGCGCTTTTTTTTTACAGGGGCATTGCAAGATCGTTTCGTTAGTGCTCTACGCAGTCAACACATTCAGCAAAAGCTCACTGAAGTGGAGTACACTTTGGAGGAACCATATGCATTGCCAACAACATTGGAACAAGCAGAAAAAACACAGAAACTGTTCCAGGCTCCTCAGTTGGTACCGGAGGAAGTGTGCAAAGTGAAGGTGCAAAAGAAACAGCCACCAGGAGTGTGGACCTCACAAAGTAGTTTTGGTCAGAGGGAATGTTATTGCTGTGGCAGAAGAAGCACATGGTAGCAACATGCCCTTACTCACAATATAAGTGTTGTAATTGTTCTAAAGTGGGGAATTTGGCCAGGAAATATTGGATGCCGAAGTTGGCTGCAATATGTGGAGCCAGGGAACACAAAATCAAGGAGCTGGGAGTGGAGTACAGGAAGAGTGATGACTGAAATGACATTCTTGACTTGTTTATCGTGCAGCAGCAATTGGTGGCTACCGTAGGTTACCATGTATTGGTGATGGTAGATGGCAGACCCCTGACAATGCAAGTGGGTACGGGATCTGCAGTTACTTTGATGTCAAACAAAACATATCAAGCAAATTGGCCTGACCGGGAGTTACAAAAATCGGACATCCAGCTGCAAATGTATTTTGAGGACCACTTACCTGTGAAGGGGGGAGTGGACGTGAAGGTGGTGTATAAGGAACAGAAGAAGCAACTGCCACTATTGGTGGTGGACTCTGGAGAACAGCAACTTCCTTCATTACTAGGAAGGGATTGGCTTGGACATATCCGCCTGGATTGGAAAAGAATAAATGTGGTGTCAGTGGACCAGGGGCTGAATGGAGCAGATACTGAAGGGGATGGGATACAGGAGATAATGGTAAAAAGTCTACTGTGTAAGTATGCAGAAATATTTAATGGGGCCTTTGGGGAAATTGAACAGTTTGTGGCCAACTTTATGCCCAAGGAAGAAGTTTCACCAGTCTCCCTCATGGTAAGGATGGTATCTTATTCACTCAAGAAAAAGTGGAGCAGGAACTGCATTACATGGAACAGCAACAAATCCTGCAAAATTTTACCTACAGTAATTGGGCACGCCCACTGGTAGTGGTAACTAAGGTGAATGGCAAGATAAGGTTATGTCCTGATTTTAAGGCTACTGTAAACCCTATGATAGAGCTAGCACACCAACCACTTCCATGTATAGATGATATTTTTGCATCTTTTGGGAATGGTAAGGGTTTTTGTGTGCTGGACTTGTCCAATGCTTACCAGCAGCTGGTGGTGGGGAAAGAGTTGCAAGAGTTGGTAACAGTAAATACCTATAAGGGTCAGGTCAGTACAGATATCGTAGAATGCTATTTGGGTTATCAAGTGCTCCGGGCATATTTAAAGCAGTGATTGAACAGATTTTACATGAGATTTTAGGAGTAGTGGCATACTTGGATAATATCCTCATTACAGGGTGTTCATTAGAAGAATGTGCAAGGAAATTGGACTAAGTGCTGCAGAGTTTGCAGGAACATGAAGTGAGAGCCAGAAAAGAGAAGTGCCATTTCCTAGAAAGGGATGTCAAATTCTTGGGGTAAGTCATCAGTGGCGAGGGCATTAGGCCAGCTAAAGACCTACAAGAGGCAATAAAGGAGGCTCCAGCACCAACTACAGCAACACAGTTTGGGACTGATCAATTTTTATGCCAGATTTGTTCCAGGTATGTCGGGCAATTTGAAAACTCTACATAATTTGTTGGCACAAGGAGCTTCATGGATATTGGACACACAGTATCAGCAATTTTTGACGAAAGTAAAGAATGGATTCTCCAGGCTCCAGTGCTAGTGGCTTTTGACACACGGAAACCACTGGTAGCAAGTGATGCCTCGCAGTATGGAGTGAGAGCGATTTTGTCGCACAGGATGCCTGATGGCTCAGAGCGGCCCATTTGCTTTGCATGGAAAACACTGTCCAAAGCAGAGCAGGGATATTGTCAATTACAGAGGGAGGCCTTGAGCATCATCTTTGCTGTGCAGAAGTTCCACAAATATTATATGGCAACCATTTTACACTCTATACAGACCATTGTCCGCCATCTTTGGACCTAAGAAGGCAATTCCATTTCTAGCAAAGGCACGATTACAGCAGTGGGCTTTGCTTCTTTCGACATATGACTATTCCAATGAGTACAGAAAAGGGCAGGAAATGGGTAATGCTGATGTGCTGTCGAGGTTACCACTATCTCAAGCACAGACCTTGGATGCAACCAGTCTTCCAAGTTCAGCATCTTTAGAATTTTCCAATTACGACAGGGGAGATTGCTATCGATATGGAACAGGATGAAGTATTGAAAATGGTGAAAAACTATGCTAGGTATGGATGGCCAAACCACGTTAGTGAGCCCAACATCAAAACTTACGCAAGCAGAAAGGATGCGTTGGCAGTGGAATACAACTGTGTAATGTGGACGGACAGGGTAGTAATTCCACAAGAATTGAGAGAATTAGTATTGCAAATATTGCACAAGGGTCATCCTGGGGTAGTTCAGATGAAAATGCTGGGGAGAAGTTATGTTTGATGGCTTGGAATGGACAACGAGATTGAGGACACGGTGAACAGGCATGCAGCTTGTCAGCTCTGTAGACATAACACAGCTCAAAGAGCGAGGGTATCATGGACGGAGACCTCAAGTGGGAGAGCGGGTACATGTTGATTTTGCGGAAAAGGAATAAGAAAGGCTATTGATCTTGGTGGATGTCTATTCTAAATGGGTGGAGGTATGGCCAACGCAGAGCACAATGGTTGAGAAGACATCTAAAAAGCTGTTAACAGCCTTTGCGGCATATGGTTTGCCCGAAAGGCTGGTGGCCAATAATGGGCCGCAGTTTCGGTCAGAAGAATTTGAGCAGTTTTGTAAGACAAGCGCAATCACACTGCAGTTAACTCCCTTTCCACCCATAATCCAATGGAGCAGCGGAGAGAACTGTGCCGTCAGTGAAAACTGCACTCTTGAAGCAGGCAGTGGGAAGGGGTCTAACCGGGGGAGGGGGAGGGAGGGCACCTTCCTTGCAACATACCATCGATAAATCGTTGTTTTCATACCGAAATACACCACACACTGTAACTGGGAAAACCCCAGCAGAAATGTTATGTTAATTCACACAATTCCATGGGATGTTTGTCTGTAAAATGGTAATATTTTAAGGTGTGCATGAATTTTTTACTTGGCCCAAGCCAAATCATTTTTAGAGCACTGTATGTTATAGGAAGTAGGATAAATTATATCTTTATAGTTTGCTATGCACTGCTTACTTGATATTAATTTGGTTATTTTATTTGGCATATGCAGACAACACAAATATTAAGGCCATAATGCTGTGTTGCCAAATGCACTATAGATAACCTTACAATAGATAAGAATCCAGTATGCGCACACTACTGACCTTAACTGCTGAATGTTAGAAAATAAACCCCCAAGTTGGCTATATTAATCAACCTTAATTACAAAACCAATATACCCCACCTAAGCCAAGGCTTAAGCTTAAGCTTAGCTTTTCAAATGCATTTGTAATAGCTTGNAGCTTAACTTTTCAAATGCATTTGTAATAGCTTGTAATATATTTCTGAGAAGATACGTAAAATTTCCTCAACATCCACTTTATTAGGAACTGATGAGAGTTATTTCCCTGTCCACTTAAACTGTTTNATTAGGAACTGATGAGAGTTATTTCCCTGTCCACTTAAACTGTTTAGCATATTTTGCCTTAGCTAGTGTTTCTTCAAGCAAAGTTTCTTAACTTCATTTCAACTCCAAGCCCTGCTGAAGAAGTTCTTGTTATTTAAAATGAGAAGCTACAGAAACATTGTCCACCATATATTTACTTCTACTTCACAGCTTGGGAAGGTGTTCCAAACTGACCTTAAGATTCTAAGACCTGCATCATGGCAAACAACACATGCAAACGCTCACAACTTCTGTTGCAGAGTACTACAGAATAGTCTTTATACCTTGTGTACAGTCTTTCATTCAAAATTTATAGGAGAGATTCATTTTAAATGAGGATATTTTACCAAGTACACAGGTGCTTATTCCAGGTTGGAGAGAATGTCTTCATACTTTAGTGAGAAAATGTCACTCTCTGTAGCTGAGAGTATGATAAACTATTTTCTTTCCATCAATAACTTCCTCACTGTCTTGGCTAAATCGCGAGCATGAACTGCTAGTGAAGAAAGATCATTTCCCAGAATAAAAAGAGTGAAAACTTTAACACTTAGTATGAGAGAATGGATTGAGTGCACTTGCCGTAGCTTCAGTTCACTGGAACATAACAGTAGAACCAGATAATGTACACAACATTTGTCATCCAACCTCATCTCTCGGCCGCCGTGGGCCGCATGTGCACGAGTCTTATACGTGTGATGCAAGTGGCGCATGTAGTGCATGTGTCGCGTATGATGCATGTGTGCCGAAGCCTCGAGGGCCCACGAGGTATGTGAAAGATTGTGTTAAACATAAGTGTTTTTTGTATAATAATTTTGCAGTATACCCCAGTGCACATTTGTGATTTGAAGTGTTGTGTTAAATTGTAAGTATTTTTTGTATGATTATTTTGCCAGTGTACTCCTGTGCAGGTTTTGTAAATTTCAGTGTTACTTCCATGCCCTTTTCACCCTAGCCGACATTGCATCTTTGCTTTTGTGTTCGATGGGGCCATCACTTCCGGCAGTGTGCACTCGCTTCGCTTTCAACGGCCATTGGGCGGTCTCTTCTCTGAACTCGTGCCGGACAGACACGTACCGCATGGCCTGCGGGGGTTTCATCTTTGAATTTCACTGATCCAGTCATTTTGATTGCTTAATTTTATTAAAACCTTTTTTTTATTTTGCCCCCGTAGCTGGCTTTTAGCCCACTTGCTTTTCGGGGGGCCCTTAATTAATAGTTATCACCGCAAGGCCTTTTGCCATTTGTGAACTTTTATTTTGTACCCAAGCTGAATCAAACAGGGCCTCACCATAATTTGCAGCCCCCTGGCTAATTTTCAGAGTAACTTGTTTGTGTTGTGGATTTTCTGTACCGCCTTGGGTGAAGATATGTAACTTTTTTGATAATTATATGCCAGATGACACCCGATTATGAAGAGCAAGTGGTTGGTCCCATTTGTGTAGACTAGCAACTCTCCCATCATGTAGCAGTGTAAGGAGTGTTACACTGCCAACAGCAGAACAGTTGAGCAAGTGTATGAATGTTACGGCATCAGATAAGTAGCCACGTGGCGACATTACACCCTGCAAGTGTGTCTGCCTACCACGCGGGCGTGCACCTATTCATGGTCTGGCACCCTGGGAGTTAAACACATGACCATTTCCACTTAATACTCGTTGATGTCATTAACACATTATGGTAGAAAATAAATCAAGGAGATTATTTTTGCAGAAAATAACACATCCGTTGACAATAATACTTGTATCAATAGCTATTTGAATTTACAAATTTAGAATATATAATGATATTGTTACATACTACCACATTACATCATTTCTCTTGCCCTCCTGCTCAAGTGTGCAAAGCAGTGTGTCAAGGGTATCACTGATAACCCAAGAAGTGTGCAGCGATATACAAAGGGGAGGCTGCTACGCATGCCGTTATACGCCTATCGGGACTCATGCCGCTCCTGTCCTTGTAGATTGAATGTCTTAGATTATCATTGCAAGAATGTTCTGGTCATCACCCTTGCCTCCGTCAGCACGACTTGGGGTGCAGGGAACCTTCTCGACCAAGCCAGCAGGTCTGTATAAGTGTGATGTTATAAGTCTAATGTTTGGAGCATTCTACAGCCTAAAGCGCCAGTGTGCGGAGCAGGCAAAGCGACGACAGTGACCAGTAAAATATGAAGACTGCAAGCATCAGTGCAGAGAGAGAGACCGATGGGCGGGACTATTAAACTGGATGCACGACACATTTGAAATGATGGCAACAGACAGTTAGATTGAATATATGTAAATAATAAGTGTGAATTAAGTGAGACAGTGATAAGGACTTTAATTAAAATTGAAATTTACAGTACATTTTGCACTCTCTGAGAAAAATAACAATTAACAGTAGAGACAAGTAGTTTAATGTTGTAAATAATAGCGGTGTGTATTTTTACAGCATTAAAAGTAAATTTAAAAAAAATTTAATTATTTTATTTATTATCAAGAACTCCATCCTTCACGGACTTTGATACACCCTCTGGTAATTTATAAACTATAAACATATGTAGCAGAGCAGTTTTAATTTAAAAATTAATTAAAATAAAATTATTTAATTTATTGCTCTTTAAGCATTATGGTATATGCCTGTCAATTTTTAAGCTTCTAAATTAATCACTGCCCGGGATAAGTCTGTGCAGTCAGCTCCTCGCAAAAAAAGTAATGTGAATGCATCCATAGGATAGTGGTGACAAAGTATAATAAAAACAGAATTTAGGCACCCTTTCATCCTGGGGATCCAGGGAAGAATTTCAGTTCCTCAATGTTGAAAAAGATAATCAAAATTTGCTGCTAAATTTGTGGGTATTACATATATTTCGGGCCGAACATTGTATTGGGCTACTAAGCTTTCATAATAGGCCTACTGGTCCCAAGTTCAGGAATGTCCATGTAACACATGTTAAATTATACATCCCTAAGGTTGCATAAAATTTTCAATAGTTTGTAAAATTTGATTTGCTTTGAGAATTTTGATTCTGTACCAAGAGTTGTTTGAACTTCAGCTCTTTGCTTAATGTTTTGGCAACTGCTGGACTCTTTTCTCTTATTGTACCCTGTTAGAAGTATTGTTTCCCTCTGTTTCTATTTTTTTATTAGTTCCCTTTGTTTTTCTGCTACCACTATAAGCAGCATTGTGCCGGAAAGAGCCACCTATCGCTACTGAATGTTGATGTTGGCACACCTGAATGCTCTACCCCTGAATTTGGCAAACCAATGTAGTTGGTATCATGCTTTGTGAAAACTTCTCTGCACCTTCCACTGAATGTTTTGTAATTCACCTCGTGTTGCTGCATTGCAGGCCACATGCCACCAGCAATTATGTATTGCACATGAACTGGATATCTGTTGCCCGAATTATTCTTGGGGCGCCTGATTTGATCCGAAGATTTTCTTGTTTGGTTCAGCATCCAACATGTTTGTAAATTATGCTGTGTTCTTTAAGATTTTCTACTGTAAAAATTTACTCTACTTAAATGAAATTTACAATAGTGCACGTTTTCAAGGTACCTTTGCATTTGTAATGTGTTATGCAAAAGCAGCATAATCATATTGCACAGATGAAACAATGTATGGAAGTGCTCCATACAGAGCCATGCTATTGTCTCTTTAAAATATATTTTGGTAAATATGTTTTGAATGATGTTACCCTTATATACACTGAGTGGCCAAATTATTATGACCACTTGAAACTTATACACAGATTGGCCATAACTTCACGTTGTTGCCACTAGAGGGAGAGAGAGCTATAAAAAGGGAATGCAGGACAAGTGAAACATTAATTGCAAAGTGTTGCTTGCGAAGAAATGGGCAAAAAACATGATTTCACTGCGTTTGAACGTGGGATGTTGTAGGCGCTCGAAGTGTCGGAACCAGTATCAGCAAAACGGCTGCACTTGTGAAGTGTTCAAGCGCAGCAGTTATTAACGTTTACAGAATGTGGACTACCACGCAGAAAACCGGGTCTCAACATCAGGCTTGTGGTCGTCACAGGCTACTGAATGCTCGATCAGGAAAGGAGACTTGCCAGAGTTGTCGAGTCCAACAGAAGAGCAACAGTACGTCAAATTGTGGGGAATCTTATTCAACTGCTAAGGTCTCTGAACGACCTGTTCGCCACACATTACACCGTATAGGCCAGGGGTGGCGAACCTTTATGTATCAGCGTGCCATTTTTTCTAAAGAAATGTTCGATGAGGCCATAGACGTGCCGTCAGATAATTTTAACTTAGTGATTATTAGAAAAATAATAATACTAAACACTATCTACTCAAAACTCTTCATTTACTACCAAAAATACATTTTGCAATGTCAAATAATAAATGTTTCAGTTGTACGCATAATTCAAATTACATTAGTGTGACTTCTGTTGTTGCAGATTAGATGACAAATAATTTATATTAGGGTTGTAAGATGTTACTTTTAGCAGAATGCATGCTGAACTGGAGTCATCTGTCAAACGGTTTCTAAGCGAGTCTTTAATGTTATTCATCTCTGAAAATAATGACTCGCAGGCATAGGTAGATGAAAATATGGTTAAAATAGCACGAGCCAGCTTCTTCAAACAGTTAAATGTGTCTGGAAACGAATTCCATGTTTCCAAAATTTTGATACTGGCATTTTTACTTATATTGCTTGACAATCTTTCTGTTTCAATTAATTCCAACTCTTTCCTTGCTTCAATAAATTTTTGAATCCATATTGAACTAGACTGGAAATCAATCAGCTGCATTTCAAATTCTTCAATTTCCAACCAATCGAATGGGGACAAATTCAGTTTATCAAATGAAGTCACATCAGGGTACATAATAAACTTTAGTGTTTCCGATAATTCTCTGAACTGAGAAAATCTCGCTGAGAATCCCTTGATTGAAGAATCAATTACAGAAATAAATTCTTCAGTTACTTCTCCACCTGGTTTCTCATGTATATCTAAATGGTTGAAATTTTTTTTCAAGTTTGGGAAATACTTGTAGTTTTTTGTAGTAATATCGTTCCTGAAAACATGTAGTTTAGCATCAAAAGCGCGAATGAGATCTATCATGACGATAATTGTTTTATTTGTGCCTTGAAGCTTTACGTTCAATTCATTGAAATGTTGGCATATGTCTGTAAAAAACATCAATTTTGAAAGCCACATAACATCCAACAACTCTGGGTATTGTTCAATTTTTCCCTCATTTTGCACAAACAGTCTGATTTCTTCCAAGCAGTCAACAAATCTTTGAAGTACGTTCCCGCGGCTCAGCCAGCGAACATTATTATACATCAGTAAGCCATTATATACCGAGTTGACTTCATTCAACAAAGCATCAAACTTTCGCTTATTTAAAGCGTGCGACGATATGAGGTTGACTATTTTTGTGACTACCGCCATTACCTTATCAAGAGATGTTAAACCACTCTTAGCACACAAGGCTTGTTGGTGAATTATGCAGTGGAATTCAAGAATCGAATGTCCTACGTCTGTTTGAAATAAACTTATGAAACCATTTTTTTTGCCCACCATACTTGGAGCACCATCAGTTGTGACTGAAACAATTTTTTTAAAATCAATTTCTTTCTCAGCAAGCGAATTTTTAACAGCCGTACAAATATCTGTGCCCTTTGTAGTTGTTAGCAACGATGTTATCGCAATTAATTCTTCCTTAATGATGTTTCCTACGCAATATCGAGCAAAAACAGCTAAACGTGCAGATTTAGTAATGTCAGTACTTTCGTCAATGCATAGCGATATAAAAGGAGCGGAGTTAATGTCAATTTTTTGTTGATCTGTTATATTTTCGGCCAGTTTTAAGATTCTTTCCTTTATTGTATTTCTAGATAGAGGAGTATCTTTAATGCGCTGAATTATCTTATCTTTATTATCGAAATCATCAAAAAGTGAGGGCGCGCATGCTAACCAGGCTTCCTTCAAAAACTCTCCATCTTGAAAAGGTTTACTATGCCGAGCAATGACATTTGCAGCCGAGTAACTTGCCGCGCTCGTATGACAATTTTTGCCAACATATTTAATCATAGACGTTGACTGTTTATTTCTGTCTTTCATTGCACTTGCAATTAATTCCTTTTGCACTGGTTCGCTTTTTTGACTAAGAGATTTGTGATTTGTTTCAAAATGCCGTTTTACAGACGATGTTCTACATACCACTGTACCAGAACATAAAACACACACCGCTTTGTCGCCTTTACTTATCATGCCATATTTTTCAGTCCACCAAGTTTGAAATTCTCTATTACACTTACTATCTTGCCCTTTTTGTTTTTTTGCTGAACTAGCCATGGTAAATAATAGTTAAAAATCAACTTTAAAATACAGTTGTGTCAACGAAATTGAACGAACGAAAACGTCAACAAACTATGCGTCATTAGCAATTGTAGTCCACGACGTAACTAAGGCAAGACAATAACAAACGAGCGCGCTTTCCGCCCGCCGCCCCGCGCACCGCACCCGTTCACTCCTTAGCGTAGGTCCGTAGGATCACTCGCGCGCGTTCGTTCCTAATATAATACTGATACCTCCCTATTTGCGCTATGGCGTATAAGTCTGTATCTGCTCTCTGCGTAGGGCGCCAGCAATGGATGCTAGTCCTCAGTGATAGGGCGTGTAAATATGTTGACACTACTGTTCGTAGTTCAAATTTACCAAATGAATTTGAACTTCCTTGAGAGTTCACGTATGTCGTTTTATTTTTCGCTTAACAAGGTTCTTCACACTTGCTGCATGTCTCTACTTAGCTTGTCTCGAGGCGCTGGTTCGTCTCTCGGCTGGGGCTGACTCCGCTCCGGTGTCGAACTCGGGGCTGCTTCGTCACCTCGTCGGGAGGCTGCGACAGTTCCTCGCAGATTGGTCTTGGCGTCGTGATGCCTTCTCTCGAACTCCACTCCTCCCGGCTCCACTCCTCTTTCCTCGACTCGCGTACGCCGACTCACTCCCTCCGCGTCTGTGGTAGAACTGACCTCTTCTCGTCTGCTCCTCCGCCGTTTTATTAGCCCGTTAGCCATATTAAAACGCCTCATCTCGCACGTGGCTGGGGGCTGAACGCCGCGCCCTTGGTCGTAAACACGTGTTCGGCGCTGCGGCTATCCGCACGTGGTCTCAGCGGCGCCGGCGATTTTGGCATTAAAGTTTTATGGCTTCGCCCACCACGTGCTCGAGTGGGATACCCGGCCCCAGTTGTATAGGGCTTAGCGTCCCCCTTTCCGCTGCGAGACACACGTGTTCCTTCCTTCCCGGAATTCTGGTGTTATTGTTCCAGCACGCTCGCCAAAGCTATTAGCTGGTTTTTGGCAGTAGCCAGCCTGCGAGAGAAATGCAGCTGTGGGCTGTGAAACCTTTTAACGTTTTCGACGCAGCTGCGAGAGGCTGTGCCTTCTCGTCGCGGCGGAATCCTGGCGTCATTCTTCTGGCACGCTCGCCGAACCCTTAGCTGGTTTATGGCGGCTGTTCGCGTTTCCTTGTCGTTGCGAGTTTCGACAGTGTGTGCCTGCTGACGGAAAAATATATCTCGGGATGCAGAATGCATCAATACGTCATAGTGAACGTTCTTATTTTAAACTAAAATGCAAACCTTTTGATCCGTGGCGTGCCCAAAATATTGTTTCGCGTGCCATCAATGGCACGCGTGCCATTGGTTCGCCATCCCTGGTATAGGCTATGGAAGCCAACGACCTGTTCGAAAGCCTCTACTGTCTGTCTTGAACAAGAGCAGACATCTCCAGTTCACAAAGGAGCACAAGGATTTGACAGTAGATGACTGGAAAAGGGTCATGTGGTCCGATGAATCACATTTTCAATTACACCATGCAGATGGCAGGGTGCAAATATGGTGAAAACAGCACGAAAGCATGGACCCCAACTGCATTGCCACAACACTTCCAGCTGGTGGAGGCAATATTATGGTTTGGGGATGTTTTCTTGGCATTGTATGGGTCCTTTGATTCCTGTGGAACGTCTGAATGCCCAAGGGTATGTAAGTGTTATCGCGGATCAAGCACATCCTGTTATGTTAATGGTGTACCCTGCCAGGGATGGATACTTCCAGCAGGACAATGCTCCCTGTCATAAAGCTGGCATTGTCCGCAGATGGTTCGAAGAGCATGACCGAGACTTTACCTTGCTTAGTTGCCCTGCAGAAACAACATATCTTAATCCAATTGTGAATCTGTGGGATGAGATTGATTGGGGCATCAGGCAGCTGGATCCAGTACCATCAAATCTTAAGGAATTGGAAAGTGAAGTTCATCGGATATGGTCTCAAATTCCTCATGCCAGCTACCAACATCTCATACAGTCCATGCAGTATTAAGGGCAAAAGGTGGTCCAACATTGTATTGAGGGGATGGTCATAATGATTTGGCCACACTGTGTATATGTTACACTAGCGAACCGGCCCGGCTTCGCCCGGGTACAATTGAGTTTTGCAGTAATACACTAATAAATAAATTGTGAAAAGACAAATCATTTATGTGAAAAAAGAATTATAAAATTATACTATGTTGGCCTAGGTTTTTAACTGATTATGGCAACCCCAAAGGAAATAAATATTTTTTACCCGATAGCCCAGAAGTGGGGTATTGTTTTTGGAGTGTATCTGTGCAATAATTTTATCCTTATCTATGCATAAGAGGTTAAAGGGTAAGGTAAGGTAAGGTAAGGTAAGGTAAGGTAAGGTAAGGTAAGGTAAGGTAAGGTAAGGTAAGGTAAGGTAAGNGTTAAAGGGTAGGGTAAGGTAAGGTAAGGTAAGGTAAGGTAAGGTAAGGTAAGGTAAGGTAAGGTAAGGTAAGGTAAGGTAAGGTAAGGTAAGGTAAGGTAAGGTAAGAATGAATGCAGGAACAGCATCTACTCGTGTACACTTGTGCCTGTAAGTCACTCAAGCCTGATTCACTAGTGTCGTAAATACAAGCATACACAGTTCCAAAAATTCGTGCTTTTCCTGTTCTGGTGGTTTTAAGCTGGTTTGCTTGCCAATTCTTAATAGTAGTTCACAATTGGTGTTCCACAGCCTGAGGTTACAGTCTGCTGCCATTTTTTTATTCCTTGCAATACTTGTTTTGCATTTCCTGGTGAGAAAATCGGTTTCCAAGCCTCATAAGTTGGATGCCATGTAGCAAGTATCATTTTGTATCACTTGACTGGAACATGGCACTGCTGCTGTGAAATATTCCAGCTGGCAATTAATAACTGAAATAAGTTTATGTTTAGGATGTTAATAGCTAATTAATTATCATGACCATTCACACAACAGCCAATGAAAAGTAGGTGACAATTCACACAAAAGCACATGGGTGACAACAATGATATCCACCAGCATCCAGTTTTAGTACAAGATCAAATGTTTACAGATCATTGTTACAAATCACAGTACCTGCAAAAGAGCATTAGGAACAAAAATAATTTGCAGTTTTGTTTCATTTGAAATGTGAAGCTGAAATAATACAAAAGAAATAACTGGAATGCACAAATATTTGTCAAATGGGTCTCAGTGCAAGCCATTATATCTATTTTAATTTTTAAAAAAGATTATGAAATATTTCAATGTAAATATTTTTTTTAGGACAGAAATTAGGATCAATATTTGGTTGCCTACTAATAAATTTGGTTATTGAAACATAAATGTCACCATTGGAAAGTATCAGGGGGAAAGTCAGCAAAACTAGCTCAAGCATCCTCCGTTTACTATATTTATTGTACTGTAAAACAGTGTTTAATACTATAGCGACAATGGTGTATCTTTTATGATTAGATTGCTGCATTAAAACCCTTTTGACATCACTTAAAATTCTGAGGGGAAAAAAACGCACACAAAACTTGTTTATGCTATTTTCCATCACTGTTGCAATGGTTCCTTATGGCCATAAGTGATCTTGACGTGTTTAATATTGTTTACTAGGAATTCTCCTTTAACTAATGGGCTCTTGTAGATTGCAAGGCCATGGCACCAGCCACAAAATTAAATAAGAACAGTTTAAATTAATTACAACAGCCAGATTAGAATATTAGTAAAATGTGAAGCACGAATGTTCCACGAGCAACAGATCCATCTGGCCTGAGTGTTAGCAAGCAAAACTAAATTAAGCATGAAAAAGTATAAAACATTATTAAAGCAGCTCATTGAAATTAAATTTATTGCTACTTACAATATAAACAAAATAATTTTGATAAACATCTAGCTGTCAAACTTCCATTCATATGATTGAACATATTTCATGAGCAGTCAGTATATACATATATGAACACTTGGGTTTGTGCTTCGTCAGGGCCTTATTATGAAAGACTGCCTTAGAAAATGCACTTCTAATCCCCCACATACACCCTTGCACCTGACTTACTCCACGTGGCAAACAGATGCATGCCTGGCAAGGTCTGAACCAATGTGTTGGTGACCTTTATTTTTATGAAATAGGGAGATATAAAAAATATATACCTTATAATTTAATAACACACATATGGCCACTTCATATTTAACACCAGTTTATTGTGTATATTCACAGCAGGTAAGCATATTATAAAAATAAATTTAATCATTATCAAATTTGGTGTACAATCTTCTACTTTGGTATGAGAGTGAAATTTCTTGTTATTCCTTTTTACAATCTCTAATCCCAGAATGTGCTAATTTTATTCACACATACTATAACTGCACACTACCTTCCAAGATCATACTTATATATACAGAATATACTTCATGTACCCCAATCTAGCAGAAATGTACATCATAACTCGTATTTTGAATGGCAACTGAATCTATGAATATCAAATTGCAAAACTGAGTTAAGCACATTCCACCTGGTGGTGCAGATGGGCAAAGGTTGTTGCTGAAGACCTGACCAGAGGGTCTATTTACTAACATTTGGAGGTGACAATACTTAAGGTAAGGTAAACAGCCACACTGTCCTTAAGCTTTTCAGGAATGATTCACTAAGCTGTTGAATGGCCTTACCTTGCACTCTAATGTCCTTAGCTTAATGCCGGGCATGGAGGGTGGTGTTAGCTCGCTATTGTCTTTAACCCATTTTGTAAAATGACAGCTATTACTTGTGATTGAGGTTACGTCTCCTGTGAAAACTGCAGAAAGGAGAAGAAACGTTTCGAAAAGTAGTAAAATAACATTTTTAAAATCCCATTTATTTTCACTTTTTTAACAATAAATATCAACATATGACTGACATTGATTACATCATATATAAAAGATACATTAAATTTCCGCTAACAAATTATATATAAAACTGTTTGACCTTGATTTAGCACTATGCAAAACAGGCTTACATTTTATATCCAAATATTTGCTTTGATTCTTACGGTACTTAAACAAATATACATTACTTCGTAGTTTACATGTAACATCAATAAATTGGACTAAGTAAAATATATAACAAGTTTTAAAAAGGCCAAATTACTTAAATTTAGAAGTAAAATATTTGAACTTAAAAGGATTTAATTATCTGAATTTTTAATAAATTTAGTTATGAGGCCTTGACCTCCCTTAAATGACATGCATTCTGTTAAACTTTCCTTATACTGTACTTGTAAAAAAGGCATACGCCTTACATCATTTTGATAATGTAGATACAACTATTTTTAAGTGGTGACCTACTGTTGATTTGTACAAATGGAGAGGAGGAAAAATATAATACTGGAAATTGAAAAGCCTACACCAAAAAAAAAAAAAAAAAAACCATGAATTATGTACCTTATATTTATCTGTTACTCTTCTTCTTGTGGTTTGATGCAGCATATGTCTTCATTTTTAGTGTCTACAAAATAAATATTTTGAAAAAATGGTTAAAAAAGGAATAAAACTGGTATCATAAATGTGTGTGTTTATGGACACTTTTTCCCTACTTTAGTAGCATATTTAAGAGTTTACAAATATTTTAAATAATGTATGTGCACTCCAGCATATCCAATATACTTAAAATTGTTGTAGTTACTGTTAGCTGGGAGTATGATTTGCTTTTTTAATCTCACGCACAGGGTTCAGAAAATTATCAGACTCTCAAACGCCTCATGAAAGAGTGACTCGCAAGCTTTTTCTTGAATTCAGGCTCAGTTTGCGAGATATTGACGAGAGAGTCCCCTCTAATTCACAAAAGTTTGTGGGATCACAAACACAATCTTTAAGAATATCACCCTAAGTGTATTAAAATTTTACTAGACCATGCATTCATGTTGACTTTTTTTTACAGAATCGTCATTCCATGTCCAGTGATAAATTTTTTTAAATTTTTAAACCTTAGATTTTGTTAGAATTTGGCTCACCTAATTTATCACTAGTGGTAGTAAAACATGTACATTTTCATATTCTTAGCTGCAAGAGTCCTTAAGTTAAAGCCCTCTGAAACGTGAAAAATTTCTAAATTTTCACTTGTCATGTAATTACAAGCTTGATCATTACTCAAGCTAGAAATGTAATAGGAGGTGGCAGTAAAATTTTTGTAGTCTTTTTTTACAGGCTTTCATATGACATGTAACATTACTAGTGTATTATGTAAATTACTTTCAAGGTCATGCAGAACATAATTTGATATTGAATATCTCCCAAGCGTATATTCAAAATTTTTGAAAATATTCACACATGAACTTGCATATTTTAGAATAATGCTTCCAAAGTTTCATCATGGCATCATATTTTTTTCATAATTTTGATTATAACCTTGTGAAGTACAGCAATAGGTTTCAGACTAGAAATGTTTTAAATTATTTTTTCACTCATTTTAAGAAGTGGTGTGTAGGGGAGTGTTTATACGTAATGCATAAATAATAACTAGAAAGAAAACAAAAAATTTTATTTTACATGTTTTAGTGCAACCTGGCACCACACGAAAACAAAACAGTTTAAGTGGGTCAGCTGTGGGATACTTTAAGGCTCGACATTACAGTGGATTCACATAGGTGAAAATGGCGCGACCTGTCTGTTTTGTGGCGACTAGATGAAACATCACTATACAATGAAAAAAATTTCTTGTAGAAACTGAGGATGGGAAATTCCTTGTGTAAGAAAATATATCCAATTAGCATTGAAGAAAGCTGCAGAATAAAAGAACAACATGACAAATAATACCGAGCTCGGTATTTTCGAACTAATAAAGGACATTTTGAATAGACCACATCATGTATTTGGGAATCATACTAAATGCACAGAATGGAGACAATTCTGTGATGGGACCAAAACAAAATTAATTAATAGAGGTGTGCAAAGTTTCACATTTTCGTTTTTTGAATCTAAGACTTATGTACCATCGACTTCATCTTCGAATAAAAAAATCTTACAGTGACACGTAAAAGATTTTCACCAAGTAATTTTCCCACCGAAACTAGTATCAAAACTAGCAGCCAGTATCATTATTTGAACTTTAAATATTTGATGCTAAAATTGTGAATAATTTATATTCCCGTTGCGAGTGGTTGTAGAGCTGTGTAGGCCCTTTGAAAGTTTTCCCCTGTGGAAGGAAGCACGCTGAGAAAGGAAAAATCTCAATGGAAAAGATGGTCAACTTACTGTTTTTCAAACAATGTTTGTAGTTTTTATCCCAAGCTCCACCCTGCCAAGATAATCTACCAGTTTGACATTTACGAGGGTCGGTCGGTGGGAGGGAGTGAATGGTTTTACAGCCCAGCGCTTTCCTTTTTCTCTCGCTCTTTTGTTAGGCAAACAAGACGTCATGCCTGACACACACACCAGTGGAAGACTGTTTAATAGGTGGGTGACCGACCATAACATAACACAAATACAGTGTGGATTGTCCGTCTCAAAAATTCATGTTTCTTGGCCTTTCTAATTTTGACATGTGCAGCGATGTCATAACAGTTAACGCTGACGTATCCCAGTCTGCTCTCCACTCTGTAGGTGTTCTACAGGGTGATGGAGCGCTAGATCAACCTTAGGGTGAAATGAGGCGGCAAAAGAACACTTCGGCTTAGGATTTGGTTAGTTAACAGTTATTTATTTCATCGTTACGTCACTCATATATAGGAATGATACACTGCGCTTCTGGGGTCCCGCTCCCTTCCCCTTTCCCTTACCCGTCGGAGGCCTACAGGTCGGAGTTTTAGTTCCTAAACGTCGGGGAAAGGTGGTCGGATATGGAGGCGCGGTTACTTAGCTGCGCTGCTGTGGTGTGCTGGTTCTTCTCGATTTCTCGTCTTGCGGTGTCGTCCCTCGGATCGTCTGGATTCACTCCGGCGTCCCACGAGTCCCTCGGATCGACTTGACTTCCTTCGGCGCCTGTCCCGTGAGGTCGGCACGACCTCCACGTCCTCGGAGTCCCCCGGATCAACTGCCGTCTCCACTTCCCTGCCGGACTATATCTCCCGTCCTGTCGAGGAATTACCTACGTCAATGACGACCCGATGTACGTCAAACTTCGGCGTGCGTCGATCAGATGAAGCAAGCCTCCCGCGCCGCCGAGCGCCTCTCTGTCACCTGGCACGTGCGTCATTGGAAGAAACTATCGGGTGACGTCTGTATGCGTGTTTGACGCACGGTCTGGCAGATTGTGACGTCGTCGCTCTGTTCTTTCTCTAGACGCGTCATACGTCAACGCATTACGTGCGGGAGTTGGGCTGCACACTTTCCTTGTAAGTCGTGAAAGTGGCTCAACTCTCTTGCTCTGAGGCCCTAATGCCACCACCAACCAGCAAGTTTACTATCTAGCCTGACATTGAAAAGGGTCCTTGGAGGAGGAAAGGGAAGAGGCCAAATGTTGATAGCCACCTGCTGATATCACTGTGCGGTGGTGGTGCCAAATGGGACTGGATATATGGAGTGTGATAGCTTTTATATAGTTTGTAGGTATCTAAATGTATAATGATTACTTTCTTCCAGATTTTGATATTTCCATTTTTCAGCACTACAAGATTAGGATATGTTTTATGTCATTGCTCAGTGACTAGTAAACATAAATTTTTTTTGGCAGTAACAGCACAAATGAGTTGAATACACTTGAAAACTGTAGCCTACTATAAATTAATATATATTTTTAAATCCTTCGACTTTGATTTCTCTTTGAAATTCCTTCGCATGATGCAAACTTCGCTTCACATTTAAAAACCGACCTTCGCACATGCCTAGAAATTAATATTATTAGTGGTCTGATAACCAAAGGACTTTTTGAAAAAGTTATGTCTGCAGCAAAATTCCTTGTCAAGAATACTCTGAGTTGGCTATACTGCATGGACAACAATGCTGCATAGCAGCATAATTCTTTTGTTTCCAAAGCTGTTGGACGTAAAAGAATACATTTTTCTAGAGGAAATAGAAACAAGATGTGTTACTACAGTAGTGCAACATAACACAGCGCATTATGCCATTCACAAGCAACTGCATGACAGAAGTCCTGGTTTTTCTGTAAGAAGATTCAACGTAATGCTGATTTGAAAAGGCATGCAAGGAATGCACAGCACAAATGTTCCAAGAAATTGTTTTTGTGTCTTTGTTGTGAAGATAAGTTTTATGGACCAAATGCACAGCAACCAGACATGAACAATGAATAGTATGAGAAAGAACACTCAGCATTTCTTGATTCTTTGAAAAGAAATGAACAAAGAAGAAATTTAAAGAGAATAATATTACTTCAAAGTGAGAGTGGTGCATGGCTGCAAGAAAGTAGAAAGCTATTGTAAGACCATATTAACAAAGAATCCTGTGAGAGAAAGGTGCAGCTCTTTCACTCTCTTGCGATACGCGGTGGGGAAGACACGTACACCCAATACAAACTACTACGGACCATCAGCGAAACATTCTAGAATGTCAACAATAGTGTGGTTTCCATATTGTTTATCATGTGATATACGAGGTTTCGATGGTTTAATGCTCCCCGAATATACAGATGCATCACAGTGAAATTTGTTATGTGCATTCGAGGCCAATAAAAATATTATATAAAAAGACGATTTTCAATTTTTAGTGATCAAAGACAGATTTGTTGGAGTGACAGGTAAACATCTGTCTGGTGTTAAGCAATACATACAAGATGACAAGCTACAAATATAAAGCAACATTAATAATATGCACAGTAAACATTAATTTGAAGGACCTACAAATATTAGCAGTAAAAATTATCTGAGTATTAAAAATAAATTGTGTTCAAAGTATGCACAATCTAATTTTTAACCCTCACCATGCTTTATTTTTCAATTAAGCCGTTTTAAAATACATAAACTGATATGAATGCAAATACAATTTCAAACATTTCCTGAAAATGGTACAAAAACTTCATAATGAATTAAATAATTCATGAGCAAAACAAACCACAAAAAATGATTGAAACTGTTATCACAACAAAGATGATCATGATGATAAAGACATAACTGTTCAGAAATGTTGCATGGAATCAGTCTTCCAAAAGAAAGTTATTTTACTGTACATAATAAGTTGCCTCAAAAATGCAATTTAAAAACATGCTATTATGTAACACATCACACCAAACACCAGTAAAACTTTAAATGTTCGCTGTTAATCAAATCTCAGTCATTTAAACATACAGTTTTCTATACAAATTGGGGCCATGGTGGTGTAGTGGTTAGACTACTCTCCTCCCACCAAGGTGAATCAGATTCGATTCCTGGCAGAGTCGCCCCGGATTTTTGCATGTGGGAATCTTACCAGATGATGCCGCTGGTCGGTGGACTTTCTTGGGGATCTCCCATTTCCTCTGCTCTTACATTCCAGTGCTGCTCCATACTCACCTCGCTTCACCCTCATCAGTTCTCAAGACCTCAATGTTAAGAGCACCATAATATTTTCACTATAATTGCTACCACTATTACTGTCATCATGGCAACTATCACTTTCACTGTAACCACCAACACTTAAAATAAAACTTCCATTTCTTCCTCCATGCAACAATTTTTTTTTTTTTTTATATTCTACTACTTCCCGTTTTATGTGCGACTGCTTATTTCCAGTCTTTTTATGAAATACTGTTTAAAGCCTCATCTGTAAATGTTTTTATTTGGTCGGCTTTTTGAGATACATTTTTATCAGCTACACGAGATATGGAAGTTTTCAAGACATATTTTATGGCATTTAAATTACAGTGATATGACTGTAGCATACTTCATGGCCACTTCAAGAAGTTAGTCTACATAATCTTGGGAGCTGGGCGTTGGCATTTAACAACGCAAAGTAGTTCTGCTTTAGAAATTTCTTTGCGAGCAATATTGTTTACCTTGAGCCATTCTTGTATTTTCGTAATACGGACAATAGCTTTTTTTTAACTTAAATACTTCTTTTCTGCGGGCATTAAAGTTTTGAATTGTGCGTCGAACAATGCACAAATCAAAGCCATCCCAGACTATTTTTCCGCTACTCGTCTTTCGTTTTTTCCCTAGTGTACATACTTTATCTGTTAGATTTGATACACTCATTTCCTAACGCATTTTACAAATTTTCACCACCGATTTCCCTGTTGCAGCTGCTGCTTGTTTCATGTCCTTTTCAATGATGAGCTAAATGTGTCTTCCAGAAACTTTCTCGTTATCAAAATGCAATTCTGTTACCAATAATTGGTTGACTTCACTGTTAATAGGACATTTTTTACTTGAACCTGCCATGACTTACTCCTTAGCAAGACCTAAGTGTTCACTTTACATGCGCGCAGACTATACAGTAGGTATCTGTGATGCTTTTGCTTCCCTGTGATTAGTTCACTAGGCCTTCCCCGCCTCCGTTCTATCTGATTGAGATAGGTCAAGACCTGCAACTGCATTCTTTTCAGATATTTTGCTGATGCTGAGTAATAATCACAGCTACACATTTTGAATCAGTCTATAAACACTGTAAAACAACTAAAATGTGACTTACTAGTGAAAAGTATTCTGTATGGAAAATCTCTACAGAATGATGCCATTATGTATGGGCGAGAAAATGAAAAAGTGGCGATACAGGATTTGCAGTCTTCCTTAGACATAACTATTAAATTGTATGTTCTCTTTGTTGATGAAAAGTTAGAATTTTTGGGAGTTGCTCCAGATGGTTCCATATTAGAGGTCAGACACACACAGGAAAGGAATTATGTCAGCCTTTAATACCAAAGGAATGCAGGCTGGAAAGAATTTGAATGTTTGTAGATTTTAAAATAAACCCAGTTGAGTTAATTTTGTTTGAATTTTATAAAGCCACAAAATTTTAATCAAGCAATAAATTTTTAAGTTGTGTTGTGTGGTTTTCTAATGATCAGTAATAAAAATATGTACAAGCCTAATAAAATACTAGTGGTTCCCTGCAGGTTCGCCTACCCAGAATTTAAATTTTTTCCGTGTTGTATAGATTGAAGATAAACTAATATTTCTGCCATCACTTCGCTGTTTAGCATTTGACTTGAATTTCTCAGTGAATTTTGTGTGTCGCAAATAAAAATTATGTTATTTTCTGCGGGCGAGCCTTTTTTAAAACTAAATTGTGTGGCTTATTGAGGTTAAAGAAAACTAATAACCGTAGCTTTATAAGGCATAAAATTTTTTTCCCCGCTAGTAATTTGTAAAATTTGCTTAAACTTATTTATTTGCTGTCTGCTACTTCAGCTACACAGATTTTCAGTTTTTTCATAAATGTTTAAAATATAAAATATAAGTATTAAAATATTGAAATTTTTTTTCCCGCAGCTACACCCAAACGGAACTTAAAATAATAGAAACTTGAGTAGCAGACTAAAATTACACAAACACTTTGGGCCACAGCAAAATGAAACTAAATAAATTTTTTCTCGTGGACACATTCAGCCCGAATTTTGTAAATAGCATAACAAAATAAAAGGAAACTTTTGCCATGAAAAGTCTGCCTGGAAATTGAGTGTGAATACTCTCTCTTCACTTATGATTTATCAGTTACATAAATTTTTTACATTTAACACTGTACGGTAATATAAAAATTATGTATAAAAATTAATCTGCAATAGAAAATTTCCAAATAATAGTAGTATTTTTATTTTGACTTCTCAGATCACGTAAAAAGAAATACACCAATAAAGCTATTTTATTAATAGATTTATAAAGTTATGAGTGAAACTACCAGCTCAGTGATGGTACTGTTTACTGTTCAAAATAGATAGGCCCTCCATTCTTGCTGGTGTGTTTAGAATCGTATATTATTGCTGTTACTGTACGTGGCATATTTTGTTACTGAATGCAGCATATCGTATAATTGTTTTATTAGGTTATTGTATTGTTAAGTGTGGTCTCTAGTAGAGTTTTTCCATATAATACTTATGTATTATTCTGTAATTGTAATAAACGTGTGTTGTGTTTTAGACTGTAAATGTTTTTGAACCTAAAATAAAGACTGACTTAAAAATATACATTGTTTTTGATTATAAATGTGTATATCCACAAAACTTTTAATACATGTAATTACATTTTATTAACGAGTTATCTTGACCATGCATACTGAACTGACTGGCAACACGTCACGCGTCATTTGCAACAGTTTTAAGTTGTTTATATATTGTGATATGCCCTTGATCTTCAGTTCCTTCATCAACCATAGCATAATTTGTTTCTAAGACAGTAAAAAAATAATTGCATAACAGTTTTGTAGATGCAGTCCAGGAGATGAAAGGGTGCAATGATCAAGAAGATCATACAGATTTCATGATACAATATAGATCATTGTGAAGGCTGTGCTTCAACTTCAATTAACATTCCTTTTACCACTACACTAATTTTCCACAATTTTGGCGGAATGATAACATGGTATAAAAGGCCTCTGACGTCCACATTGCGTTGCTATTAAAACATGTCTTGCAGTTCATTTTATTTTAAAATATAAATCTGTTTAGTTTTATATTGCAAAGGGTAGGTTATTTCTATTTATATTACTAAATATACGATCTGCAGGGTTTTTGATTTTGAATGACAAACAGTAACTAGTTAGACAAACTAGTCACATCTTGTGAAAAAAATTTAAACAAAATTCTCATTCTGTGCAATTAATTTTTCTCTTAGATGGTTCTCAGTTGCTGGTAAACAAATTATTATAAAAATGATGTTCATCAGCTACATTATGAAACTGTGGCAAATAGTACACATGGCAAAGTTAGTATGGTCTGTTTCTTTCTTTCCTCAGTCTACTGGTAACTTCCGTGCTCACATTCACAGGAGAGGGGGACAGTCTATGTCACTTGAGCCCTACGGCTGCATTCCCTCCCTCTTCGCACAGATAATGGTTGGTCGTGGTTAAACTTCCACCTTTTCCACCCCCTTTCATACTCTGTGATGAAGTAGGCTGCAGGTAGTGGGGGAACTCAGTCTCCTTGTTGTCCACTTCCCCTTACACAGTGCCTCCTGCCGCACTGCCCGCAAGGAATTTGTCATGCTCTCAGTTCCCACCTTAAGCACCACCAAGCTGCAAGAAGGAAGGAGTGTACAGCAGGTCAAGACAGACAACAGACACAGAGAAAAAGGCCAAGCTATTAAGTATTACTGCCTGTTTGCATGGAAGGAAGCAGCAACTAGTCTTCAGATGCATATTTCTCTTACAGTAAAATGTGCTGTGAATTTCATTGTGTTTTGATTTCAGGATATATGTGTTACACAAATGCACATATATTTTACTATGACTGACCAATTAAGAGCTCAAATATGTTGTTGGAATCCATTTGACAAGACAAGCACAGTTGAACATAATCAAATGCCCGTAACAGAATGGATGTGTGCTCTTTTTGATAATATTCAGGAAGGAATAAATATTTGTGACAATAGTTTTAGAAAAAAAGTGTGCAAGGGCAGAAATAATTTAATGGAAGATGATAAATCACAGTCAATAGCAAGTAACATGTCAGGTGCGAGTCATCAAGATTAAGTTTTTGTAGATTTACATCTTAGAATACCTAAACAAGTTTTTTGGCACTCTTCGTGAGTCCCCTATCACAAAGAAAAAAATTGCATTCACAGTCATTATCAAAAAGTAGACAAAATAAAAAAAATTTAAAATCTATTGACACAATAAAATGAAAGAGCAAATGGAACAAATTAAAATAGTTCAGATAGTGAAAAAATAATAAAATTAAAAGTAAAGTTTAAAAAATAAAACCAAAGTATTGGCAAAAAAAAAAAAAAATCAAAGTATTTTTGGCCAAAATAATGTGTAATGAGCCAGGCACACTAAGCCACCTTGAGTACCTTTCTTGTCCAGGTGTAGAATATTTGTAGGAAGACTTGAGCATGAAGCTGGAAGAAGAAATGGTTGAGCACATCATCTACAAACAATGAGTATCATAGAAAACTTTTTTTTAAATCTTCACTAAATCCACAGATAAGTTTATATAATCATGACGTGAAAAGATGATGGTTCCGGAGACATTTTTTTACAGCAAAGAAACAGGCAGAACACTCTAAACCACTTAAAGGAAAATATATAAGAAACTAAGGCTCTAGTTTCTCTTGATTTTACAGAAAATGATGGCTTTGTTTTGCGAGACAAGTCCTAGTTATTTCCCTGGAAAAATGACTAGGCTATAATTTTTCCTTTAACAGTCAATTACAAGGGTTCTGAATGTTTTTTTTTTTTAAACTTAAGCGCGACATAGTTACAGTTCATTTATTTCAAAAGAAATTGGTCTCCTATATTTCAAGATCAGGACTGATTCCAGATTTCAATAAAACCTATTTCTCAAATGATTCAAAACAATTCAAGAACGGGAAAAACTTTTTAAACTTTTATCAAGAAAGTGACTTGACATCAAGGTTGAGTGGCATTTCTACATAACAGCCCATGATAAAGGGGTATATGAAGGCTGAAAAGACTTGCAACAAGGGCAAGCCTGCAGTAACCATACAAAGATCAAATAATGACACAATTACAGCTGTTTATGTTGTGTAACACCAACATTAAGAACACAGAGATATTTTTTTATGTAGTGAGGACCATCAAGATCAAGCAGAGTTGTTTGCAAGGCGATTTTGTCCTACCAAAACTGTTCCAGGCACTAAAACTTCTTTCAATAGTCCTTATTTCACGTTTTATTTTTATTCTGGTACCTCTACGAATAACAATGTGAGCAGATATTGTACACATTATGTTGTGTCTAATATATTTTTCCTTTGCATGATTGCAAAAAATGTTTCATTTGAGGTGTTCTGTAAATAAGTGTATTTACAATACTGTTTTTACATAAATAAGTAAACTGCAAAACTTTAACTCATAAAATTTAATGTTGTATGTACTACAATCTAAGTGTGCGAGTAAAAAAGTTCATATCACACTATGACAATGTAAAATAACCACAGTTCACTCCATTATATACTTATTATAAGCATCCTCTTGCCAGGGTAGCCAAAACATTTTATACCCATGGCACTAAAAATTGTGCTTATGCAGGCAGTCTGTCAATGTCTGCGAGTGTTTGAGCATATGTAAGACCAATCTGTAAATACACTGAAGAGCCAAAAAAACTGGTATAGGCGTGCGTATGCAAATAACAGAGGTATGGAACAATTCAGAGTAAAGCGATGCGGTCGGCAGCTAGATCGGTTACTGCTGCTACAATGGCAGGTTATCAAGATTTAAGTGAGTTTGAACGTGGTTTTATAGTCGGCGCACGAGAGATGGGACATAGCATCTCCGAGGTAACAATAACATTTGAATGTTCGTGTACGACCATTTCACGAGTGTACCGTGAATTTCGGGAATCCGGTAAAACATCACATCTTCGACATCGCTGCGGCCGGAAAAAGATCGTGAAAGAACGGACAAACAACGACTGACTAGAATCATTAAACGTGACAGATGTGCAACCCTTCCTCAAATTGGCGTAGATTGGATTTGTGGACTGCCCTGCAGGATTCATGCTGTGAACTGCCTCCTGCATACCTTCAGATATTAGTCGAGTCCATGCCACGTCGCCTTGCGGTACTTCTGCGTGTTCG
>NQII01000133.1:988183-1048200 GCA_002778355.1 Clitarchus hookeri | reverse complement strand
GGGGGGGGGGGGGTGGTACACGATATTAGGCAGGTGTAACAGTTTTTTTGGCTCTTCAGTGTATGACTAAACATCTAAATAATAATAAAAATTTGTTTGCTATGGCCAACTCTGCATGTAGACATTGTTTCTCTGCTTTGCACAATCACATAATTTTTCTGACTAATTTTTATAGATCCCGTCAATAAATATTGTCACATCATGTCCACACAAACATACGATATTTCCAAAGCAGCACTGAGCCTAATCAACAATATTCTGTAATTCCATAGTGAGTTGCTTCAATCAGAAATAATAAAATCTATCAGCACGGGATAACACGTTCTACGGGCCAGAGGCAGAATATGGTAGGCATTCACCCCTTAGTAACCATTAGCAGAGATGCCCACAGCTATAAACAGTATTAATGTCACCTAAAAATATAGCAGAACCAAAAGTGAGAAGACATAATTGTATCCAGAATGATTATGGCTCCTTCCAGAAAAAATATTTTAGCATCAGGGGCTTCAATCACAATGGGAACCTGGAATAATTAAGGGTCCATTCTGAAGAGCAAAGTTCTTCTGATGGTGATCATCACTGTTCTGCTACTCTCCTTTAGTTATTTACCATTCCTCTGCTGACTTTACTCATCTTTCTTCCATTTCTTCAATTATGGTCAGGCCTAGCAACCGATGACTTTGTTTCTGGACTGCTAGAGATAGATCCTCTCCACCTATAAAAATGGTCAATGATAGCTGTTCCTCCTCCCAAAATTTAATTGAACTGATTGTAAGCTGAAGCAGCTGCTTGAATACCTGCAGCTGCTGTGAGCTATGGGGCCAAGACTGCCCAAGATATGACCGGACGATTTTTCAACAGTCTTCTGGCCATTTGCTAACTTTAGTGTGCAATAGCTTGATATTTGTCAAATATAAACTTTAGGCTCTGATAAAATTCATCATTAGGAAATTAGTAAGTACCATGTTATTAATCAATACATGTTTGTTACTCATGGGTGTTTATTGATTATGACATAATAATCATTCTGTACATATAAGGAAAACAAGTCAGCCTAACATTATTCACAAATTTTTTGTTTCATCTTGCACAGTTTCCAACATGTTGCAAATAACTACTTATAATTCACAATTTTCAAGATTGTGATTTCCCCTTAATAATCAAGTTAGGTCATATGTTAAGTTATGTTTTCTACCCCATTTTCCATAAAATCTCTCCCAACGTTTGTACCTGGGGAACCTCACAGATTTTGCAAGCATGGTAATTTAATTTAAAATTTTTTTATTTATTAGTTTACATTCCATTTAATCCCATATGAGCTGTTTAACTATTAGATATAGAATAAGTCAAGGTATCACAATTAAAAGATACAAATAAAATTTACATAATTACATAACAAACAAATTAAATACAATTGCGCAGTCATCATCACTGAGTAAGTAAACTGATACGTATTACATTAAATTAACAGTTGTTAAGACAATGATAACATCCGTACATTATCTACATTTATAATATATATTTTCACTAGTTAGAATGATAAAACGATTATATATATATACCAAAAAAAGATTACTTGAGGAATTCATAAAGTAATTGTGTATTAATAAAAAAAAATTTGAGGTTAGAATTTATTTTTTTAACACAAATTTTGCTTATCTCTTTTAGGTCTTCAGGTAATTCATTGAAAAGTGTAATAACAGGAAAAAGAGCACCTTTGTATATAACAGCTTTAATCTGATTTGTGGCAGACGATAGTCTGTATTGCTTCTGGTGTTATGCGAATAAATATAAAACTTTTTTCCACAAAGGCTATAATTTTTTGTAATGAATACAATTAATGAATAAATATTTTGTGAATAAAAAGTTAAAATGTTTAGTTCATTGGAAAGAGAAAGGGAATGAATTAAATTTTTTTACATCTGTAATTAAACATATAGCATTTTTTAAAACTTAAGTATTTGAATATGATGTGAGGAAGTTGCCCAGAAAATTATACAGCATGACATTAACGAATGAAAATAGGCATAGATGATTTATTTCAATGATACTTTATTCCTTAAGCAGGCTAGATTACATACCATTTAATATTTTCAAATTATAATTTGTCTTATTTAAAGTAAAAAATTTTATGAAGGATGTTTTATCCAAATTTAGATAGAGTTTATTCGCCTCAAACAAATTCATTTTAAGAAGGCGCTGTTCACAATTTCAGCTAATTAATATTCATCGGAGTCATCTTCAAAAAGTACAATATTAATATTACCTAAAATATAAGAGGGTAAATCATTTATATAATGAAGGAATAATAAAAGGCCAAGGACATCTCTGGGGCACTTCTTGTTTAATGAGACCTATACATTGGAGAGTTTGATTTGCTTCGCCTAGTCTCTTTACAGCTAGAGGTTGTTCACAGTAAAAAGAGCACTTTTGAAAGCCCTGCTAAAGATATACTTGTAAGAACATTCCGTATACTTCTGCTATATGTAAAATTAACATTTTCATAGACCTAGTCATATTATTCATGCGTTGGTGAAGTAAAACTGTGAAATTATTGCAAAAGTAAATATTTATCAATGTTGCTAATTCATGCACCTATATGCAGTAAATATACAGAAAGTAAAACCAATAATTTCAGTATTCTCAAATATTTTCCTAACAATTTTAATTTAGCATTAAGACATGAAACTACTTTATCTCCATCATTACCAACTTGAGAGGATACATGTCAGTCAGCAAGCCCTTTAAAGTACACCAACGTTTATGAAAAATGCAACACCAAGAAGGATACATGCGATGGAAATTAACTTTATTCCACACATTAGGTACATGACAATACACAATTGATTAGGATTACAGAAATGTAAATGATCTCTGTTCTTGAGAATTCAGTATGGTGTGAAGCCCCCACATGCTGCAATCAGAGCCCCTAAACGTCGTGGCATGGAATTAAAGAGGACCTGGATATGTTCCTGGGGAATCTCCCTCCACGTTCTTTGTATGCGAGTCCACAAAGCATCAACAGTGGCTGCTGGAAGACCGTGATGAACAAGTCGCCAACCAACCATACCCAGACATGTTCGATGGGAGACATGTCAGGCGAACGTGCAGACCACGGAAGAAGTGGTATACGTTTTTCATTGAAGAAGGCTTGCACATTCCTCACCACATGTGGCGGGACAATGTCCAGGCATGTGGAGTTGCCTGAAGGAGGGGCAGTACCAGCTGCTGGGCCTACTTGCAAGCCATTTCTGCAATCATAACAACTTATTACTGGTACACTGTTCTACACATTGTCAGAGTTTGGATTCATTCAGGCAATTCTTTCTGGGTGTTGTAATTTTTACAAACAATTGTGTACATGCAGGCAGGTGAAGTGCTCATATTATCGTGAACAACCTTTATGGTAAAAACCAACTAAGAGAAGTGCCTTGTATATCAAACAAACACAAATTTCCCACAAGTATTTTGTGATCCACATATTCAAAAGCCTCAGTAAGGTCACAGAATATTCCTGCTACATTCTCTTTCTTATCTAGGACTGTCTGAATATCTGAAAGTACCAGCCATAAAGAAGGTTAAAAATTTGGCTAAGTGGAACACTTGATTCTATACAACTTTGCAGAAGTTTATTGGAAATTTATCAAAACCCGAAGAAGTCTTTGAAGGTAGTGAATGAACTATCTCGCATATTTCAGATGGGGGAGTAGGCTCAACTAAGAATATTATAGGTCATTTTTTGTTCATGATCTGTCCCAGTGTCCCGATAAATTTTTAACAGGATGTCAAATGTCCTGGTTTTTTTTTCCAAACTTGCAACAAATGGCTGTTTAATTTATTAGATTTAATTTTGTCAAGTATTCCACCTCTATAATACGACATATTTATTTTAAACCATTTTTAATCAAAAATATATTTCTCAAGATGAGAAAATGCATACAGATTTGGAAAGTAAAGCCCAGTTCTTTTTTCCCCTCCAATGATTTCACAATAATTAATTTGGTTACCATCAGATAGCACCCGATACCCTGTTTCCCCTTTCTTTTCCGCGGCTCTCTTTATTCAGTTATTCAAAGTCGTCCTGCAGTCAGCACTCTCATCTTGCACATGATTTTTGTAGTGATTTTATCTGCAGACCAATCAATTCTGATATGGGTAAGAGAAAATGTGTTTTCACTAATGTTTAAAACAAGTGTGTCCCTTCTTGAAGGAAGATGGCACAACAAAGTGGAATGTGTGTTGTGCCATTAAATTCTCTCTATTGAACATGGAAGGTGCTCTGATATCACGCAGCACGTAAAGAAGAAGAAGCATTTGTTGAGTGTTGCCGCCAAGATTTCCAGCCAGTGTCTCAAACCATTTGTGAGTAGAAATAGTGGACTACAAAATGAAGAGGAAAGTGTTGCTGCTACAGAAGGTCTCTTTGCTTTCCACACAGCAAAACATAACCATTCTTTCAGGTCAATTGACTGTACGTTACAAATGGCGAGGGACTTGTTGCAGAACAAAGTGAGAGTCTATAATTGTGAACGTTTTGTCACCGTAGGCAATGCATGAAATGAATGCAGAACTTACAAATGCTAAATTGGAGTTGTAAAGTTAAAATTTCATTAATAAAATAATTGACACAATGCAGTTCCACTTAAATAATAAGACATGCTTTTAATGAATAATAGTAACTATTAGATAATGTTATTTGATGATAGAATTAAGTCTCATTATTGCAATAAGTTGCCTAACATTGATCTGGAACTGTAAGACTTGGAAGAAACGCTTGCACTCTGTTATTCAAGTGTCATTTTTTTTATAAGGCAAATTTTGTAAAACGTCCTTTTTTGTAAGTTTATAAATCTGGCCACCCTAAAATAATACTTGTTAAAATTATTTGCTAAACAAACCGGTTCCTGCTTATGGTCAATGTTGAGAGAGAGAAATTAGTTTTACTATAAAAAGGTTTCCCACTCTGAGACTATTATTTTTTAAGAGGTTTGAATTTAGTTTTTAGATTGAAATTCCAATATTTGGAAATGCATTTGCTTGGTTTTAATAACTCTATTCAGGGTATTACAATAATTTTTGTAATATAACTTAACTCTGCTATCTGAAGTTCTAAAAAACAAGTAAAATTCCGCCTTCTTTTACAAGATACCTTTATGCCCTTTGTAATTCACTATTTCTTTTCACATATTTAGCGTTAATGAATTTGGCAGTGAAGTTTCTTTCTAATAGTCTACAAAAAGTTGAATGAAATACATTAAATTGCAGATTTACATCAAAATTCATAGAAAGAGCAAACCAATTTTCATTTCTTAGATTGACTAAGAATTGCTGAATTGTTGCATCATTCTTTTAAAATTACAATAACTTGCTTGTCTGCACAAAGAGAGAAACATTTTATGAATTTTTTGGATCACCTGAGCATCATGGTCAAAGCATTTATGTGGGATTGGATTGTGAAGTATCCTTGGTTATGTTTTTTAAATTTACCATGGGCATTAAATTATAAGATTGCAGCATGGAATTCGATCTATGTTTACATGAATTTTCTGCTAGGAAGTCAATATTAAAGTCTCTGCATACAATAATTTTACTTTTTAATTCAAATTTTTATTAGCACAAGTTCCAAAGTTTTCAAGAAAATAAAAAAGTTACCTGAGAAAGACCTATAAATAACAATTACAAATAAATTTTTATACCTATTTAAAAGCAGGAACTGTAAACTCAAAGTTCTAGACCATAGACTTCACTGATATATGATTTTTGGCAAAAATACACACACTTCCACCAGTTTATGTATCCCTACAGTAGAAAGGGATTAACTTAAAACCAGATAAGTTAATATGCATGATGTAGTAGGATTTCAAAAAATGATCAGTTAAGCATATAACATGTATATAAATGTAATTTCCCAATTCAAAAGAAGACAATGCTTCTGTAAAGGAATCACCATTATCCGCAATCAGAATGTTTTAATGTAATACTGTAAGGTAGTCAGAAGGGCAAGTAATTAACTAACTCAAAGGAGTAGTTACCTTAATTACATCATTCAGGGAAGTACATTGATATATAAAGGGCAAAACTGCTCAACAGTCTTGACTGAGAATAAATTACTTCACTAAAAACGACTGCTGGGATGTTGTTGCATTTGAGTCCGGCCATGAACAAGGACTCTTGTATCCACCTTACGTGGCACCACGAGAATACTTACTTGACTGATTAAAGGTCATGACTGATATTTTCATACACTGCCATCCTCACAGCCTCCCTGATAAAAAACTACTATATGCAAATTGATTAATTTACAACTTGAGTAAAATAATAATGGATACTGCTGTGTCTACAAATTAAAGATAAGAACATACTTAGGTGTTTTAATATGCTCTTATAATGATGCCGGCATCTTGTCAGCTCTGAAGGAGCTATTAAACAAGTTAACCCTAATGAAAGGCAATAGGTTTCAGTCTAAACACTAGAGACCCACTGTACCATGGACTACTTAAGAGTAGTTCACGACAATGTTCACTCACCACTATGAGGTTCAGAGGCACAAAATAAAATGAGGGGAACGGAAAGCCAGAGCAGTACAAGTTGGACCAGGCCTTCTATATTATATTAAAAGGACAGATACCCCATAAATTAACTGGAGCCCTTCAGAACAAGTAGGTAAGGTGGAGTGACCAAAAGTTATTACTTACTAATGCTGTCTTTCTCATTTAAGAATCACTTTGAGCAAACTTCTGAATACAACCAGTACGTAGCTTTGTATAGCATACTCCAAGATTAACCATATTAATCAGGACCAGAGAAAAAACAAATATGCAAATTTTGTATAGAAAAACCAGGACCATAAAATTTGCATACTTTTAACATTAATGGAACAGTAATACTAGCTACCAAAATTGTTATAAAATAAAGTATTTATTTTACAAGGCAAATGTAAATTGTGTATATACAAAAGATTTGAAGTAATGATACCATAACTAATATTTTGTGATGCAAAGAGTAGTGTAATTCACAGCACATCAAGTGTAGCCTATACTGGCACCATGTGGGTGGCACATAGTGATACGTGACATGCAGTTTGCAACCAAATGTTGTGGTTGGTTAGCCTCAGTGAACGTCTGAACATGGTAAGGATAAAGCATTTTCTCCTTGAGAATGCTCCATTGTACACATACTACTTAATTTACATTCTCGCAGACCCATCCTTGAGACAGCTGAGTGGGGTAGAAATTTAGAATACAGTATGGTAAAGACAATAACGAGACTTTAAATTAGGCAACCCGGTCCCGCACCACAATCTATGCGACTCTCCCTTTCCATTAGACTTAGTTTGTTTTTGTTGATGTCCTACATAGTTTGTATTCTGATTCCAAAGTTACATGCCAATTTTGCAGCATTTGTCATACTCAAAATTTTGTTTACTACTACACAGCGTTTTACTAATGCCGGTCTGCCATCCCAAGACAGGCAGAAATTGGTATAAACCGGTAATAAAATAGCAAGAGAACTGGATACCGTATTTACTTGAACAAATGTATTATTTCTAGGATTGTGTGAATATCCAGTATACTGAACTAAAAATAAGAAATTACAACTTTCATTGTCATTTTAGTAAGAAATTTGGTCTGCCGAAAGTTGTAACAAAAAATTTGCCAATTTTGATGAATATTAGAGTGTTTAATTAATTTTCATTTTAGTGCACAAGCAAAAGAAATATTGCACGTAATTAGTCTTATTTTCATTATGTTATGACTAAATTAACTACATACAATGGTGATTTAAATATAGCCAAGAACCCTTGTGGTAAATATTCCATATCCTCTATTTTTTTGGTTTGGTTTTGCAATGAATTCGTTAAAATAAATAACTTGCTAACATTTTATTAAATTTTATAAACTTTAGTTAAAATTAAGCTTTTATGTAATTATTTTTTTCTTTTTTGTTCCAGTTCAACAAAAGTTCATAAAGTACTTCTAATTTTCGTTCTAAGAGAAAAATAGCCGGTTTGCACAACCCTAATAATTTCATATATTAGTGTGTGTGTGTATTGGGATATTCCTTATATTGCACTAGTCATTTCACTTTCTGTTGTCCCTTTGTGATTTTATGTCAGCATTGTACTGAAATAAAAACAATGTCTAGTCTGCATGTAATACTAAAATACACGAGCAGGCTGCATGTTGTACCACAGTGCTTAAGATTGCAAACAGCTTGTTTAGGACACATCCCTGTGCCACCACTGGTGCAACGTATCTTCCTCATCCTCACCCTTGTGCCTTTGACCCTACACCACGGTTAAAGCAAATAGAGCAATCCAGACCCAGCCCCAGATAAGACCTCAGCAGTCAAGCCGTGCTGTTATCAGGTACTAGTTGTTTCCTCACATAATGCAATTATCTATGGCAGTATGTGTTTGTTGTTTCCTTAACCTTTTGTTTAATGATTTCTTACCAATAATTTTTCTAAGTAGTGCATTATTAATGTTCCAATTATGTGAAAATATCTGCAGTCAAAGCACGCACCGTCAATTTTAAGCACCATACGCTAAAACTTAAGATGAAATGGATGCTTGGACAGATGAAAGCACATTTCCAATGTCTATTTTCTGTACATATATAAATTTACACTTTGACAATTAATTCTGAGAATGTAGATTTTTTTTAATTTTTGTTGCATCTTTATTATATATTTTAGCCGGGCAGGTAGTAAGCGTTAAAAGACAGGCATGAGGAACATATATTCACATTCAGTGTAACTGTGGTATTGTGCGTACTGACAACATTACCCCACATATTCGTCCAAATTTCAGTTAGTTTGTTGCTTGAAGTGTTACGTTCATAACGTGTCAATCAAACATAAGGCAATAAGGTGCTGCTGTAATGTATGTCAGTATCAAGGGTAGCCTTGCCATGTATGTCTATTGATGTGCCTCAAGTGGATATTTGTCAATTTAAACTGTCAGCCTGTCACAGAGACCTGTGCGAGACATCCGTTTTGCACCTTAATGCACTTATTGTATCTGGTCACACACATCTATGGTCACACAAATCTCAGTTTCCACCCCAACTCTAGTTGTAAGTTAGTCGCTCGCTCGGAAATGTGGCAGTTGTTCACTGAACAATAAATTCATACAGTTTCATTTATAAAATGTAACCAATGACACTCAATATTTATACTTTGACACCTTAACACACTTTTTCAGCCTTGTATTTTCAATTAGTTAGTTTGAGAATATCAAACGATTTTGTGTAAGCACCTGTAGTTTCACGAAGGTGTGTCACGATGCTCTTATCCTCGAAAATACTCTGTAAAGGTTCCCATTTTTTAACCAACTTCTGCAAGCTTCTCCCAAACAGCCACCTTCTATAATAATATTTCACAATTTTCTCCGGTTCTTGCAAATGTAGGTCTCAAAACTCCTTCAAACTGTTTATTTGCTTGGCAATATTTTGAGATTATAATAGGCACATATTAGAATCTCATTGATTCTTATTAGAAGGCAAGCAGTACTTTTCTCGCAGTTAGGTTTACCAGATTGTATAAATATCCCATCACAAGAAGTGCAACTTGTTTCTCTTTTAAAACTACAGTCACTCCCATTTTTGTGACCAAACATCACAATGGTATACTGCATTTCATATAAGTACACTTAAGTTTCACAGACAATGCGACCAATCTACACACATTGTTACCAGTAAATGCACTCATTTGCAAAGTATTGTATAAGATGATTTGTTGCGGTATGTATGTTATGCTGGTGATATCAATGATGATCATGGGAGAAAATAATTACTATTTTCTTCAGGTTTTATTTTTGTTGTAATTCAAAACGGCATTTATACTTGCAACATTTGTGGTTTAAAATATGTTTTCAAATTAATGTAGGTTTTTGCTTATATCAAATTGGCTAAAAATATGTTTAGCAATTATGGCCAAGCATACGAACAGTTACGGTCAGTGAAACATTTCCAGCTCTGTTAACGCCATTGTTAATGTTATTTTTTTCATTCATATTTAAGCGAGCATCTTACTGGTGTTATCGGAATATATATCAGTAAATAATAATGTTTGTATTTAATTTCATTAAGCATGATTGTAGAGGTGCCTTTGTAGCGAGTTTTCTTGCGTGAAATGTAATATAGACATGTGTATGGCTTGGTTTGCCATTTTTGGTACAGTTCTGTGTTATGAATCGTCAACGTGTATTTTGGTTCCGCAGTTTATTAGTTTAAGGAAACCGGTTAAGTGTTGTATTTACTGAATGATCCTGCAATTTATTTTGTATCAGTGGCAGACAAATGTGTAAAAGTATTGCCACAGAACGTTTGTTCAGGGATTGGAAATAGGAATTACAAACCATAAGTCAAGGGGTTTTGTAAATAATGTATTTCAAAACAGTTATTAGAATGTTTGAAATGTATATGGCCTAGAAAACCACAATTTCAATGCTGTTTTGTAGTGTAAAAATAACATGTTTATTATATGGAAAAACCAGCAAGTTTATGGTTAACTTCGCCAAAAATATTTACGTACTTACGGAAAGTGTTTATTATTTGCATTAATATGAACATCATCATATTTATTGTGTTTTCTTCTTTCAGTGAGGTTAAAACTTTACAGGTTATATTAATTTCAATGTTACTTCCGTACAAACAAAATTTTCTACTGGTCCTTTAATGCGTATGTAATTAAAAATTATACTGTCTCATAAGAAGTGCTGTAAAACAATGCCATATCATAAGAGACATTAAACTAAAGTCTCTCCGAACCCCATCCACCCACAATAAAATAAACAGAGCCCCAGCAGTATAATTTGGTCATAACAAAAATAAAGTAAGCTGGAATGATAACCTGCATTGATCATAGCATTTGTTTACACTCCTTTTTTTCTTCATAGTTAGAACAGAGCTGTGGCAGAAGGATACATGGTCGCCATGCTACATTTCTAAAACTGTCAGAGAAACTGATCTTATATGCTACAGATACCTTTAATCTCTCAAGATCTATCTACCATTAATCTGACCTGTAGAATCTCCCTGTAAAACAGGCAATGAAAAGAAACAACAAACAATGTTTTTTATTGTGTATAATTGTAAAAAGTTACTATTAGGAACAGCTTCACATCAGAATTGTTAATGTCATCAGTAGAAAGAGATAATGGTCCACTTTGTAAATGCTACACAATGCCTTCTCTTGTCTGCTTAGTCATTTTTTCCACCATTGCTGTAATTTTTGTTTTCCTTCATGCACATTTCTTGGCCTTTTCTGAATGGGGAAATTTTTCTGAATTAAGAGTCTCACATGGTCAGCAACACTTTGGGGATGTTATACTCAACCAAAAATGAGGGAAACATTTAGCTTGTATTACTCTCTGGAGTCACACTCTTAACATAAAGACAGCCTACCTTAACACTGCTCTTTACACACATAGTTCTTATGTTTTTGTGACCAAGTGTTTTTAAAATATTTTTTTCACAATGAGCAAACTCCTTTGAATACACATCATGAAACTATGAAAATAATATTTATCAGACATATCACTCATCAGAGACAAACTGTGTTAATTGACATAACAATCACAAATCCACTAATGATCATAACATGCAACTACCAACAAAGCAAAATAATGAGGGCACTTTTCTGATGATGTGCTCTTTCCATGCCAAGAGCACACATTTTTCTCAATGGTTAACTATCATAAAACCACTTTATACATTTGCAAACCTAGTAAACTAAAACCTACACCATTAAAGTTTAAGGAGGAACCCTAGTAAAAAATTTTAAACACCGGAATGTCACATCTGGGCATAAGGAAGCCTTGCACAGGCCCTTCTAAGACTGCGATAACCATTCACGGGAAGTTGAGTGTCTCACAAATTAGGTCTGTAACAGTAGGATATTATTTCATGTGATTGGAGCCAATGGATTATGATACAGATACAACTTTGTATATTTCTCCTTCCCCTTAAGGAAAGTGCACAGGAAAGTCCTGAAAATGTAATTTCTAACTTTTTGCTATGTTTTTATTTTTGAATATATTTAATAGGATAAAAAAAAGTAGTTTTAGATAATTGTTATTTTAATTTCCTGGGGAAAAATCTTATTTCCACAACATTTATTACCGATATATACGAATACGTGCAAACACTGATTTTACAGACATTTTACTACAAACATTTAATACAGTCATTAGGTGGATCAACTCCAACTTGAAACCAAAAGTTTACTGAACTGCGATAAGATATAGTTTTCACACATTCAACAACACAAAATGCCTTCTGTTTGTTCAGTGCCATCTTGAAAGAAGTGTGCATGTGAAGAGTAGGTAATTCAAGGAAAACTTTAACGGTATAATTTGCATTCTGTGTTTGTTGCACGCCTCTTCACACTGGTCACCTGAAAAAAAAAAAACAATATAGATACATGCCACTTTGGACATGGTGTATATACAGATACAAAGAATAATTATGGAAAGAGAAATTATCACTATGGTGAGTTATAGTTACAACCAAATATACTGTGCAGCTTCATTGCAGGCAGTGTTATCATACACTTCCTTCAGGGCCCCCCTGTTTTTCCTGAATGCTATTAATGCACTAAAAATATGACAATTTGACACCAAAATTGAATGTGGCAAATCCAATAACAGCACACTGCACACATAACCACACTTGAAGAAAAGTAAATTTAAAGTAAACTATATTCACTGATAAGAGAAATTTTTTTTTTTTACACTGTCTCTTGCTTCTGAATGCACTGAATGAAGTGGGGAAAAAAAAAAAAAACACTACACATTACATTAGTCTGAACCACTTTAATGATATATCTTAAAAATCACAACTATTCTGCATAGTTTCAAGTTCTATTTTCTAGAAAAGCAGCCTTTTGTCTTCATTTTTAAAAACTGTCGTATGTTGAAAGCTGCATAGACTGCAGATTCCCAAACAATTGGAAACATTCGGCATGATACCGATTTGTTTTTGTACATTTATACTTGCATCTATAGCTTAGAACAGTGAAAAGACTGCCAAGAATGATTTTCAACATCTTGCAATTTCTGTGGTTGTATCTCTGTTTCCCTCTTTCTTGAGCATACTGCTGTGTTGTATTGTTCACTATTTCCTCCTCTTATAGCTACCCATCAAGCAATACTGTTCTCCACCCCTTCTTGTTTTTGCAAATATGACTCCATCCAGGAAGAGTGAAGAAAGGGAGGGAATAGATGTTACCATTTAGGAGAGGAGAAAGGTAAGCAACCATTCATATCACTCCTATCCCTTCCTTTCATGTTTACATGCGACAGAGAAAAAAATATTAAAAGTAGTGATTTATAACATTTAATTAGATCTTTCACTGTAACATTTATGGTATTATCATCACTATTATTCTCATTAGTCTCAATATTACCATTACACACAGCTATGAAAACACCCTTTTGGACTAAAAACCTTGCGCGCTTAAGTTTCTGTATTACCCATCATACTATTTTCTGTACCGTTAAATATTATCTACTTATCTAATATTTTTAGCTTAAATATGATTGCAGCTATGGAAACACCCTGCGGGTTGAGCACTGTGTGCGCTTCAGTTATCATACTGTCTTCCATTACCTTAATATTATCTATTTTATCTTCATTTAATTTTTTTGATAAAATTACATTTGGTGATTTATTATTATTATTATTATTATTGTGAATAAATAATTTTTAACTTAATAAATACACTAAGTTGTCTTCACAAACATTACAAACTTTCTGCTGTATAAAAATTTAATTGTTCCTGTTCAGTTATCTTTTTTATTAGTTTTATATAGTTTCTTTTGCTTCATTTTCAATTTTAACACATTCTACAGCAATATCTTTTCTGAAATACACTCCCTGACAGAAAAAAAGTAATACCATGAAGGAATACTCAAAAAACAGACCAAACTGCATGCATAAATAGCCAAACTGGTGCAGAACAAATGAATTAATATTCTCATTCTCAATTTGCTCCAAAGGCCTAAAAAAACAGGATGATCAGCAAATAGTGGGATCTTCACGTTAAGCAATGCATTGTTGAAATTTATGTGGCATCAATTCTACAAGTGTAGGAATAATGTCCAGGGATATCATGGACCTTGTGTTGTTGATTAAGTCCACAGTTAAACTTCACTATGTGGGGATAGAGGGTATTCAACAAACATCCAATCATGTTTCACACATTCTCAATTGGCAAGAGATCAGTAAATAGGGCCAGCCAAGGAAGCATCTGCACACCTTGCAAAGCTTTGAGGCTGATCTAAACTGAATGTAGCTTGGAATTGGGTCATCCTATATGAAATCATCAAATTTTTGAAAAGATGGAAGCTGCACCATTTTTTATTTTGATATAACTTTGTTTTTATGTTACCCTATCCTCAATGTGAAAGAAAAACAATTTAGATTTTTACTTACAAGTGAATGATAGCAGCCATTTTCATACACACTGCAAGCAAATTTCACAGATTTCGGAGGTTTACGCAACTAGCAGTAAATCTTAAGAAGTCTCCTATTGTGGAGTTTTTAGTGTAATTTAAAAACTTACATAATATACTATTACATTCTATATTTATATTATAAAATACATTTTGTATTTTCAAGATGGCTGCCATTGTTTAGCATTAAGATGATTGTTACATAGGTCTACTAATATTAAAAACACTTTAAAAATTATATGCAGACAAATGTTCAATCACAATTAAACACACATGCATGTGTCCAATATGGCGGACAACAAAAAAAAACTCCAGATGTTGACTGCAGTGCAACCACCATTCCAAAAATTAACATCTGTATTTATGCTGCATGTTACAATTATTGCGCATTCCAAAATGACAGTATTGTTGTATATTACGAATTAGGTTTAACAAAAAGAACATTTTTTTTAACGCCTGAAAATCTTATGAAAATTTATGTAATTTGTAAAATTGTACAAACAGTGAAAATGAAGACAAATAAGAATTTTTTTTACAGGTTTGCAGCTATGCGTGTTGCAACCCATTCAGCTCTGGTGCGACATCATCTTAAGTGATGACGACTCATCTTTGCAACGGATGGTTGGACCAAAAATTTGTCTCAGCCAATCGGCGCAACACTGTCTGTGTTGATGTCAAGAGCATCAAAACCACTCTGCAACCTTTGCAAAATTCTGCTGGATTGTGGGTGTGCTACAGCATGGTATACGTTATGAAAATCTGTGCACTCTGATGTCCATCCGAGTTGTGGTCCCATGACTACGATAAATATTTCCTTCCTGGGACCGCTGTTGCCAAATGCAATGGACGGTTGTGGCACCAAATTGTGTTTCTCCTGCATTGCAGCGCAAGGGCCATCTGGCAGAATTGTGTACAAAAGGATTTTTAATGCTTTACAGCATCTTGTTTGTTATTCAGACACAGTAACTGCCAAAAGGCTCACTTGACACGGCCATGACGTCTTTAATAACAGCTTCACTTGCTGCTTGCCTATCTATACAACATGCATAGTTTGTGTGCTTTACCAGAAATGGTAATCACATGTACATCTCCTCTGCACACTTCATGGTACTGCATACATGCCTTCATAGTGTGGCATTTTTTCTGTCAGGCAGTGGATATAATAGGTTACTTGTAACCACCGTTAGCATATTTTATACAACACAAAATAAAAGTTCATGTTTCTTAAAATCAATGATGTAAGATTTTTTTGGTTCTGGTAGAAAAATATGTATTTTTTTTCTTCCAGGGTGACCACAAAAAATTTATTTCATAATTCCCTGATATTTCCAGGTTTTCCAGAAATTTTCTAAAAAAATTCCCTAATATTTTACAAGCATTTTTTTGGTTTCAAAAACTTAAATCTAAGAATGAAATGTCATAGCAAAGCATAGAAACACAAGGTCAACAAAAAATATATTACACTTCTGTTGGCTACAACAGAATACCACTTACCTCAATCCTCATGTAGAATATTGAACTTTTGTCACACATGGATCACAATAATCACAGTTGCAGAAATCTATTAGCTATGCTGTTCAGTCCATTAATAATGTTTGATATGTTCCAAACTAATATTCACAAAAACATATATATGATATTGACAAACGATTTAAAAGACATTTCAAAACTACACCAAAAAATTGTTAACTTGAGAAAATCAAATATGGATTATTTTATTTCTGAAATAATATTCCAAGTGTGCATACATTTACACATTAAAATTGATAAAGCCATATTGTGTTTATTACTTCATGGTATTTATTTGTTCCTCAATAGCCTGAACTTCGGCTAGCATTTTAGCTTTTTTGGTCTTCAAATCATACTTTTCTTTGGCCAGACGTTTTCTACAAATGTCAACATTTTCTTTGATCGCCTTTGCTTCTTTCTGGCGCTTCTCAGTTTCTTCGGTGATTGTGACTCCTGCATTTTTGTAAGATAGCAAAAGTGACTTGGAAATGCTGTAATCCGATAGGTCACCACCTGCTTCCATGATAAAGCCGTAGACCATCCTTTGCGCAACCAAGGTTTCTTCCGGTTATCAATGAGGCACTCACTGTTAACTGAGAAACCACATTCAACATTTGTATTGCCATGGGAAAGTATCATGACGATCTCCACATATTTCGGATTGCCATTCTCATTAATGACATCTAGCCAGAAGTGGTCAACTCGTTTTTCTGATCTGGAGTAGCTCTGTAGACACTTTTCCACACTAGGCTGAGAACATAACTCTCGAAATTCTCTATCTGCTCTGTCTGCATCAGCTCCATCAATCCAGTTGTTGTTATCAAGAATTGTGAGAAGATTCTTCAGTCTACTGTTACGAACGTTTGCTATAGCTGTAACAGAGGGATCCCAACAAGAAACAGCTTTAGTTAGGTTAAACTGCAATGGAGAATGCTCCAATAACTTCTTGATAAATGCTTTCAAGCACATAACACAATATTTATAAAACCGTTCGCAATCCAGTTCTTTGGACAGTTTACCTAAATCTCTCAGTGCCCTCCGGGAACCATACCAAACTTTGGAAGAACTCGGAAGATTACTTCTATTCTCAATGTCCACACGCACAAGATTTTGTGCTTCATTCAAAACATCTTCCTTAACAAATCTCTTCATAATATTCAGAATGACAGTTGTGAGAGCTATGAAGGAATGGTGCACAAGGGGCATCAGTCTGATATTCTAACAGCAACAGGAACGGCTGAGTTTCCGAAGCCAAAGACTTAAAAAAATACCAACTTTGCTGGAAGCAGTGGGTCAGTAACTGCTTTTGCAACAGTTTTATAGCTTGCACATGTGGGTTCTCTTTTTTATATTTTTGCTCCATGGACAATTTTCTTTAAATGTGGAATCATATCAGATGTTTGTTGAGCCACATCCTCGTTTTGCAACCAACAGACAGCACAAAACTTCTTCGGGAATTCTGATGAGCCTGAATACTATGTGAACCTTGAACGCCGTGCTGGAACATCCTTGAAAAGATAATACACTGACCTAAGGAACTGCACAATATTCTACCCAGAAGCTTCAATGCCAGCTTTAAACGCACCATGCCTACTGTGCAAACCACAGCTTCCCATGTTGAGAATAACTGGATTATTTTCACCAATGTCCAGTTCTGATTTTAGATCTCTGAAAAACTTGGTTTACATTGGGCCTATCCATTGAAATCTGAAGAATTTTCTTCAGGTCAAGTGGTGACACTGCTTCTTTGAAAGATGTTCTAAGGTTATCTGCTTTGTCGCGGCACATAAAAGCGGAATTAAAAAATCTAGTATGTGCCTCATTTCTATCATTGTCCCAAAAGCGTATGTTCAGATCCATTTGAATCTCTTGACTCACTCTGTTAAGCGATTCATCAAAACCCACAACAATATGTTTGCAAGCACTTGCTGATTATAGCAACTGTTTCTTGAAATGAGGTGCAATACCAAATAGTATAGAATATGCAATCTTGCTTCTTTGAAGTTGCACCTTACTGGCTATAACACTGTCTGGGAACATAACTTTTAACAAATTAATATCCTTTGCTGCTGTACACATGGATTTATGTGCAATAATTGTCTGCAGACACCACAGTATTTCTGCGTGACTCACTTGTTAATTAATAACAAATGCCTTAACACTACAGTGAGGTACATCCTTGATACTTTGTTTTTCTGGGGACTGAACAGATGTCGATGGACAGTGTTGACTGTTTGGAGATACTGGCAATGAATCGATTTTGTCCTCTTGTGAACTTTTAAAAAATTCACCTATTGAAAGTGTTTTTTTGTCACTAACACTTGATAAGTGTTTTTTCCCTTTAGCGTGGCTTTTGACTACAGTATGGCCCATGTTGCTTAAAGTAAACAATGTGTTGCACACTTTACACTTGGCTTTTGTTGGGTCACAAGAAACTTTATCAAGCCAACCCAAATTTGGGTCAATAAGCCAGTCATCCTGAAACCTTGCTGTCATTTTACAAGGCACCTGCACAGAAAGCACATTTTTCTACAGAAACAGAAGGCATGAATAATATGTGCAAAGTTCCTAATTTATTTCTCAAAATTTAAGTCAACAGTACATGTAAACACAAAAAAACATTGCTGCCAAATAACAAACCTTCAGTAACTTTTAGGCAGACAGTAGCAAACAAAGAAAGTTAAATGGACAAGAATTGTACTATTGTTCAGTACCTTTGTTAGAAAATTGGCACTGTGAAGCAATTTTGGATACAAAAGACACACACACAAAACTCACTTAATAACGCACTAAAAAATACAGTTCTCAGGCTATTCCCAATACTATCCAAAATTCCTTATATGGACTTGCACAAGTGGCACAACGACATGGGAATTTTACTCAACTCTGCTGTTGTTTATTTACGTATTGTATAATGCGTTTCAGATGAAAACAAATATGAATGTCACCATATCTTAAAAAGTGAACATAAGATAAAATGAAGGGATAGTCATGTTATTTTTTACGTAATTAATAACTTAAAAAAAAATTTATTTATATGTTATATTTAAATATCTGAAAAAATGGGATTGAACTATAGTATTTTAAACAGAATGTTAATTGCAAAGAGCAACAATACAACGAAAAAATAAGTTTGCATAGGGGAAAAACATTTCTAACAAACCTACAGTTTCCAAATTAATGCATGCGGTGCTGTTCAGCGACGTTAGAATCCATCCAACACAATCCCTAAACCCAGAGTTCTTAAATTAGTGGATTCGGACAAGACTGTAGAGAAAAATTTGTTAAAATTGCAGGTTATATTATTTCATTACGCCTACTACGTTTTTATTACAATGAATTTGTTGTTAAACAAATGTTGAAAATACAAATTACAGAGAATTGTCAGTTTCAGCATTTTCCCACATGATCATTTCAAAATTAAAGTAGTTAGGCTTTTTTATTTAATAATTTATAATGCTGTTTTCAATTGTAATAACGATGACGTGGTGCTGCAATTAGGAAGTTGATTTCTTTTTAAAGACCATGGATTACAAAACGATGTAAAAACCACATTAAAATATTGCCGAATTTGTGAAAAAGTGATCAAACTTACTCACCTCAAGTCAAATTATCCGTCCACAAAAAAAAAAGTCAACGTAACAACGTGTCTTCGGATTGCACACTATCACCACTGCATTATTTGTTGCAAGTAACTAGATACACCATTAACACTTCTTCATTGATAACTAAACATTTCTGAGTGATTGTCGCTTAACTTGCATCCCAAACAAATTCACCTATCACGTAATACGAATTTAACACTTCCACATTTCATTCAATGAGTACATCAACATTTTACAATTGTTTATAATGTCGGCAGTCGGTGAGGCCACATTTGGCCGGCTATGCAACTGTGGCAAACAACAGTGTTTGTGATTGGTTATGGGTCACGTGACAATCACCATTACAAGAACCACAAACCAATCACAACAAGCTTCACTTCACCTAAAGGGCTGTTTGTACCGTGAAAAGCCCCTACCAATACCAATCCAAACCCTAAGAGTTATGTTGTTTCCTGTTAAGAAATTAGCTTTGTTTGCTTACAGAGCAAAACACGTAACATGCAAACTGGAAAAAGTTCAGATGGGTATAAAATTCCATGATGCATCTTAAATTTACCTGATATTTTCCCGGTTACAGGAATTCCCTGCTATTTCCAGATTTTCCCGGTTTTTCAGGTCTGTGGCCCCACACATTCAAAGTTTAAATATATGATGAATGGACTATGAATTTTGACTGTTCCTATAATATACCTAAATATGAAATTCAGGTATTTTTTCTTGCAACATTTATTTATAGAACAAGAAATATTTTTCATGTTCATTTAACTTTTAATCATCATTAAATATTTTTTAACATCTCNGCGGCAAACAACAGTGTTTGTGATTGGTTATGGGTCACGTGACAATCACCATTACAAGAACCACAAACCAATCACAACAAGCTTCACTTCACCTAAAGGGCTGTTTGTACCGTGAAAAGCCCCTAGCAATACCAATCCAAACCCTAAGAGTTATGTTGTTTCCTGTTAAGAAATTAGCTTTGTTTGCTTACAGAGCAAAACNGCAATACCAATCCAAACCCTAAGAGTTATGTTGTTTCCTGTTAAGAAATTAGCTTTGTTTGCTTACAGAGCAAAACACGTAACATGCAAACTGGAAAAAGTTCAGATGGGTATAAAATTCCATGATGCATCTTAAATTTACCTGATATTTTCCCGGTTACAGGAATTCCCTGCTATTTCCAGATTTTCCCGGTTTTTCAGGTCTGTGGCCCCACACATTCAAAGTTTAAATATATGATGAATGGACTATGAATTTTGACTGTTCCTATAATATACCTAAATATGAAATTCAGGTATTTTTTCTTGCAACATTTATTTATAGAACAAGAAATATTTTTCATGTTCATTTAACTTTTAATCATCATTAAATATTTTTTAACATCTCTGGCACGGGTATACTTTCCCATTATGTTTACTGTATGGTGCTGAAAGTAATCTTGACAGATCCTTTCCACTTCAGATCAGGCTAGGTATGCCAATTGACCACTTCAAATTTTTTTGAAAAAACTATCTGTTACTAATAATAAAAGTAAACGTTCCAAAAGGAATTNGCCAATTGACCACTTCAAATTTTTTTGAAAAAACTATCTGTTACTAATAATAAAAGTAAACGTTCCAAAAGGAATTTAAAAAAAAAAATTTGTGTTAAGTTATGGCCACTCAAAAATATGTTTAAAATGTGCCCAAGAGGAAATATACGCTAAACATTGAGTTTTCAAATGTGTGTTACGGTAATTATCTAGTTTAGGGGCTTTTCTGAAAAAAAAAAAAAACACAGAAAAGTGGTATATTTCGACTCTACTAATAACGTAGAACACGAATATACTAGGGGCANTTGGCATAAAACGTTTCGTTCAAAACGTAAACAAACTGTCGGAAACAGTCACCTCACAAACTTGTTCAATTTTTTTAAATATGGTGTACTTATTTTAAAGCTATGCCCCCAATATATTCGTGTTCTACGTTATTAGTAGAGTCAAAATATACCACTTTCTGGAGTTTTTTTTTATTATTTTCAGAAAAGCCCCTAAACTAGATATTTACCATGTGTTACTCATAAACTATATCTAGGAGGCTAAATATTTTTGTTCAATTGCTATTGGATGGAACTATCTTTTAAGCTATATAAAATCTTTAAAATTAGAAACAATAAAAAAAAAAAAAATCCACAAGTTTGATGAAATGTCGAGTTTTTTGGCATTTCAATTTTTTTCCTACATAAAGGCAANGTTATTGGATGGAACTATCTTTTAAGCTATATAAAATCTTTAAAATTAGAAACAATAAAAAAAAAAAAATCCACAAGTTTGATGAAATGTCGAGTTTTTTGGCATTTCAATTTTTTTCCTACATAAAGGCAAAAACTTAATATAGGTCTTTTTACGTGGATCAACTCCAACTTGAAAATGAAAGTTTGCTGAACTATGATAAGACAGTTTTCACACATTCAACAACATAATGCTTTCTGTTTGTTCAGCATCACAGCTTATTTTCATTAACACAGTGTATTAGTTTCGGGAAACCTGTGAAGAAAATTTCGTATTTACTGAAAGATTGTGCAAATTATTTTGTGTCTGTGGTAAACAAATGTGTCCAAGGATTGCCGTAGAACAACTAATATGCAATTCAAAATTATAATCTTGTAAGGAGAGCTGCAAAACAATGCACTCTCGTGAAAGACACTAAACTAGTCATTCCCTCTTCCTCCCAATCCCATCCATCCACAATACAAAAAGCAGAGCCCCAGCAATATAACTTGGCCATAACAAAAATAAATCAAGATAAGTTTGGAATGGTAACTTACAATAAATACTATCCTTAACAAAAAAAATTGTACTGGTTATACTTAACACAAAGTTTAACAATAAAAAATATAACAGCAAAATAAATCTGAAATTAACTTTCTTAAAAACCAAATGAGGAAAAAATTAAATAAATTTACAGACCTATAAGTATGATGGGACTTACATTGCAATGTTAGGGATACATTTTTATATCAGAGGGACTTTCCTATAACAGTCAGCTCCAAACCACAAGGGTACTGACTTGGTGCTCTTAAATTTTATCCATGATGCTGCAAGATATCAAACCATCACTGTTTCTGCCCAATATAAATTTAAGAGTTGGTCACTGTTGTAACATTATAAAAGTACACTTTCGAATTTAGATATTCATTGATCAAAACATTTTCTTATACTGCATATAAGTCCTATAACAATTTGCCATGGAATGCCTTAAACACATAACTACAATTTCAATGTAACTTTAAATATAATAAAACATATTTTTTTAGTTTATATTTAAAAAGTATGATGGCAAGGCATTTTTTTACTTCTTAATGTAAATGTTTTAAAAACATCTGACAGTGGCTGGCTGTGTAGTATGATGAAGTGCATTAAAAATTAAAGGAACACACACTTGGGAGTGGTGGCCGGATCTGCCAAATGTATCGACCCTTCCTGCTAAGAACATCGTAACTGCTAAATCAAAACTTTTCAGGAGAGCAGTTTAGAGTTTTGAAAAATTGCTGTAAATCGCATTGATCTTCGACATCTTTGGTAATTAACTATTGCATAACATCTCTGGCATAGGCTTTTTTACATGCTAAAATATATTTAAATTTTTTCCGTTAACACTTTTCTTTAAGTAGATATAATGTTATAACATTGAAAAAAAATCCATTAAATATCATTGTAATTAAAGTTATGATGCTCTTAATGGGACATATCTAAATTTATAACATCTTAAACCATATTAATATGTTATTGAAAGGGCAATTTTAATCAAATAGTAACAAGGTATATTGTAGTCAGTATTAAGTTACTGTCACTATTAATGTGCTAATAATAATAACAGTTATAATAATTTACTAAACTTATCACTAAAGTAGTATACATTACAACAGAAGAAACTCAGTTGGGGCTGTTTCCAATAGCATAAATCACTGAAATACAGGTCAGAAGGATATACACGCATTGTTCATTAAGTATGTTTACTTTCTACCTTGATTGGGGTTTATTAAAATTTACACACATCACACACACAGTATTTCCAAACATGTTACATTATTTGCATGAGAATATTTTTTACTAAACAGTCTCAGAGTTTGCACATCACTGGCACCTATTTCATTTGTTTTCCCCCAAAAATTGAAACAGTATTTTCACACGTTATGTTACATGATGCATGAGAATTTTCTTTATTAACAATCTCTGATTTTTTGCACATTACCAACACCTTTTTAATTTGTTTTTCCCCAAAAATTGAACAGTTAGATTATTACATGTCCTCATCGCTGCTTATTTCCCTTGATTTGTTTGTTGGTTTGGCTACACCAGTCTTCATATTCTCATAGAAATGTGTTTACACTTCTGGGATTAGCCCATGTGCACACAAAGACAGGAGATCCTTTTCTTTTCTGCAGTTACTGGCAGCAGTTCTTTGTATGCATTCCTGAGTTCCAGATTGTGTATTGACCTTTGCTTCCCTCTGCGTTTCTGGTATAGATTAAGAGACACCTTTCCACCTCCGTGATCATACTTTATGTATAGCGTGGCGGGATTCTCTCTCTCGATATGTATCTGTTTCACTGTGTTCCAATGTACGTGCTCTTTATTTTTGCATACCACCCAGTTACAGTTGTCGAAACCCAAAAGTTCTTTGCAATTATTGATGTCCTCCTGAGAAATTTCTTTCAACACGTACGGTTGGCCCTTTGTTTTTGCCATAATATGAGCATAACCCACTGATCAGGGATGTAAATAGTTTGCCCTTTTCTCCTTCTTTTAATGAGGGCTTACATAGAATCCCTTTAATTTTACATGTGCCCTTTCTCCAAAAATCTGTGAGTGATATAAGTGTGTACAGTTTCAGACATGAATGAGCATGCAGCATACAAAATCATATTACGGTTTTGTCCAGCACAGTTGTCTGAATAGAATATGAACTCTATAATGCCTTCACGTGAAACTTAATGAAGGCCATGATAAAGCTTCCAACTTAATTTGCACCTCGCCTCCCAATTTTTTCATGCCAAAAGTAGCTGTAACCTTGTGACTTTCCAATATCAAAAACAATAAAATTGTAGCAAGCATATTTTCTTTTGTAGTAGAATCAACTCACTTCGAACTGTGGGATTGTTAAAGTTTTCTGAAGGTCGAAAGTAGCCACACACTATGAACTTTCACTCTGGGCTCTTCTTTTGTTTAGTTTTCCATTTCTTGGACTAAATCTTTATTTTTCATATGCATCTAAATCTGTTTACCCCTTTTTTTCTTAGCGTTCTCGCACACTGAATTTGCACTATGTACAGTGCACTGGTCTTTTGTAGGAGAAAAAAACCCATTGTTGTAGATATCCCTATATTGCCTTAAAGTTGCATGGATGCCACAACTATCATTTTTCCCCTCAATGTATGTGATGTACATTTCACTGATTGACAAACCTTCTTCCAGGTATTTTCGGTTACTCTTTTCTCTGGTGTAGTGTGAAAACACAAAAGGAAATTAATTTCTGTTTTCCTTCACATTCTCTTTCACTACCTCAGTTATAACTTGGTATCCACAATTCAAATGTTTGCCCCGCTTGTCAGGTGAAAGTCTGACATTTTCAGTATCCGTTAGTTTTTTGAACACTGTTCTTACCCACATATCAGTTATTTCAAGAGTGGCAAGGAACATTTTATTACAAACTTTAATTCAGGCATTACCTTTACTTAGTGTATAGACCACTGAAGAACTCTTAGATTTTCCTACTAGTGACATGCTTTATCAATTCCTTGCAAATATTCCTAACTATCTCATGGAATGAGTAATATAAAATTTAGCACACAGAATTACATTAAAACAGAAGGTAATTTTTCACTTTAGGGGCTTTTCTGAAAATAAGAAAAAAAACTCCAGAAAGTGGTATATTTCGACTCTACTAATAACGNTGGCATTTTCAGATGATTTTTATTCATTCAAATTGAGAAATTTTTTAGATTCTGAGTTTACAGAGGTTAAATGTATCAAAAAATGTCTTATTCCATCAGGGGTATTTACTTCTTGTGAAACTTACTTTGTTCTTTAACATATTTTGTTCTAAGCCGACAAGAAATAGCATAGTTAGGCCTGGTCCGCAGACTCAAACAAAAATACACAGCAATCAATGTTGCAGGTGACCCTCTGATATCGCTGGTCTTTGTTCCCACGTTCGCATGTTCGCATGTTCTTGTGCCTCCGGTTCATTCGTCAACTTGAACTTTGATCCACTGACTGCCCATGCTTGTCTCTTCGGTTGTTCAAAAAATAATAATAAAATATTGTGTATACTATTTTGCGCCAAAAACTACATCATTAGAATGTAAACATTGAAATACACACAGTGAATACCAAGAATACAAACTCTTACTTAAATTATAAATTACTGTTAACAGTGTGTTTCTTAAGGCATGTTAACTTCTTCTATTTACTAGGATATGAATATAAAATACCAAATTAATAAGCAAAAACAGGGATTTTGAATGACAAACAAAATTATTACTAAATACAAGTAAAATTTACTTCTGATGAAAGTAATCAGTAAAAGTACAATTAAAATTACTAGGTATTTATTACCAAATTTTAAATACTTTTCAATGTTTATACACACTGGCACATTGTTATATTCGGTCTACATCCTAAGTTATACCCAAGTGGAAATGAGTATGGAAATCAAAGAAAGTGCAGGGTAAAATAATAATAAATAAAATCATTAAATATGGTGTTACTAGACACTATTGAGGTTGCAGATTCATTTCCATACAGGCACATTATTGTGTTAGGTGATTATCCCCAGTTATGACTTAGTGGAGAAGGTTATGTAGATAAAGGAAACTGCCAGGTAAAAACTTACAAAATCTAAAAATATACCATCACAGCATTGACCATTATTAAAGGCAGTTGATTACATGCAAATCTGTCCAACTCTGCTTCCTGGAGCACGAATTATGTAAACAGTATGCATAAATACATAGTTGTGGGAAGGAATCAAGTTCAGTAAAGCCCAAAAATTACACTTCCGGATTTTTTCAAAACTTTGGGAAAATGACTCAAGTAAAAAAGTACTGAACCCACAACATTAATTATGTATGTCTGTTTTGATGCTGATAATTATAACACACACACATCCACAGCAAAATAAAAACTGCATAAGACCAATCTATCACCCCCTTTAATATTCAAAGAACATATTTATCAGCAATGAAAGTACTTCCTATTATATTTATTCAAGTGTGATGGGGTACTCCATGCTGAACTTGGAAACTTGCAGTCAACACACAACTTGCACTAACAGACATGTTTTCTTTAGATTTTATGCCTGCCAGTTCAAAATATTTTTGCAAGTAAGCAAAAGGAAAAACATGTTTATAACTAAATTCACTTGCGTAAATATTGTTAAAGTTTACAGTTTTCAACGCAATAAAATAATACCATTTGGTTAAATATACAGTGAAATATGTTTCAAATAAACATGGAAGATAACATTTCAGCACAAATTTGCTTCAAGAATTCATAAGACAGAGATCTGATTACACAATATGTATTGAGATACACATTGAAAGATGTGTGGTACAGTATGTTATGGTCAGCAGCACTAGCCTAATATTAAATACAAATTACTCATTCATAATCAGAAATATTGTAAAGAGTTAAGGTAAAGGAACTAATGCTTGACACTTAAAGGAATACACAAACGTTGAGCTTCATAATCAAATATATTTATTTATTTATTTATTTAGAACAGTTACAGTTTTTTATATGAGTACAGCAACATTGCAAAATCAACTTTCAATCATAAAAAATTAAATAATTAACATTTTTTAGATTATAATTTGTATTTATTTAAACTTTGTCATAGGAACTAGTAGATGACATCACAAAAAAATTAAACCACTAATAAAAGACATCCATACGCACTAATAGTAGACACACACATTGTTATCATATTAAAGTATGCATTTAACCCAATCAAACATACAAATACGTGAAAAGCATTTAAGCTTTCATAAAGTTATGTATCAGCATGTTATATTTATATTATATATATTATATTTATACATTATGCAAAAATATTTTAATCTTCTTCTTTATTACGTTATGAAGTTATCCATCAACTTCTAATGGCACATCAAATTTATACTTAATCCTATCACCTGTCACAATCATTTTTGGTGCATTGAGGACTTTATTTGAGATTCACTTATGACACTAATATCTTTATCATTTTCTTTGAATATAGTTTTGGATTGATCACAGCACACCATAGTCATAACTTCGATATCTTTTCGTGTAATTTTTTGGACAATACAGACATATTTGTAATATTTCTTTTTACCGGGAAAGTTAACAATTACATAATCACTCTGCTTAATTTTACTTTTATGTTTACAATTTTCTTCTTGCTCTGAAGATTCATTTTCCTTATCATTCTCATGCTCGTCAGATATATCATCCATGCTATCTCCAGATTCCAGCCATTCGGTATCAGTACTCGTGTCACTACAATAATCAGTCTTATTAATTTTTTTATTCACAGTTTTTTGGCTTTTCTTAGCTAATTTATGAGCGAGCAGTCTTAAGTTTCCGTGCCTCTTTGTAATGTTTTTTCTTCTTTTTCCTTTCCTTAGCTCTTCCTTTTTTCTCTTCTAATTCTGTCTTCTTTTTTCTCCTTGCTTTTGTGGTATTTTTGCCATTGAATGGAGGATACAACAAAATGTATTTTTTCTTTCTTCCTTTTTTTAGAGTTTTCTTTAGGTGTTGGCCAACACAAAGCCCTTTGAATGGACTAGGTATTATCATATCATTCGAGGCATTTTCTGGTGGGATGTTTTGTCTTGATGTAGATGGCATTATCAATGGATTTATGTTCGTGCTGTCCTGTGGATTTTGAGAAATATTGCCATTGGGTACTTTACTAGGAGTTTTAGGGTATTCAGTTATAATATCTAATGTTACATTAATATTGTCGTCATTCATAAGTGGAGGTATAATTTCTGTTGTGCTGCTTTGTTCCGATACGAAATTTTGACTAGTTAGATAGTAGGTGATGTCAGATTTTGTTTGCCCTCTTTTAACAATTCTTCAACCTTTTTGTAGAAATGAAACAATCCAATGTCTTCTTTGGCGCTCATCCATTCATCACAACCTTTAAACTATGCAATTTTTTCGTCATCTATATATTTGTCCAAAAAAATGATTCCTATTTCAAGTTCCTTAATTTTTGCCATTGTTTGTAATTCTGTAAAATTGTTGGTTGGTGGTTCTGGGATACAGCACACTTAATTAGGATTCCATGGAATTAGTCTACACTTACGAAAACCATTTTGAAATATTGCAGGTGCCAGTGTGTCCTTCAGTACCTTGTTTAACAAAGGACAAAAATGTATTTTGCGTAAAACGGGAGAATCAATATTTTCTAACCGTCAAGAATACACTGCAGTCTTCCATGCTCCCTTAAGACTTCTGAAAACTGCAACATCAATCGACTGCAGTAAATGTGCGGCATTAGGAAAGAGAGCAATCAATATAATGCAGTTTTTCAAACAAAATTTACTTACATGGTAAGAAAGATGTGACGTATGGCCATCTATAAAAAGTAGGACTGGTCTTGGAACATTGTCATCCAACCATTTGTTAAAAACATTGCACATCTATTCATAAAATGTTTCCCTGGTCATCCAGCCATTATCAGAACGTCCTACACCCCAATATTCAGGAACTGACATACTTAACTCTTGGTATCCTCTCATATTTAAAAATGACCATAGGAAGTAGAACATTTTGCCGGCAGCATTACCTCCTAGAAGTACAGTAAAGCATTCTTTTTCATCCGCATTAATTTGCTGGTAAGCTGATTTTTCTCCTTTAGGTGCTAGGACCTTACTGCCTTCAGGATTTAGGAAAAAAGGCAGTCTCATCCATATTGAAAATTCTTTGAGGTTGGTTCAAAATGTCCTTGTAGTTGTTATCATTTAAGTAGCTACCGACCTCTTCGAACCAATTCTTCAACTGAGATGTTGTCACAAAAGCTCTGGAAGCAGTCAAATTTTGGGGCTGTCTTGGAATAAGATCAGGGTGACGTTTTAAAAAGCTTCTGTACCATCTTTTTCCAGGCCTACCCTCCTTAAAAGGGGTTTCTAAATTTAAATTGTCTACTATTTTCTTTACACTATCTTGGCAATTGTCTTTCCCTATTGGAAATCCTTGTTTCACCATTGCTTTTACCCACGTTAACAGCATTTTTTCTATTTCTTCAGTCATATAACAGCTTCTTCCCATTTTACGTTTTATTGGTGTCTTTCCCTTTACTTTATTCCGTAGAGTTACTCTCGGTATGCCAAATTTTTTGGCAGCAGTAGCTGTCGGGACACCTCGCCTGCATTCTTGTATTGCTGCTTCCATATCAGCTTCAGGATAATGAAGCATTTGTCCTTTTATTGGCGGCATCGTGTTCCAACATAAAATCTGGAATCAATAGAATTAACAGTTGGCATCCCGTACCCTAATAGTTGACATCCTGTCTACTGTTAGATAGGATAATGAAAAAGTAATAAAATTTAAACAGAACTTTATTTATAGGAAATAGAGTCTATAATTGTATTAACATGAGCTTAGAAATTCAGTTTGGTGTGACCCCAATAGATGAAACACGCATCAGCTTTTAGGTTTTGACTAATTCTTGACATCAATAGTAGACACACTTTACATTATTTCAAAATCAAAATGAAATAAGAAGCCTATGGCCCTAGTATGCAAACAATATCATATGTTTTATAACCAAAACAAAAAGGGGGACAAATCATAAAAATATAAAACAAAATGATACCTGTGAAATTTCCACCTCCTTTGCAATTTTTTTTAAGAAATCACAGCACACACATTTTCTTGCTCACATAGTTTACTTCAACTGACGCCATTTTGAATTCTGCTTAAAAAATGGATGTAAGTTTTTGTCTACGCATCATAGATAGCACTACGTGTCTAGCATCAGTAGTAAAGTTATATCATTAAATATATTCTGATTATAAGAGGTTTTTATCGAAAGTGTAATCCTCTAGTTCACTGTCGAGCATAGGTGCCTTTACCTTATTAAATTGTGGTACAAATGTTACATGAAAAAACAAAATGTGTTAAATTCTAGATTATGCTGAAAACAAGAGACCTGTGAAATTATTTGTTTAGAACAAACAGTAAGGAAATGTAAATTGACGGAGTTCCAAATGCGTCCTTTTTGTTACTACACTGCACCTAATTACTAAATTCTGCCAAATCAACCCACAACAGCTGATTTAAGGTCCATGTTTCAAAATCTATCATGGCTACTGTAGCTAGTGATGCGACTACTCTAGTTCAAAATGTCAAAGAATTTGATTCCTATAAGTTTCATGATATCTCTAACAGTAGCCAAAGTATTCTAATTCTTTTATCCGAGTAGTCTATCAGTACTCTTGTCTCACACACATTTGTGTGTACTTGAGTTCTTATACAAATGTTATGTGGTTCATTCCATGCTTGTTCTTGAATGTCTGCAGATATAATTACATTTTTCAAATTCATAACGTTATTTTACTGACACCTAAATCTTCTCATACATTTTGTGGTCCAGTTATTTTTACATAAACACGTATTGAAATATGTTTGTTCAATATTACAGACACTGTTTCGTGTCTATTCATAACTTCTATGATGTTTTTAATTTTACTGTCTTTTAAACAGTTCCATGGAATTGGCATTCGCCATCTCTCAATTACATCTTCTTAACATAATATTGTGAATGGAAATAGCTCCTTCAGGGGGAAAAAAAACCTTCAAATAAAGTTTTTGAATAAATGAATACCACCACAGAACTTTTCAGTTCTCGAATTCAAGTTGCAAGTGAAAGTTCTCGTTTCTAGAAAGTATATAAACACAAACATCTTATACTTGGAAATATTCAATTTTTCTCATCAATAATAGCCAATGTGTCATCTAGTGTGCGTATCTCTTAGTATCGTTATAGTGACCATTGTTTTTTATTTGTTTATAATGGTAAATCAATAAGAATGAAACATAATTCAAATTAGAAGAAAATCATATTAATGAAGTGAAAAAAAAGTAATGATTACTCTTAAATAAAGGTAAAATTTTCTTTCCAATAAGTACATTACAAGTAAAAAATTATCTCAAAATTTAATAGTTACCATTAACACGATTACTTTTAATTTGTTACATGTCATCACTGGCTAAAATCATGTCAGATTAAGAAAAAAATTCAATCTCTAAATAGAATAAAACAAAGTTGTTTATCCGCGTCTGTCTGTGTATTCGCTTAGTTAGTACTTCTAAACTACTTAATAGATTTCGATGCAGTTTTAAACATAATTTAGAGAAATTCTTGAGGAAAGTTTTGGTGTACAACACATTTATATTTAATGTAAGGATAGTATAGAAATTTTGAGCAGTTTGTAATAAAGTCGTAAAAAACAGCTTTTAGGGCGCTTACGTGGCTTGCGCTGACTAAACCATAAGAGATACATCAAATTAATGTACTACACAATTGTAGCTCTCAAAAAGGTCTACAGAAAAGCCCACGATAGCATATATTTATCTTTTAAGGATGACCCACAGTAACCATTTTTGTTTTTGAAAGTATCGCTGTAAAAACTAAATTTTTAGAGGATTTTTAAATCATGCTTTTTTATAGACTTTGAAACTGTGTGGGACACCAACCAAAACCAAGAAGATATTGATATAACTAATGAGCCTACTTTCCTCAACATTAGCACAATTAATTTTCAAATAACTTCTTAAAAGTTGAGTTGGTAGATGGTTGCCTCATTAAAAGCAGTATCATTACAGATTAAACCAGAAACATATGCAACAGTAGTGAGATAATTGCAAATACACATGTACCTTACCTGGGACTCTGTCACAGTAAACATTATACCATAAACTAGTGTGCAATCAACTGCATTACAGAGGTCAGATTCGAGCATCAACTTAGAATTTAAAAAGTCTAATGTTTTGAATCATAGGGTTTACTGACCTAAAATATTAACAAGGTTGCCATTTTGAAAATAAGTGACAAAGACACTTAAAACCATGTAAGTTTATACGCCTAACATAGCGCTACATGTGTGAAGAATTTGGTGAAAATCAGTTGATTGGTCCCAGAGATACGGCATACCACCTCCATATTTTTCATGCGACAATCTTCATACATGGAAGACAAAAGATGTGTGTATTATCACATTCTAGGATTGTATTCTTCCAGTATACAAGGTTTAGGATAAAATTGATTAGGCCTACATAGTTTTAGATAAAGCACATTAAGCTAAAATTATTTTATAGCCACCATTTTGAAAATAAGTGTGTCACACTTAAAAAATACTTATATTATTATGGCTTGCTCAATTACAAATTCTTCACCAAATTTGATAAGACGTAGTTCATTGTTTCCCGAGATATTACACAGAAATGTATTTGTTTATTATTATGGGGCTAACTTGCAATATGGCAGAGAAATGAGGCTCTGTATAGACAAATTTTATGGTTGTAGTTGATACTGCCAGCATACAAAGTGAAGTTGGAATTTGTTACATTAATAAAAGATACTGAGCTAAAATATTTATATGGCAACAATTTTGAAAATAAGTACCAGCTACTTAAAACATTGCAGTTTACATCACCTGCTGCAGTGCAAATTGTTTGTGAAATTTGGTAGGAATCTATCAATGGTTTGTTTCCCTGAGATATTACATAAAACCTTATTTTTTCATGCGGCGTATCTTACAAAATGGTGGACAAAAGATGCTCCATGTACACACATTTGATAGTTACCAGCATACAAAATTAGGTTGGAGTTGATTACTTGGTTAGGACGTTGCAGTATTCCAAACTATGATGCATGTGACCAACATTTTGAAAATAAGTGTATGACATACTTAAAAAATCTGCCACAGTATTACTTGTTTGGCAAATTTGGTAGGAATCTGTCAATTGTTTCCCAAGATATTACATAAAAATTTATTAATACATGTGGTTGGACAGAAGATGCTCCATGTAGACAGAGTTAATAGTTGTAATATCTATTGCCAGCGTACAAAGTTGAGTTGGAATTGATTACATAGTTTCAATGATAAAGTATACTAAACTAAGATGCATTTGTGGCTGCCATTTTGAAAATAAGTGTTTGGCATACTTAAAACATACAATTTAACATAATCTGCTGCATTACTACTCATCTGCAAAATATGGTAGGAATTTGTAATTTTTTTTCAGAAATATGATATAAAAGCTTAATTTATTCTTGTGGCACTATCCTACAAAATGGCTGACAAAAGTGGCTATATGTTTACATATATATTTGTAATGGGTACTTTCAGCATACAAAACTTGGTCAAAATTGGTAAAACGGTATAGTAGATATACCAAAGGAATCTAAAATATTTGTATAGCTGCAATTTAGAAAATAAGTACCCAATCCAGGGTGTCTAACACAGTAACTTGACAAAACTCATGTACAATTCCCATACATATGTATAAAAATTTAAGTACCCCAAAAACAATTCAGAATTCACATCTACTAAAACTACAAAAAATTATTAGGCTTTTATTTGAGCTTGAGTATTTGATTTCGTGTTCGTGAGGGATGGAGGTCTTGAAAAAATATAAGAACTAAACGTTATTCGTAATTTATTCACACAGCTTTTATTTACAGCATTAAATTATCTGTCTCCAATATTACTCTTTTTATTTAACAGTGAGCGCAAGATTTAATGCCTATTTCAACACTAATTAACATCCTTCTTAATGTGTGTGTGGTTACAGTCTAATAACTCATACTCATCATTAACATATATTCAGTCTATCTGTTGCCATAATTTTAATGTCTTTCACTCACGCATCTAGTCCAATAGTTCAGCCTGCCAGCAGCACTCTTCACTGCTTGATAATCGCAGTCGCAGATTTCTCTTCCGCTGGTCACTTCTCTTGCTGCTCGTCTTCTATAGCTCGGAACTCAGCCGCTCATTCACTCATCAACTACTTGGCTCGGAGGCCTGTCACAATTTTATATTGTTCTACCTGACCACTTGGAAGGTTCATCCCACCCCGAGTCGCGCTGAGAGAACGAGGTCAGTAATCCAGAGCATTCTTCAGATAAACACAGAAACCAATACAACCAGTGCCAGGAGCGCACGCCGCAAAAAGAATTATCATGTCGGCTTGCTTTCTGTAACAGATACACGACCACCGGCTTATAGTTCGCTTGTTCATTCAAAACAATCCTTTGACATGCTACCACCGGCTTATCGCTCGCTTATTCATTCAAAACAATCCTATGACTTGCTGTCACCGCTGTCCTATAACTGCTGTCCTTCACTTACAAATCCAGGTTTTCACAGGACACCATATTGGCAGAAAAGGATGATGTTAAGGAAGCATTAATATGGTATGTGAATAGTGTAGAAAATCAGTTTTACAAGAAATTTAAAAAACTTTGCAGTGAAAAAGGTATTTTACACAGAAAAACAGTAGGGTACAGTCCACAACAAAATGGATGTGCAAAGGTTAAATAAAAAACTATCTATAGCTAGATATTTATTGTTTGAATCGAAGCTTCATTCTGTTTTTTGAGGTGAAGCAATATCTATGGCTTCCTTTATCAGGAATAGGTGCCCATTAAAGGAAATCGAGTTCAAAATTCTCAGTAAAAGAGAAGTTGACAACATTTAGGTTTTTGGGTGCGAAGTGTGGGCAGCAACTATGAATTGTGGTATATAACTTTAAAGGTTCTGGCCTCCTTTTCATAGTATGTATGCATAAGATATTTTGGTGACTGCAAGTTAATAATAATGCTTATGTATGAGAACCAAATTCCTTTGAATGTTACAGATTTCAAATACAATGGCAAATCCAGTGGAAAAAATAGCAACCTTACGTTTTTAGATACAACAATTACAGAGTGGAAAAAAACCCACAAAACCGACTTAAACATATTTAATAATAAGTATTGCAGTGAAACGTTCCATACATTGATACTGCTCAACTTTTACACCTACAAAATGTTTTTAACTGAAACCTAAAGTAGCAGTATTTTGAAAACTTTATTTAGCCTTGAAACTAAAAATGCAAATGAATTAATAAGACAATAAACCTTTAGGACACAAATTTAGGTAAATTTATTATTTCATTTACTAACACCACAAACAAGAAATTTCCTAAGGCAAGCTAGGTTAGGACTTAATGTGAGTGCAACATGTATGTTGGAATCTGATTATGTTACACAAATGGATGAACCGTAAACGTCCCATTTAATTTGTATTGGTTAGGATTATTCATTAATATTGAAACATACTTATGAACAGAGTGATATATTCTCGTTTGTGTAATTTATAATTTCAGTTAGGGGTCATGCCTGTGAATGCTGTCAACATTACTTTAAGGGCCCAGGTACAACTGCTGTAAACACAGTACTAACATAAATTATACTAGAATCCAACCACACTGTAATTCAATGTTAAAAATTTGCAATTCCGAACAATGATGCACACGCCTAATCACAGTGTACAGGTATTTTCTTTTGGTTGCTTCTGAACTTTGCAAATAACATTAATATTCTGAAGCAACAGTTGCAAATAATGGAAAAAAATTAATTCCATATTTTAAAAACGTCTCTATTTAATGGAAAAAATTGGTTTTTATGAAAATGGGCAAAGAACGATGTCAACCATTTCTGCAGCACATTAGGCTCCTTCCAGAATGAGCAGTCGGCAGTCCTGCAGTCTGCCGCCGGCAGTTGGCAGTCAGATATTAATATATGTGTATCAGAATGGGTTTCCAAAATGAGCAGTCGTGCAGTCTAGCACACTCAGATTTGTTAACTTTATCTTGGACTGCAGACTGCAAGTTGCTTCTAGCTGATCAGAACTCGTCCTACTTGTAACATCATTTTCAGACATTTTCTTCCAGAGAGAAAGAAGAAACTTATAAACAAACAACATACATGTAACCTTAAAATAAATACTCCAAATTACTTGTTGCAATTTACCCTTTTGCGAATAGATAAAGACTTCCTTTGCCAGAGAATATTTAAATAGTCATTGATATTTATATTTACGATAGCAAAATTTTTATTTGAGAAACTTAAACATGATAAAAATACAGCTTAAGATAAATAAGGATAAAATACCTATACCATTTTATATATTTACTTTTTAAAAAGCAAGGTTTTTACTTTTTTTTCTTCAAAATAACATTTTAGTTTTATTTATGCCAATATTTCGTCAACTGCTCATTGCAAACAGTGCTTTGCCGACTGCCAGCTGCTGACTGCACAACTGCCGACTGCTCATTCTGGAAGGGGCCGTATAAACACGCTAACGGCACCAAGTAATTAGCCAAACAATTGTGCTTGTCGCCTTAACCATACCAATGCATTAAAAAAAACAAAAAAATTAAGACAAAAAATTCACCACGCATGTAAGAAATTTATTAACAAATAATAATCTATCTTGAAGTTGAACTTCAGATAGACTTGCAAAAGACAGTTTGAAAACTGGACTGGAACTGGAATGGAACAAGGCAAAAGGATAGCTGTAAAAGGTACGCCAACATAAAAATAAAACAATTCTCGTTTTCTTTCCAATATTTACAAGTTATCTTTTGTAATACCTCAATACACCTCAGTATTTATTCTGTGCCTCAATAGTGATGTAAACAATGAATATTTCCTGAACTTTAAAAAAGAAAATCAAAAAGCTATCTTATTTCCATCTATGTCTCGTTTAGTTACAAGACTCCCGTTCTGTTATGGTATTTATCCCGGACATGTGAAGAAATTTTCGTACAATTCCCAGGCGCTAAAATTTCAGTAAAATTCCTGGTTTTACCATTTTCCCCAGTTGCTAGACACCCTGCCGAATCAAATTCAATCACTTATGTTTACCTGGCCTGTCTTATTACTTACATGCCAAATTGGGTGAGAATTTCTTTGACAGAGTTTGAATTATAATTTAATATATTAATTTTTTTAATTTGTTTTATCTTTCAAAACGGCAGACTAACAATATCCATTTCAAAACACAAAGTTTACATAATGTGCTGCCAGCATAAATTATTTGTTTTAAATTGGATGAATCGTTGCCAAGATATGACATATCACCTAATTATTAAAATGACTCCCATTTCGAAAGCAGGCCCACACGGCCATATTCCATCTACACCACGACACCTCTGCCAGCCACAGAGCTGCCCACTTTCCAAAAAGAAGAATAATAAAATTCCCAATGAAAAATAGTACAATTTTATATAATTAATTTGTGTGTAAAAGAACAGGGGGAAAATTTTCAAACATATTATCTAGAGAACATAATGGCTAGATAATCTTACCTTTGTTTTGAATGTTTCTGTATGGTGACTACCAATGTTAGGGTGATTATTTCATACTCACTTCTGTAGAGCCACATGTGTGGCAGATTTGGTTTTCTTTAAAAAATTTACATCAATTTCTTCTTTGTAGCACTTTTTATTAGTAGATTTTGCTAACAATATATTATTCAGTACTTTGTCAGACATTGATGCTCTGAATGTTGTCCTAATTTTACTAACACTGATAAACACCTTTTCACACTCAGCGTTGCTGTATGGTATCACCAGTATTGAAAGAATTGCATGCACAACTCTATCATACTTCAGACCACCTTAATAGCACACACTATTTTTCCAATGGACAACCAAACATGATCAATTCTCTGGATATGTTCCAGTGGAATGTCACTGTCCACCTGCAAAACACAAAACTTTTCTTGAAGTAAATCAAGTGCTTCTTCAAGAGTTTCCCTATCCTTAATGAGGAGAATTGCTGGGAACCAGTCCAAAAAATATTTAAGAAATAAAAATGATGCACTCTCAATGTCCTTAACATTAACCACCTCTGCATGCTTCAAAATTTAATTTCCTAAAGGAAACTTCAAAACAATGTAGTCACAAGACAGTCTGAAAAAAATTCTCAGTGAAGTGGAAAACATAGCTTTATCGAATTGAGTTCCACTATTGTGGAAGCATTGCAAGCAACAACTAGCTCTTTATCTGACTTATGATCTGTTGGAATATTGTACTTAATACCAAGTACTGGTGTTGTCTTAATAGCAGACTGCTTTATAAACTATACAAGTAATTCTTTTAACATGCCAGTCAACAAATTCCTAAGAATATGAAAGTGTGGTGCTTATGACTGTAAAATGACATTGGTCTTGTCAAACACAGGTATCGCACTTTTAGCAAAAAATAGCCAATTGCTTTGTTCAAGTCTGCAGTGAGAAACACGAAAACCTTTCTTCACGTGACAAAAATGGAACAGTTTTCTCCACTTTTGAACCACATGCCTTTTTGACATTTTTGCTAGCATTAAAATCATGTGAAACAAAAGTTCTTTTGGAAGAACTTTCCCTTTTACATAATAGGCTTACATTTTTGTCTCTGTCTTGGGAAATTTGTTAAAGCTTGTAGAAGCACACAAAAATACTTCATCTTTGGTGCACTCATGTTAACAGATGAAGATGTAGCACTTGTGTTAACAGATGAAGTTTGACTAAATTTACTTAGCAATTTCTTCGGGATTTTGTACAAACTCAACGACTGCCGGAGATGGAAGCTTGCTATATACTTCTTTGTAAAACCATACTAATGGTTGGCACAAATCCATTAGCCTAGTGAGGCACATACCAAGGAACAGCCACAGAGTGCAGACATGTTTCAAAACTTTCTTGGTTTCTTCATCGCAGAGGTTTTGGAAATCTTTTTGTCTATCATTTGGCTTTGTGCATTTCTCTAAATAGTAATAAATGTCCAGAAGAATCTCATCTACATTTACGTAGCCTCATGGAACCTTTCTCTGCTACTAAGTGTAATAAATGGCATTCACAACCCAAGAAAATAACACTTTCACGCCATTTGACTACAGCTACAACACCATTTTTATGGCCAATCGTAACCTAGTGCAATGCAATTCCTAATAGATATGCAAAATCTTTCCAATGTGTTATGCAACATTTGCCCAATATTTTTCTCAGTTGCAGCACCTTCCAATGGTATAATTGTAAGCAAATAATTTCTGATTTGTGAATATTTTGCACTAAAATATATCAATACAACTGGGTATAGCTTTGACTCACCATTGCTGCTGTCAGTTACGACTGAAAATGGAGTAGCTTTCAACATACCAGTTAGACAACTTTGACACTCACCTGCTATTTCACTGATTATTGCAGTGGTTTTGGTTCACCCACAGCCATACTTATTACCCTGTTCAGTCTTGGGGAACATTTTTCTGAATAAAGGTCCATCATGATCTTCCCCCAGGAGCTGCTCACCAATGACAGCACCCAGTTCGCAGGTAGGAAATTGTGACCTGACTGTGCTTGGAGGCACACGAAGCACCACATGACCCGTGTGTACCACCCTCAGGCCAACCCCATCTGAGCGCCGGAACCAGGAGGTGAAGGTCCAGTTGCGGATTTGCATAGAAGAAAACCACGCGGAGTGGGACGCATTCCTACCCTGGTCACCCTTTTGCCTGAGGAAGCGCACCAATGCCGCAATGGGTTTCTCCAGCACAATTAGTACAGGGGCGAGACTTACCCAGGCCAGGACAACTGGGAGTGCAGGACCAGGAGGAGATGGAGGAAACTCCAGTGCAGAGGGGGGAGAGACTGCAACGTGAAAGGGACAAGGTGCATGATCACCAGGAAGAGTACATCGCAGGGCACATCACCACCACCCAACCCACTCCTGAGTTGAGGCTGGGCCTATCTGAGGGAACAAAGGAAGATCGCTATATGGTGCTAAGAAGAACAAGGATACTGGAGTCGGACCACATAAGAAGTCACTCCTAACACAGGTGAGGAAACGTAGTCCAGTTAACAGACCAAGCTGCACATACGAGTCTCTGGGAGACGAAAGACAACCAGGAGGCAGGGACCAACATATCCCAGTGTCTATTGGCATAAAGAGGAACATACTCTGTGGTCTGAAAGTTGCAGGCGATGCATTCAGGGAGGGATGATTAGTGTAACTGTATGAAAGGAAACACCTTTGGGGTAACAACATCTCTGTGCCAAGGATGTTGGGAAGGACCTTACTAAATTTAGAAGAGAGTACGTGATACTTCCTTCCAGATCTGTGTCTGGGACTCCTTGAAAGAAAAGTCTAAAGTTGTCCACATCAACCGACTGGCACTGTATGAAGGTCTAAATGTTGGAGAGTCTGTTCGGGTCTGCTTGCATCAGACGCGAGCTCCATGCACAGTCCGGCTCTGTTGGGGGTGACCCAACTTGACCCTCCCCTACACCCCAGGTTGTCTGCCCTGTCGCTCCCCTGGCAGCCGGGGAATGATTAACAGTGGCAACCTGGCTGGCGTCACAGCCCCCAGCCCCCTTGCTGAGGGAGTCAACGACTTTAGAGGATGCTTAAGAATATTATGGGAACTAGGACCATTGGCGCAATGGGGCATTTAGAGAAATTTCTGGGTGATTGCCTACGACCCTTTACAAATTGCAGCTGTCCAAGGATCGGCAGTCTTTTGGTATAAGTCTTTTGCTGAGCGCAGTAGCCAGGTAAAGTTGAGAGTGGTGGGGACACAGGTGAAGGGGAGGACGATGGGAGACTGCAAGACAGTGCCGGATGAGGTGTTTGTGGTGTGAATGGACAAGAGGGTATATGGTATCAGAAGAGTGAAGGTTACTGTGTGCGAGGGCACTTGGAGAAGTCTAGAAAATTGCGGAGTGGTGGGATTTCGACTAAACTGAGGTGGGGCTGAATGAACATGTAATGCAGATTCTATTGTAAATATTGGAACTGTCAAATACGGACATATAATTTATATAATAATTGAATAGGTTTTGATAACACTGTCTATTGCAACTGATTTTTAATTATTTAATTACATTAATTTCTTTGAGGTAATTTTTTAAATTGTATTGATTGAATTCATTAATTGTAAACAGCAAGTGATTTCAATTTACTGTGACAATTTTGTTTATAGTTATTGTATATAAAATTAGGAAATTATAAATGCATATTTTATTTAATTAAGACCTCCATATCCATACTTTGACAAACCTGGTTTAGCCCACTGACTTTTGAGAAATTGTAAAAATATTTTTAAAGGTAGATAAGATATTGAGGTATTTGTAAACTATTGCCAGAGCCGATTTTATTGCGCGGCGCTCCACATGAAATAACCAAAACCTAATATGGTGAGAGATACATTAAAAAAAACTAGTAATGGACTATTCAACAATGAGAGTAAAAATAGTTAAAGTATATTTTAAAAAATACAAAATAGATAAGCAAACCACATTTGCTGATTTCACATGGAATGACACACATATTAGTGCTATACCAAGCTACCTTCAAATGATGTATCCTTAAACACTATCCAGTTTTGGTACAAGAGTTTTATCAGTGTTTTAATATTATTCTAGCAAGACAAAGTAAGCTTCATGTTATTTTGTAGTATAGCAAAATACTATTAATCGTATGTGGCTCAATCTACATCCATGTCTTATTAGTGATACTTCTCAAATCTGCAAAAAAAATAATCTGGTTACCTGATTGTGCAAAGGAAATGGAAAAATATTAGGTATCAATGGAAAAGATATCAATGAGAACAGGGTGAGTATAAAAGAATACCTCAATTTTGAAGGTCTATAATATCAAAACCAAAAAACCTACAACCTTGATTAACCAATCAAATGAACCATGGAACCGTGAAATTTGTTTACCATACATTTATAAATGTTCAATGTGATCACTATGAACGGCCCAAACGACATCTACGCGATAATCAAACTCGTTCCACGCTCTTGTCAGCATGTCCGGTGTTTCGGTTTGGATGGCATTCGTAATTCTCGGTTTGAGATGGTGAGGGGGTAGCGAGCTTGCATTCGACACGTCAATGTGAAGGGGACGTGTCTGATAATACCTTTATGGTGCGCCACCCCTAGCTGTTCGCGTATACCTGAACGAGACATTGCCGCAACGCTGGAGGAGCAGCTGGTGACCAGACTCTTCATCACTGGCCCCCAAGAAGCCCGGATCTTACCACCGTCCAATTTTTTCTATGGGGGTACATAAAGGATCAAGTGTTTTGTCCACCATTGCGGCTAACATTTAAGACCTCAAAACGAGAATTACGGATGCCATCCAAACCTTAACACCGGACATGCTGACGAGCGTGGAACGAGTTTATTATCGCATAGATGTCATTTGGGCCGCTCATGGTGGTTACATTGAACATTTATGAATGTATGGTAAACAAACTTCACGATTCCACGGTTTATTTGATTGGTCAATCAAGGTTTTAAGTTGTTTGGTTTAGATATTACAAACCTTCAAAGTTGGGGTATTCTTTTATACTCATCCTGTATATTATAAAGCAAAAAAGACTTCTAATAAAAAGAGCATCTTCTAAACTTTTAATTTACAAGAAGCATTTAGGAACACACTATTTCGCTAATTTGAACATAAGATGCAATCAGCAACGAAAACCAGAGATGTTCAAAAATTCCCACTTCACAAAAGTCTTTTATGCTTTTAAAGCATTGAAGAGCAACAAAAGCATATTTGATGTCATTGTGTAAAATAATTTAAACCCTAAATATTGCCATTTTTTTCAATACTGTATGTCAAAAGTTTCTAAGATAAAGCGTACAAGGTTCATTATACATAAAAGGTATATTATTTTATTATGGTTAAAGCTATCTTACGTTGGAAAATGAAAATATTTAAAAGAAACGCATGACATTTGTTAGTTCAAAAGCTCCTAGTATGAAAGCTCATAGGCATGCTTGTTCCATATGTGAATAAAAAAAAAAAATACCTATATCTGATTATGATTATAATGTGAATACAGAAGTTGAGGACATTGACTTAACATCAAATTAAGTTTATAGTGGAAGAGAATGAACTGATAGTATGAAATTGAAATCTATTAGCCCTACTTGTGTTTCTAACTGGCCTTCAACAAGCGTCCATTTTCATAATGATAACTAAAGTATGCATACTCTTTCTTCTAAGAATTTTGAAGTGATGGCTGCATCAACAAAATCTGTTAATCCAGTTTAGATGGACTGCAGCCAACAGTCATCGGCTCGCACATTTAAACAGTTTTAACAACTTATCACTACACTACCTTCACAGTAAGAACTCCTGCTAGTAAGAATGACAATTAGTAGGTATATTGCTCGGTTCTTTTTTGCACGCATGATACCTTTCAGTGATGTACAGAATGGTGCATTTATCAATATGGTAAAGGAATGAGGACCTAGTCATGAACCATTGAGAAGAAAACAAGTAGCAGAACAACTTCCTAGTTAAATGTATGAACAGGTAAATAGAGAAACATCTCTTGGATTATCAGGTAAGTCAGTTACTTTGATGCAGGATGGGTGGAATAACCTTCACAATGATCCAGTTATAGTCAATAATTTGGCAAATGGTACCAAATGTTATTTTTTATCTGAAACAGTTGCTGCAACAAATGCTAAGACTAGTCAAAATTGTTTGCAACTGGATAAAGAAGCAATTAATGAGGCACGTGAAAAGTTTGGATGCGAGGTTCAAAGTTTCGTTTCCGATGAAGCCAAAATAAAACTTGTGAGGAAAAATCTTGAAGATATATTCAAGGAAGATTACTTTTGTATCATATGGTTGCATGTCACACAATCAGAATTTAATGGGCGAGGAAATATTCAGAAATGTTACCAAAGTTGTGAAACATATTATAGAAATTTTAAAATACTTCCAAAATCATTACGGCCCAGCAGCATGGTTAAAGGAAGCAGAAAAGTCATGCAAGCCTCAGCTTCCTGCAGAAACTCGTTGGAAAAGCCAACTTGTTTGTCTTGAAACTTTCATCGGAAATAGGCCACAAATGTTAAAAATAAAAATATGGGAAGATCACAAAGATGATATTGATGCAGACATTTTAAGAATTATTAGCAATTTTGTAATTTATAAAGAATCAAAAACTTTATGTGCCCAACTTAAACGTGTTGCTACTGCTTTGGAAAATTCTTTTAAAATTTTTTCTGCATTTAAAACTTAAGTCTATAATACCATTAATTTCTAATTTATGTTTGTACAGTTGCAGAATATTGCAGTGTTGTGGGATGAAGAAAATCTGGGCTTGGATTTTGCCAATATTTTTCTGCTACTTGCTAATAATATCTACTTACAACTAGAAAAATTAGCTAAGGCTTACATAATCTAGCCTAACCAACACCAGGATAAATCTTATATAATTTTGAGCTTTTTAATTAAATTAAAATATAGGTTCCTATTTATGTAAGAATATAAAATACTCTCACATTTTGTTGCAAATGGATTGGCGATTTGGTTGTGTGTCAGAAACCAGCACTGAAACTGAAGATATCATGTTAAAGCTGTTAAATGAAGCTATAACTCCAGCGACCATCTGGCAAACCTTATTTGTCATGGGCATATAAATTTACCAGTGTTGTCACCTTGTAAGGAGGAAGAAGCCATAGTGTTTGCTTCAGTCTATAAATCCAGATTTTCTATGTTACGTAATTTGTTTTGAAATAGTCCAATTCTTTTCAACAATATTTTTTCTCAACAACTGCAAGGGCAACGAACCCTCTTGTATAGCAGAAAGTGATACAAAAAATTAATATATTTACAACAAATTCAAGTCATTCATCGTTCAACTGTTCAAGAGCCTGGCAAACTTTTAGCTTCTATTTAGAGAATTTTCAAACTTTTCATTTATACAGAGTAAACTTAGGAATAGGCTTGGCCTAACTACCAGCAAATTGGTTACATGTTACAAAAGCATCATCTACAACTCCAGATAGGAAGACATTGAGAGTACACATTTATAATGGCAGTTATTTTTGTCATAGAGAGGAATTTTGACAAAAGGTATTTTTTTTCCTGAGTTATGATATTATGACGGTAGCTGCAAGGAATGAGTAAGGTGAATTATAAGTACAAAAACCAAAACATCATGATACTGGTAGCACAAATTTTATTCGTAATTTATGATAAGTCCTACTATAGTTAAGGAATCACAATTTATATCAGGTGTACAACTTTGCTTCCGCCATTTTTTGATCGATGGCTGCAGCGGTAAGTGCTGGTGGAAATATGTAGATAAATAATGTCACACAGTAAGCTTGGACATCTGTCAACATAACGACATCACCACATTAGTGAATTTGTGTTTGTATCATAAATATATTCTAGAGCGAAGATGTAAGTTTTCAAGCCAAATGCTCGACACGTGCGGGAATTGTTGATTTTCTGCTTCCATTTCAAGAAAACGTACGGTGAGGCTGCTCTTAGTAAATGAACGTGTCGTGAGTGGTTTCAACGCTTTGAGAGTGGTGATTTTGATGTCTAGGACCGGCATGGCGGTGGAAGAGAGAAATGTTTCTAAGATTCCAAAATGGAGGCATTACTTAATGAAGACTCGTGCCAAAAGCAAGAAGAATATGCAGAATCATTGGGAGTGATGCAACAAGCCATTTAAAAGCGCCTCAAAGCCATGGGAATGATTCAGAAGCAAGGAAATTGGGTTCCGTAAGAGTTGAGACCGAGAGATGTTGAACGGTGTTTCTTTGCTTGTGAACAGCTGCTTCAAAGACAGAATCGGAAGGGGTTTTAACGTCGCATTGTGACCGGCGACGAAAAATGGGTCCACTACGATAATCCCAAGCGCAGAAAACCATGGAGAATGCCCGGACATGCCTCCACGTCGACGGCCATACCGAATATGCACGGCACCAAGGTCACCTCGGTGTGGTATCTTATGAGCTGTTGAAACCATCACATGGTATCGGTATCGAACGCAATTGATGCACTTGAGCCGAGCTTTGAAGGAGAAACGGCCACATGTCGCAAGACCGGTCAAGACATACGTGGCAACGCTGAAATGGGAGGTCTTACCCCACCCGCCGTACTCTCCAGACGTTGCTCCTTCTGACTACCATTTGTTTTGATCTATGGCACACGGCCTGGCCGATCAGCATTTCCGCTCGTATGAAGAAGTCAAAAAATGGATAGATCCGTGGGTCGCCTCAAAAGACGCATCGTTTTTTCGAGATGGTATCCGAAAATTGCCAGAAAGATGGGACAAAGTAGTGGCTAGCGACGGACAGTACTTTTAATCATAAATATGTAATCACGTTTTAACAATAAAGGCTCAAATGTTGGGAAAAAACCGGCGGAAGCAAGGTTGTACACCTGATAAATGGCCTTAAATCAGTGACTACATATATTTTGTGGTCAATAATAATTATTGATTGGTTTAGTACGTTATTGATTTGTATACCTATAGTCCATGTTGTTATTCTTGATTAAGTGGATTTAGCATAGACACAAATTCTAAAATATAATACATAAAACCTAGTCGCTATAATAAAACACAGACCCTATCTGAGACACAATTTTAAAATATAAGACAATGTGGTTTTCATAAAGGTCTTTGTTGTTATAAGTAAATTTTAACTATGTTACTAAGTTGCTTCAACATTCAATGATTTAAGACAAATTTTCCTGCCATGTGAAAAATACTGGCAAAAACTAATAAAGTTTGAAATGGTTTTAAGGAATTTACCAGTATTTTCCACAGAGTGAAAAAAAAACTTTGCCAACCCTGGCTAGACATGATTCCCTGATGCTGCATATGGTGACATACTGTGTGTGTGGACACAGATTGATGTGCCACATGCCTGTGTTCCTGAACATGGTGTTGCTGTACAGTCTGTAATCGCCATGCACACCATATTTCTGTCCATGTTCAGTGGGACGGGACCACTGGTTTCCCACCATGTTGCTCAGCCAGTCCCTCCTTGACCCACTGATCCTACATCTGCTTCACCGTGTTTCCATTTCTTCCAATGCAAGAACCAATTTTATGGTAGGATAGGTCACAAAATTTCTATACCACGATTCTCGCGTGGTGAAAGACAAACATGTTCGCATGGTTGTGGTGTTCAACGTGGCATGCCCACTACATCTGTGCACATGAATGGTGGGAAAGCACAATGCCACTATCTCTCAATGGCTCCCCTACCTCCACTTAAAAACCAATTATCAGTGTCGCAACTGGTATACTTTTTGAGCCCTCAGCTGAACAACTATTCACGTCATTGGCCCACCCTGCTCTACACATTCCCAGTGTGGGACCCTTTATGTGCATTTTTCTTGGTGTTGCAATTTTAATGGTGAGCAATGCAGAAGAAATTCTTTTCATGACCACCATTGTCATGAAAACTGTGTGAAAACCAATAATTATGTTCATAGCAAGAAGCAAAAAGAGCTTTCTATAAAATATCCATAACATTTTTTACACTAAATCATAATTTATACCAAGACAATATTAACATTTATCTTAAATAAGTTGCCCAATACATAAAAAAAAAGATGTTTTAAATGATAACTAAATTCTAATTGCCCTTGTATCATTATCAAAATTAATTTTCACTGGTAAATTTCCTGAACTAAAGCATAGAAACAAACTTTCAATGCTCTCTTCCCAGAACAGCATTTTTCTGTAATTGTTTATGGCAGAAAAATATGTTTCATTACAACTCAAATGAGGCTTTACAGATGCAGCTACTTGCAAAAACCACCAATTACTCAGATATGGCTGACTTAACATTTACAGAACTTTGTCATGTGATCAGTCTCACCCCTGCTGAACAATTTCACTTATTGTATCTGACCTTAACATTTACAGAAGATTGCCATGTTTTCAATCTCGCCCATACTAATCAATTTCACCTCATTTTACAATACAGCTGTGTGTATAACACACTATAAAAAAAAAAACAGCTCTATATAACCTAAGTAATCACATATAACTAAGTGTGTGTGAGATTGTGTGTATATGTATATATATTTATTATATATACATGCATACACACACACGATTCACAGCAGCCATATCACCCCTTGTTCACGGAAACATGACACCAGGTGTTAGCAAAAAGAGTGTGATAACTATACCCTATATGAAATATGAAGCATCCATTGGCAGTAATCCCATTCCCCCAACATAACAGTGGTAGGGGTATGGGGGATGAGCTTCGAAATGGCAAATGGGAATTTGTGTCATATAAGATATCGTTGGATAGATTGTCTAAAAGGAAAACATTTACTGTGAGACCTTTTTTCTGACATGCATAGTTTATGCACAATAAAATTAATCATCTAAGCATATGGCTTGTAACGTGCGCGTAGTTTACGCACAAGGTCAATTGCAAACTTGTTTTTCTTACAACAATCAAAACGACGTCGGGTGTACTGCTCTCCGTCTTACATTCGTGGTTGCTTGGTGGACCTCAGCACTGATGAAAAATACACATGCTGCTATAATTCTGTCTTTCATGTAATGTAAAAAAAATTAATGTCTGAATGAACGAACTTTAGATTGTCTGTTAACTTGCATGCAAAACCTGCAGTTCCTGTAAGTGGTAGATGGTTTATCTGCTTGCTGCTTAGTGCTGCCTTATTCTCCGCTTTTGTTCGGAAACAGTCTAATAATAAGTTACTTTTATCCCCTTATCATTGGTTGTGCATAAGCTATGCATGTCAGACACACAATGTGCACCATTACTGTATTTCCGGTTGGAGTGTGAGACTCACTTTGATGCTAGCAGCGACCTGTGTGCCTTACCGCATGGACTCGTGCAGTAGGTATTAAGACTGTTTCTGGGCAAATGCAGAGAATAATGCAGCACTACGCAGCAAGCAGATACACCATCTACCAATTGCAGGAACTGCTGGTTTTGCATGCAAGTTAACTGACAATTGAAAGTTTGTTCATTCAGACAGTCATTCAGTTTACATTGCAATCATTAATTGTGTGTGTGTTGTTTCAGTGTCAAACATTGTCTGTCTGTGGTGTTGCTTTCTGAATGGAATGCCGTTTACAAACAAAGCATTTGACATGCTGATGATACTAAGAGAATGTCATCGGAACTGCAGAGCTGCTGTCCGTTTGTACGCAGAGAGAGACCCACAGCGTGTTCATCACTCGTACAATGTCTTCCAGCATCTTGCATGTTGCGTGCGCACAACCGGACTAGTGCAACAGACGCAACAAACATTGTCATATCAGATGACCCGTGAGAGACACGAGGGCTGTTTATGTACTTGCTGCCACGGTAGTTAATCCTCGTGATTCTACACTGAGGATTGCCCGCAACTCAGGATTGTCTCAAAGTACAGTGTGAAGAATCCTCGCTGATAATAGTTTATATCCGTACCATGTACAGCTGCACCACAAACTTGGGAATAATGACTTTCCTAAGTGCATTGATTTTTACAACTGGTACCTGAGTAAGGACTGTGCTACCATCACAGCATTTAGTGGTCTGATGAGGCCACATTCAAGATTAATGGTGATGTAAGCATACATTATGCCCATTACTGGTCTGTAGTCAACCCACATTGGCTCAGTCAAGTGGATGACCAGCATGTGTGAAGCCTTAATACTTAGTGTGATCTTCTCTGACATAGTGTCATAGGTACAAAATTTTTTTGAAGGGTAATTGAATGGTGCAGCTTATGCAAACTTTCTAGAGAATATTTTGTATAAACTGATCGAAGATGTCCCGCTCGCTCTGCGATTAACACTGTGGCTTCAACAGTATGACTGTCCTGCTCTTGCTAGCTGCTGACATAATATTCCCCAGACGGTGGATTGGACGAATAGGTCCTGTAGCTTGGCCACCACATTCTCCAGACTTGTCCCCAAATGACGTCTATTTATGAGGGAGAATTAAAGACATTGTCTACTGCATGCATCCAACGAGGGAAGATAGAATCAGAGCAACATATGGATCTCTCAGCTGTGCGCTGCTCCATACTCACCTCAATCACCCTCATCATTGGCACTCAAGACCTCGCTGTTAAGAGCTGCCCAAATCTCTTCAGTCAGTCAGTCCACACCATCATACACGTTGTGAAGAACTGTTTGCTGTGTACACTACCAACGCAATGCTAGCAGGCAGGCAACCTGGTCGCCACTTAGTACGATACCAGGAACCAATGCAATGGGGCACTTGCCCGCAGTAACTTCTCAGCCATCCACAATCTTATAAACATGTTGGCATAGGGCACGGACATTAGCCAGGATATCAGTTCACACATCATGCACGACAGCGATACAGGCTGTCTACTTCCCAGGCAATCATTCTGCTTTCCAACTAAGCACGTGATTTCGCAGGAAATGGTAGGGATTATCTGATACTACCAAAGAGACTTTTATTGCTTTTTTAATGCTGATTGCTAACATGTAATGTCAAATGGCTTCAAGCTCAGGGTTAAAAAGTTCCAAGCAAATAGAGGGTGCCAACCCCTAATTAATGTATGAAGGGGTGTACTTTCTATAACGCAATTTCATGTGGTTAACTGCCTTGTAAATTTATGCCTGTATGCCAATTTTCGTTGCTTAATAGCAAGTGGTGTCAATTAATTGTTTCATAACACATTTCCAATCGCAACGTTTCAGGGCCTCTACCACCCTCAGAAATAACTTTAGGCCCTATATCATGTATGTTTCCCCATTTACTTGTCCCGAAGGATTCCGTTCATGGCGGGTTAGCATACATTAACGACTTACCCTGTGTGTGTATTATATATATATATATATATATATATATTATATATATATATATAGCCTCTAAATTCAAATTCCTCTATATCCACTTTCATAAATTGTTCAGGAAGTCACTTTTACTTTTTCTTGTACAGGGTATTGTTTAAATTCTATTTTACAATTGTCATGATCAGAACACGCATGGGGGATCTAGAAGCAAGTATAAGTAATATATATACTTGTGAGGATATATAAATACACAGTGAAATCAGTGTTAAATATGCACATAAGGGGTTTTTGAATCTCAAATACTGACAGAGGATTTTTAAAGTCATAATTATGAACACTGCTGGATATGGAGCCATTTGAAACTTAATTTAACTTTTTGTGCATGAGAATTGTATTAAACCGTAGATGGTCACTGAACCACATTTGTAAACAGTTTTATATTCTGAGTCTAGTAATCATGAACACAATCATACAAATTATGGTAAGCAATATAATTATAAGCACTTCATTAACACAGTATATTGTGCAGTCTACGTTATACTTTAGAAAGAGAAAGTAAACATTATTTTATATTATTTTGCTGGAACTTCATTCACATCATTATAACAATCTTCATCACTTTCTGAGCCATCAGACTGTTTTCAAGCAACACTTCCTACTGTACTATAGAATGTGAGGCTGGCAATATCTCTCCAATTTTGTCCATAGTGTTTTGCAAGTAGTTTACCTACATCTGATACTTTGTTTGGGTTCAGTTGGATATTGCCAGGAAGAATCTGAGTAGTAGTAGTAGTAGTAGTAGTAGTAGTAATAATAACAATAATAATAGTAAGGTTGACATCAGTAACAGTTTTCCCCTATTTTGGTAATTTATTTTGCAACACATACATCAGTTTTGTGTACATTCTCCTAGAATTTTTTTTATTGTTCCTGGCTTTTGTTATGTATAATCTTTTACACTGATTGAATTTGAAGTGCTAAGATCATGTGTTCTTGTAACGTGTAGTTACCTCTGACTTCCAATCTTACAATTTCACTTACTAGTTTATGTAGCATGCCTTGCTTACAAACAATGTTCTCGTAGATGGTAGGCTCAACAACAACCTTTTTCTTCTTTAGTACCTTTTCTCTCTTTGCTAAAACCCTATCAGGTATACTAAAAGAATGTCCCACTACTGGAAAAAATATTTCCACACTGGCTACATTATGGGGGGCATCCGAATAAAGCCATTTGCTAGCCATGGCAATGACACTAGTTATTATTTTGCCCTACACAGCCATCTGCTACTAGTCTTACTGTTTCTATTCCCTGCAGGTCAGTATGAGTATGTCTATGATAAACACAGCTAGCTATTTCATTGGAACCTTCCAGACACTCAGATTCATTCCAACAGTAGCAATAGACATTCTGTTTAGACAAAAGGCCATTGGAACTGCCACTTACAGTAAAATTGTAAAAATTATACTGCCTACTAAATAAGAAGCTTGAACAGGAAGTTTTGGGAGTCGCATATTCTTCTGACAATCATAAGATAAGAAGCCCCTGCTTTTTCTCTAGTAAATTGCAATAGAATGCACTTGCTTTCAATTTATGGATTCTCTTCTGTCATAAAATTTTGTTTCTTAGTAGTATTTATTTCTACCTTTAGTATTTATTCCAATTCCAAACAGACAGAACAATCATCTGTTCTGGGACTTCTAAAACCAACATTGTAATTGATACAGAATACTTTATGAAAATAACACTCCTTAACCTTAAGTTTGCTTTGAGCAGTTGTGTTGTAAAGTCGCCGAAGTTTTTTCATATTAAATTCTGGTGGCAAGTATAACCTACGATCACTTTTCCTGTTTCGAAGTAGTGAGGCACTGCACACTTCAAGGACTCTATGAATTTGCCTACAGCTTCTCTAGGATATGCTTTTTTTAACACTTCTGTCCCCTCCCATGTTTTCCTGTGCTACCTGACCCCCAATGATGTGTCATCATCTAAGAACACCTTGCACATGATCCTTCAACCCCAAAACATTGAGAAATGTGTGACAGAAGGGAATGAATTAACCACATGTTAAGTTTCGTTTTGAATCTCCTACAATTCTCCTTTTTGGCTTTGTAGTAGTGCAGTGTTGAATAATAAAATTTTCCTGCTCTATTTTGCGTGATTTGCAAAACAGATGATTAAATTAGCTGATATCCTCCATCTGCGGCGTAAAACACTTCTGTGCCTAGCTATTATGTTTACATTTTGGATATTGAGGTGGAAAAGTAGCAGAATATCTGAAAGGAAGTATACCAGATAATGATTTATGCTTTATCATAGCAATGCAGAACAACAAAATGCTAATTATGTGATCAATTACAAAACTTAGGATCTACCGCATAGAACCCCTGAAATCACTACAAATAACTCATCTTTCATGCATTTCCCTAGGTCTTTTCCAAGTTTCCGGCTGCCGCATCCTTTTCAGTCCTCTTCGTGGAGTTTCTTTAGCAACAAGAAAAGTTTCATCACCCATTTTCCAATAAATGATGCCAAAGAAATGGACAACGATTAACAATGTTGGTAAATGCAGAATGGCAGCTTTTCAGAAGAAAAAAAAAATCCCGAAAAGTAGTATATTTAGACAATACTTATTACAAACAACACAAATTTACTAGCAGCATTAACGTATTATGCTTACAAACCACAAAAACTATAGTGGGGACGGCTATGAAGATCAGGGAAATTGTGGGGTAAAATTACTAAAACTACACCTACAAAAAATACCAAAAGCCTCAATTTAACATTAGTCCACCCAATTGTGTAATATGTGCCCACCTCACATAACCTAACCTAACCCCATGATAATTTAATCACTATTTTAAATTCTTAATCTAACCTAGGATTGTAGGGATTTTAATCTAACCTATTGTAGGGATTTAATCGGTAATTATGCAGTTTAGGAACTTTTCTGTAAAAAAAAAAAAAAAAACCCCCAAAAAGTGGTATATTTCCACTCTACTAATTATGCAGAACACGAATATACTAGGGTCATAAACGCATGACTAATTTCGTAGTATGTGCCCACCTAACCTCACGATGAGTGAATCACTATTTTACATTTTTACACTAACCTAGGATTGTAGGGTTTTTAACTAACATAGTATTTTAGGGTTTTAAACTAACCTAGAATTTTAGGTTTTTACACTAACCTAGGAATGTACAGTCGGTTCACGACTGGAAGAAACTTTTGAAAATAAACCTTTGAAAAAACACCCTAGCCGTTAGCTACATGCATATAACATTACAAACAGTGGGGAGCGCGGATACAGTTATGCCGTTAGGTTGCCAGCACAAAGAGGAAATAGTTCCAAAGTTTTAACGTAATTGTTAATTTATCGCTTACAAATTGGTTTCGAAAATACTTTTATCTTATTATGCCAATTATTAATGACGTGATGCTAACATATGTAGATTTCAATGTTTCTTGCATAGTCACATGATCACGCTCAAGGTGAAAGTAGAGCGGCCATTTGTTTACAAATCTTCGTTCCGTGTGTTGTTGGCGAGATGTGGTTGACACACGTGCCAGAGAATTTGTGCGATTATCTGGTTTAACCTATATTAATTCATTTATTGGTTTTTTTTTTTTACTAATATCCGCTCTTTATTATTTCTCGTTGTACTGATTCCTTGCGTTTCTGAAACATGTATAAGAGATTACTCGTAGTGCGTCCCAACGTGTTTTATATTTTTTAAATTTATTTCAGGTTTGCTTAAAATTTTATTTACTGTACTTTACGTTGTATGTTGTGGTAGTTTTTGTGTGCAGTCACGAGTTCTAGCAAGGTGAAGAAAAGAGAAGTTACCACTCATCAATGCCAACAGGACATCATTAACCTCACTGAATCGTTGTATTCCCTAATTAGGCAAGGGGAAATGAAACCCTGCAACGTCGCGGAAAGAGCGCAGAAATGTTGAAACTCTCCAGATCCACAGTGCTAAGGTATGTTAAAATATATGTAGTATTAACCATTGCGTTTGCAAGTTGTGTGTGTTAAGGTCAATTATGTTGGCCTACGAAATGTGTTTACAAGAACATAAAGAAAATTTGTTAATAACTTGATAACATAGTCAAGTGTTGTCTACGTGACTTTTTAATGTTTTATTTGGGTAATTATTAAGTTTAGGGGGGGTAAAAAATAAAAATTTCACGGAAATTGGTATATTTCCACTCCACTAATGATGCAAAACAAGAATATACGAGGGGCATTAACGTCCGACTAATTTCGTAACATGTGCCCACCTAACAGAACCTAACCCCACGATGGGTGAATCACTATTTTACATTTTTAATCTAACCTAAGATTGTTGGGTTTTACACTAACCTTGGATTTTACACTAACCTAGGATGTGTACCCTTGCAAGGGATTCTTCATAAACAACCCAATATATACAGTGGAAATTAATTATAAAGACAACTGACAATGGTCAGGAAAATTGCCTCTATAGTGAGTTTGTTATAGCCAATTAATTTTATATAGGTTACGGAGAGATGGTGCATTTTAAAATTCTGAAGAAACTGCTTGTTTTGTGTTTAGAAGTTACATTGTGGCATTAATTGCCATTGCTATACATCACTAAATAGATTACAGTCTATATAACTGGTACTTCCCCTACTATTAAACATATCTGTATCACTTCACTAAACACGAGAGGACATCGTAATCGATGAAATCGCAGTCATAATCTTTTAAGAAAACAATTGTGTATTAATGCATTTCCCCAACACCGCTGTTCTACAGCCATTGTCTTTTAGTTATTGTAAATTATCAGTGTCATATTTTTCACTTTCAGTGCTACATAGCCAACCTAATATGCATAATTTAAAAGGGACCATAATTCAGTTTCTGGGTCAACTACAGTTACTGATACCACAAACATACAAGGGTCATCGTCATAGACAATGCATAACATTCTATACAACAGACATACTATTGGCAACATTCAAGGGTAATACATTTTAATTTTTTGTATCGTGTGATGATTTCAGCTGAAGAAGTTCCCAACAGTAGCTGGAGTAAGGATGCCATCATCAATTGGCTGCAGGAGCACAACATTCTGTTTGCTGTATCCTTTTTTTGCAAAATCTTTTTGTGTAGTGTTAAATTGTAGGGTAATGTTGTTGAGCATTGCTTTATAGCATTATATGTAAAGTAGCCATCTACATCAGAGAGCAGCTATTGAAGCATGTTATTTTTTTTAATAATTGGTTTCTAATTTTTGGAGTGAAGATGGATGTATTCATTTTCTTTTTCTTTTTTATAGTTACTGCTGTGTTGAGTTGTTTATGTACCTCTGTTTTGATCTATGGTAATTCTGTAGCAAAAGCAATCACTACAATCCATAAGTTATTACCGGTACTTCTAACTAACTAATAAATAAATAAACAGTATTTATAAGGGTAATTTTCTAGTTTAGGGGCTTTTCTGAAAATAATAAAAAAAACTCCAGAAAGTGGTATATTTCGACTCTACTAATAACGTAGAACACGAATATACTAGGGGCATTAACGTACGACGAATTTCCTAACATGTNCGTTTTTTAGTTATGTTTAATTTGTTATTTTCATTGCTTTACAAAATCTGTGGCACTTATTTTGTTCCTTCTCTAAGCATTTGCTTAGCAACATGTTTCAATTTAATTGTTTGAATATTAGACATTAGTGAAACCAATGTCTTTTCGTATTAGTTTTAAGTTACATTTTTGTTTGGAAAAATATTTTAAGATAGCAACAGAGGTTAACAGCATTAAATACGGGCCCGGAGCCCAACTATAACATAAACACAGCGGCTTACCGCCACCTCAATTATTTGAAAAAAGTCTGTCGGGTTGCATTTTTGTTGCTAACCCACTATAGGAGTTATGGGAACTTTGGTTCCTGACCTCGTGATAGCACGGCCATCCGGGGGCTTATTAGAGATTGGTGGTGCCATGTTTATGTTGTTGGATGGACTCCTTGAATGTTGACACATTTCAATGCAAAGTATTGTGCCATATCTATAACTTATAATCAAAGTGAAAGTTTTTCTCCCCCCCCCCCCNACATCAAATTTTTAATACTCACATTTTGGGTTTATAGAATTAAATGTTTTTCGCTTGCATCGCATATTCCTTTGTGTGAAATTCTCAAGATTAAAAACTTTACACTTGTGGAATATCCATTAATAATATATGCATGACTTTAATAATGGGTACGTGCATGTACAAACACATGTACACACACACAGTGGAATGTAAACATTGCATGTAAACATTACCATGTGACTGCCACATGGCAATGTTCGTTTACATTTGGCAGAAGGATACAAAATGGGCTTGAAAGTAGATCTTTAGCAGGGCTTCAATAAAGTCTCTTCCAGTCGTGAACTGACTATAGGGTTTTAAACTAACCCAGGCTTTTAGGGTTTTACATTAACCTAGGATTTTTCGGATTTTACACTAAACTAAGAATTTAGGATTTTAGGGATTTAAAGGAACCGTAAAACATACCAAAAGAATATCAATTAACTCACCTATTTAAGCAGCTGGTATAATTACTCTATCAACTGCCAATTCAACCTTACCTCACTCGCAGTAACACCTTAATCAACTAAAATGCCAAATACGTGAATATTACGCACTGAAGCACTTGTTTATAGCAGAATAATACACACTGAGCACACTTTCATAGGCAAATATAACGCACAGAAGCACTCGTTTTTGCTTTCTCCGTTTTAAATCCACCTAGGATTGTAGGGTTTCAAAGTAACAGTAACACAAACCGGAAGTATAGGAATTAACTCACCTAAGTAGGAGGTGGGTACAATTTTCACCGTCCTCGGCCAATTCAACTACCATCATGCATGACTTGCACATTACCTCATTCGACAAAACACCATGATCTACTAAAACGTCCAAGTAATACCTGCCACATAGACGACTGGCATGCACAGAAGCACTCGTACTTGCACCCTCCATTCTTAAATCACAAGCCTTCGCACGGTCGAATTCGAACGTCGCAACTCATGTGTGCAACAACACACTCCACTCGCCACGAACCGCACTGTCTCGCATCTAAACTGCAACTAACATACGGTAACGTCTACACATCCACAGCCAATAAGGTGATGGCCAATTCACATTTGTTTACGTTACTACAGCATTACAGGACTAAATATCATGGCGCCCGATGTAAACAAAGCGGCCGAACTCATCGTAAATTATCTATTTTATTTTCAACGTTCTGCTTATTTTATCATTATGCCCTCCTAAATATGAAACAGGTAAGGTGTGCAACATCCATTTATACGCAACTTTTGTGGGTCTACTATATCTCCTTGAAAAAAGTCTATTCTTTACATATACCGTGAGTAACCAAATTCACCCATACCAATGTGTATAACTTTAGAGATTCTGGCCTCCTTTCGCACTCCCAATATTGCTGTGTCGCCTCAACTACGGTCACAAAATCACCTCATTTAAAAACCACGGGCAATGTTCGCCACATTCCTAACAAGGTATTATTCAGTTTAGCGGCTTTTCTAAACGAAACGTCTTAGACAAACAAAAGTAGCATTAATGGGTTCTGCACAGCTTAATTTGTTCATATCTACAAGGACATAATGTTAAAATAAATAGAACATATCAAATAAAATAGTTAAAAGTATGAGCAGCCCACTGTTTTGTTTACGTTGGACGCCATAATTATCGGTGATTTTTGGCATTGTGCCGCCACCTTATTGGCTGTAGGTCATTGACATCATCGTAACTGTCTTTTTACGTCATCGGCATGGAATTTCAGTTGACGTTCAGATGGGAGATAGTGTGGTTGTGTTGTTGCAACCGGGGTTGTGTCGTCCAAATTTGACCAATTTAATGGTAATTATTAAGTTTAAGGGCTTTTCTGTAAAAATAAAAATAATTCACGGAAAACTGTATATTTCCACTCTACTAATGATACAGAACACGAATATACTAGGGGCATTAACGTCCGACTAATTTTGTAATATGTGCCCACCTAACCCCACGATGGGTGAATCACTATTTTACATTTTTAAACTAACCTAGGATTGTTGGGTTTTACAATAACCTAGGCTTTTTGGATTTTACACTAAGCTAGGTTTGTAGGGTTTTACACTAACCTAGGATAGTAGGGTTTTACACTAACGTAGGATAGTAGGGTTTTACACTAACGTAGGATGTTTGGGTTTTACACTAAACTACGAATGTAGGATTGTAGGGATTTAAAGGAACTGTAAAACACACCAAAATAATCTAAATTGACTCACCTAGGTAGGGGGCTGGTATAATTCCTCAGACGTTAATAGACTTAAACAAACATATTTCGTAAGTTTTTTAAATATGTTCTACTTATTTTAACATTACGCCCTCTTGAATATGAACAAGGTAAGGTAATTATCTAGTTTAGGGGCTTTTCTGAAAAACACAATAAAAATTTAAAATTATGATATATTTCTACTCTACTAATGATGCAGAACACGAATATACTAGGGGCATCGCTTTAAAATAAGTGCAACATATTTTTAAAAATTGAACAAGATTGTGAGATGACTTTTTGACAGTTTGTTTACGTTTATGAACGAAACGTTTTATGCCAACAAAAGTTGTTTTAATGAATTCAGCATAGCTTACCTAGTTGATATTGAAGCGGCCGTAGTGTTAAAATAAGTTGAAAACATATTTAAAAAAACTTGCGAAATATGTTTGTTTGTGTCTATTAACGTTAGAGGAATTATACCAGCCCCCTACCTAGGTGAGTCAATTTA
>NQII01000133.1:853388-987804 GCA_002778355.1 Clitarchus hookeri | reverse complement strand
GTTCATAAACGTAAACAAAGTGTCAAAAACAGTCATCTCACAAACTTGTTCAATTTTTTAAAATATGTTACACTTATTTTAAAGCGATGTCCCTAGTATATTCGTGTTCTGCATCATTAGTAGAGTAGAAATATATCATAATTTTAAATTTTTATTGTGTTTTTCAGAAAAGCCCCTAAACTAGATAATTACCCAAGGTAAGATGTGCATAACCCATTAAGGCAACTTTAGTTGGTCTTGGACGTTTCGTTCAGAAACTTAAACTGGCTATACTGTTCATTTCGTAATTTTGTTAAATTTTTTAAAATATGTTTTACTTATTTTAAAGCTACACCTTTGGTATATTTGTGTTCTACCTGATTAGTAGAGTAGAAATATATCATAATTTTGAATTTTTTTTTTTGTTTTTCAGAAAAGCCCCTAAACTTAATAATAATTAATAATTAATAATTAATAATAATTAATTATTAAGTTTAGTGACTTTTCTGAAGGAAACGTCCTCGACTAACAAAAGTTGCATTAATGGGTTTTGCACAGTTTACCTAGTTAATAATCAGGAGGGCGTCATGTTAAAATAAGTAGAACGTATTAAATAAAATAGTAAAAAGTAAGAGTTGTTCGGCGCTTTGTTTACCTCTGTAATTATGATTTTTGGTTAAGTCATTATTCATGCCATCACCTTATTGGCTTGTAGATATTGTTACGTCACTGCGACGCGTCACAGGTGATTTAACGGACACAGCTTAGTACCCATTGTGATGTTGCCAGCGTGGGTCGTGATGTTCCAATCCAGCGGATTTAAAATGGAGAAAGCAAGAACGAGTGCTTCAGTGCGTTATATTCGCCTATGAACGAGTGCTTCAGTGCGTAATATTCGGCTATGAACGAGTGCTTCAGGTGTTATATTCGCGTTGAGTTTTGGTGGAACATGCTGTTTCGTCGAGTGAGGTAAGCTTAAATTGGCCGTTGACAGAGGCCAGCAGCCTACCTAGGTAAGTAAATTATATTCTTTTGGTGTGTTTTACGGTTCCTTTAAATCCCTAAAATCCTACATTCGTAGTTTAGTGTAAAACCCTAAAATCGTAGGTTAGTGTAAATTCCTACGTTAGTTTAAAACCCTACAATCCTAGGTTAGTGTACAACCCGGTTTTTTTTACAGAAACGCCGCTAAACTGAATAATTACCGTAACGAGCTAAAATCTGGACTTCCCACGATCTGGAAAACTGAGTGAAATGAGTAATCTTGACCACTGCTGCATCACAGCCTCCACAACACGTTAAATTAATTGTTCGCTAGTGATCTCTGTAATTATTAAGTTATGGGGCTTTTCTGTACAAAACCCCCCTCCCCAAAAATGGTATATTTCCACTCTACTAATTACGCAGAACACGAATATACTAGGGGCGTCTCTTTAAAATAAGTAGAACATATAAAATTTTTTTTTAACAAAATTCCGAAATGAGCAGTTCAGTTAGTTTGTTTACGTTTCTGAACAAAACTTCCTAAACCAACAAAAGTTGTATTAATGAATTCAGCACAGCTTACCTTGTTGGTTTTGAAGCGGGCATAGTGTTAAAATACGTAAAACATATTAAAAATAATCGCTACATGTACGAGTAGTTAAGTGAGTTTGTTTACGTCGATTAACGTCTACCGCCATTATTAATGGCTGCGCATTGCATATTTCACGCAATCTAGCGGCCGGAGATGTCATCACGGGCCGTACGTTAGTATGCCAGTGTCTGGCCACAGGTGCGGATAGCAGTGAGTAAGGTGTTGCTGCTTTTGTGTGCGTTGTTCGAATCCTACTGAGTGAAGACTTGTGATTGAAGAATAGAGAGGGCTAGTGCGAGTGGTTCTATGCGTGATAGACGCCTATGTGGAGGGTGTTGCCTGGACGTATTCGAATTTGCAGAATTAACGATGGTTTGGTCACTTTTGTTTGACTTTTTGGTAGATCACGGGGTACTGTCAAAAGAGGTAAGGTGCCACAAATGCACAACTGCAATTGAATTGGTAGAGGACAGTGAATTCTTTCACTGTCAACGGTCTGTTAGAACCCGTGTCGGTAAGAAATACAAGAAGGTGCTTTGCAATTTTAAATCATTTCGGCACGACACATGTTTTGGAAAAAGTCATTTATCAATTCAGATTATCTGCAGGATTACGTATTTCCGTATTTGTATTTAACTATTCCACATCCTCGCACCAAATATATTATTCGTATGTGTCATGTTAGTTTGCAACCATTGTGGATTGGTTGTCCTTTTGTCGCAAGGTGATGGTTGAATGGTGTAGGCGTGAGACAGGGCCTAAGATTGGGGGGTGGGTTCATACGTGGAAATAGATGAGAATAAGTTTGGTAAACGTAAATATAATAGGGGTCAAAACGTCCAGGGGCAGTAGGTTTTCGGCAGGATCAAGAGACGTACAAATAGTATATTTCTCCTTAACGTAATCACGCAATACATAGAGCCTGGAACTACAATTATTAGTGACTGTTGGCGCGCTTATAATTTTTTCTTTCAGAGCGTGGCTACGAGCATCTTCGGGTGAATCATAGCATGAATTTAGTTGATCCTGCTACAGGAGCGAATACCCAAAGAATAGAGCGTGTGTAGCATGACGTGAGGCACGATCTTCCCCAGTACGGCGGGAGAACGCTGCATTTCGTGGGGTATCTGGCGGAGTTTACGTTTCGTCGCCAGTACACCGACTAACGCAAACATCTACACCATGTCCTACTCGCGCGGGACAACTTTATCCACCGCCTACCTAGGTGAGTTCATCTTTAATTGGTATATAGCATAATGAAATATTATGTACACACATGTATTTCCCCACAAAGTGATATATTTACACTCTACTAATTACGCGGAACACTAATATACTAGGGGCATTAACGTACGACTAATTTATTAATATGTGTCCACCTAACCTAAGAGAACCTAACTCCACGATGGGTGAATCACTATTTTACATTTTTAAACTAACCTAGGGTTTATGGGTTTTCAAATAATCAAAGTTAGATTATCACCTTAACATCTTAGGTTAGTTTAAAACCTAACAATCCTAGGTTAAACATGTAAAATAGTGATTCGCCCATCGTGGGGTTAGGTTGTGTTAGGTTAGGTGGGGACATATTGAAAAATTGGTAGTACGTAAATGCCCCTAGAATATTCGTGTTCTGCATAATTAGTAGAGTGGAAATATACCACTTTTTGGGTTTTTTTTTTAAAGAAAAGCCCTAAACTTAATAATTACCGTGACCTCAACTGTATGCGCTATACAAGGGTACATTCGTACTATGGAATTGGGCAGAAACAAATTGACGTCATTGCAGGAACAAGGGAGTCCAAGTAAGATGAGGACATTAGGGAGGTAAATCAAGATCAAAGGATTGCATTCCCACCACCACACAAAATGTATTATTAATTTAGAAACTTACCTTTCTTCTTCAGAAGTAAAGAAGCTACAGCACTATCCACACCACCAGATACTGCAACAACCACCTTATGAAAAAACATCTCTCCAAATTAAGATTTTTTTTAAATTTGAGTAATAATGGCCTACGGCCAACATTGACGATACCAAAAGTAACACAAAAAAAAATCTATATAAGATGAAATATCCAAAAACCGAAGGTGCATTTAACTCACGAAAACAGTCAAAACGTCACAATCACAACATTACGCCACTACCCTGACGCCAAGGTCCAAAATTCCAAACCGACATCGACGGCGACTACAGAAAAACCAATATGCATCTATATCTAATACATTACAGTATTACCGCGGTCAAGTTAGTAGATTACAACCACAAAGAAAGGACTACAAATGATCATAACCGCCATGACAGATCCGCGTGAAAAAGCAATATCAAAAACATTTACCTTCACTTATTTATAATAAAATCATTTTAAACCATATTAATTTTTTTTATTCGTAGACAAATAACGTACAAGTAATGAGACAAATATAAGATTAAATTCCAGGAACCAAACCTTATAAAATAATATGCAAAAACCAGCCAATAGGTTTTTGTAGAATATAAAATTAAATTTGTAACAAAAATTGTATTTGTTCATTTTTTTTTTTTAATTTATATTTACATTGCTTTCGAGAAGCATGTAATATTTGTCGGTTTTTTAGGACATAATCGTAAAAAGTTTTACAAGAAAAATTTCACTGAGAATTCCAACTTCATCTTATAGTTTGTCAGTATCTAAATCAATTTTTAAATGTTCTTGCAGTCTGATAATTCCTTCACATGTAATCGGTTCTTTCAGTGATAAAATTTTCATTGCTTGGTATTCCGGGTCTTCAAAGTTATACCATTTTTTTAAAATAATTTAAACAAAACTTGAAAAACTTATTGACTTCAGTTTTAAATTTTGTTTTTTGAGGATCATCGAACTGCTTTAATAAATCTATGGCAGATTTACCATAAAATTTATCTGTCTGTCTGTTTTGTAGCTTGGTTTTCAAATCAATCATTATGCCATAAATTTCAGTGCTTGTTACTATGTCGGCTTCCAGTAATTTATTGGCGTTCTGAAAGATTTGCATTATATTTTGCATAAAATATTGAACACATAAGACTGTATTTGTTTCTGAATCACTGGCACAAAAATTTTGCCATATAAATGCAGAGCAATTATCTTCACCTAGCGACTTGAAATAGCCTATTAAACCTGGCCACAGCGATAGAATTCTGTCTATGGCAGAAAGTAACGATAACCAACGAGTTGGCACATGTCTTAATATTTCTCTGAACTCAATTTCAGCATCAGAAGAACTTAAAATTAATTCATTTCTTCTTTTAGCAAAAGCAGAAAATTCACTGTAAACTTTCAAAATAATTAATTCAACATCACAGGGCTTTTGAAGATATTTTAACGCAATTGTGTAGAATATGACACTTACAATTTGCTTTAAATATATTTGTGTTTAAAGTTTTAAGCTTTTGATAAACGGAAACATATATTCCATAATTGACGGCAGCATTGTCGGCAGAATATGCTGAGATTTGACTTGCTTCTAGGATATTTTTAGTTAAAATATTTATTATTTGGTCTTTTATTGCTTCACTGTCTTCTTGGTAATCTTCGTAAAAGTCTAATAATCCGGTTTGAATGCCACTGTCCAGCGAAAAATACTTAATTAACAATGGATACATTTTTAAATTTCCTCTATTTGATGAATCACTCGCTACTGAAAAATATTGACTTGTTTTTAGATTATTAAGTAAGCTTTCTTGACTTGCCGGCCCTAAAACATTTTCAGCAATACTGCTCGATTTTGTTCTGCCGCATGATACTTTCTTCGCAATCGATGAATCAGAAAACATGGCAGCGTTTAATTTGTGTCCACAATCCTGGCTATTGTAACTATGGTGATTTTTGATACCATGAAAAGTTGAAGTAACTTGAACAGCAATAATTAAGTCCTCTTCTTTACTGTTTTTAGATGGAAAAAAAAAGACGTGATACCTCGACTTCCTTCGGTATTCTTGATAAATGTTTGATGTTTAGAAGATGCTGCATGATGTTTCACTGCCCCGAAACCGTCAAACTTGACCAAAAATAAATACTGATATGTTACACTTTGCTGTAAACTCGTCTTTTTTCAATAACGACGTATGTTGTTTTAACCACTGGTCATTGAAAGAACAATAGTACTTTTTTTTCTTTGTACTACTACTTTCACCCACCGAGGTATCATGAGACATTTTATGAAGTAAGGTATGCCACTCGCCGCTCGCCGCAGTAAAATCTCTTAACGCAATACGCACATTACTTCAGCTGGGGCCGGTATTTATAGGGCCATAGGCCATCACTCAGAAGTTTCTCTAAATGTCATGTTGCGCCCATTTCTTAATTACTAGAAGATCTGGCGCCTTCTTCACAATTGACATTAGAAACACCTTCTCACAACTCTCCAACATAGCTAAAAACTGCTTTTTCAAAACTCTGTATCTCAAAATATACATCTTTATATATATATACAGAAGTACTTAAGAGGCATGTGCTGACCAATGCTATATACTTTCCACCAATAAAATGTTAGGGTCACTACTTAAAGGTGCATAGGTTCACGCAGCACGAAGAGAACACTACACGCCAGTTGAGATCCCTGCACGTAGAGGCGATGACGCACTTGTAGCGCGGGTCAGTACAACCCTTATAGCTCCCGCGCTTCTCGGCCTCAAAAGCTCAAGGTAGGCGGACCCCTTAAGGGGGTAGTACCCACTCAATCATCGAACTTTCTTACAAATTTTCCTAATTAAAATGTATGACCAGAAATAAAAAATCAAAGCTAGACATGACATAGAGGACTACGTAACGAATTTTCTGAAATTTGAAGGGTTTAAATTATAACTGTATTTTCCCGCATAGGATTGCAATTTTTAAATAATTAGGTAATGTTTGATTACGGTTACAGCTGTGAAACTAATCATGAAAGAAAAATAAGTGGGATTTCGAAATAACTGTTAAGATGTACCCAATGCCTTGACTAGCTTGGTTTTTTTTTAAAATATCGATTGCGAAAATTAAGTTATGGAGGAAAATACGTAAATCCAAGATGGCAAGGGTACTTCCCCCTTAAGGTATTCTGTGAGGTCACTGTATAGTACATCACAGTACCCTATTATAGGAAGTACACTTGTACGTACAACCATTTTAATAATTCGCTCTTGTACGATATTTTTTAATCGATTTATAAAATGCTGCGTTTTATTTACATTTTTCCAAATGTATGAAGTGTGAGTTACTCTGGCCTGGGTTTTTTCCATTACGATACCCAGGTTTTTAACACTACTATAGAAATAAAAACCGTTACATTAATTTAAATATTAGGCTCAGAAAGTTTCTCAGCAGCAGTGACGAGGGTTAGAGAAGATAAATATAATACCTTTAACTTCAGGCCACGTTTAATTANAACTTCAGGCCACGTTTAATGCATTTAGATCCGTATTCATTTTTTAAAAAAGAAGATGTAATTTGTTTTCCAGTCGAAGATATATACATCTGGAGATCATTTGCATAATTATGACAGTTCACATGTTGAAAGTATATTGAGAAATCATTTACAAATAGCGAAAACAACAGAGGGTCCAACACAGATCCTTGTCGCACCCCTTAGAAACGGCATGCCATTGAGATTTTACGTTGTTCACATTTACACACTGATATGTCACACAAATACGGCTTAACCCTTTCGCATACACTCTGCGAATAGCTTAAGTAACTTAGCATATTGGTTTCGCAAAGGTTTTTCTAAATTAAATTAATATCACAATGACAGATACTGAAACTTCCAATAGATCATACACACTCGAAACACCGGCCAGCAATTTATGTTGTGCACAGTTACAACCATTGATATACTTTATGGGCAACAGGTCTTCGCTCAGGGTCACAGGGCCACAGTTGGTTAAAATAATACCAAACAGTAAGTTCGTAATCTGCACTTCTGTACTATCAACATTTTGATTCCCTTATATTCATATCGAATATAGTGACTGTATGAAATATAATTCGATTAAAATTGGTTTTCCATACCCTTGTATAGCCAGCGATTCACCAGGCAACAAATCAAATGCACAAAATGCCATGTAGAAAGATGCAACATCTTTAGTTGCCACGCCTTCTAACTGATCAGTTTATGTAATCCGGATTGTTCCATATAATAAACTTATTTATTATTGTTATTAGTGAAGAGATCTACAAGCAAGTTGTTGTATTTTAACTATAAGTATGGATAATTGTTAGCAAATTGTAACTGGATGTTATTATTTGTACGATATTACTGACGTTAATGGTATTGTTGTTGGGGAGAGTATTTTCTATTTAGTGAGCAGTGACAGTTATTTCGTTGCTACAGCAACGTACATTTCTGAAACAACGCGTCAACCAACTACTGATATTGTTTTTAACATCCAAGGATCTACTCAGTAAAAATATTTTTGCGCGCTAAAAGACAATTTACGTTTACAGAAGAGATTATTTGGGTGAGGGCATTTTATGCACACAGGTTCCGGGTAAGAGACTTATTTTCCATTGGCAGATATCTAATTAAAAGGAAAGTTAACCAAGTTATGAGATTTATGAGTTCAGGCGAAGAAACAAATGACGCGAAGCCACCATGATGTATTGAAGAAAGCTCGGTGGATAGACGACCCCGGCCCACGTGTACGTATAGTACGAGTTTCTACCAACAAGGTGCACCAATGCCTTGAGCGTACATTTTGAGTTGAGCTTCGATCACCTGCAAAGCGAATTTCAAATGGCATATTTTCTTTTGAATTGTTAGTGTTGTCCTGATATTTCAAACTTATATGAAAAACCGCTAAGTGAATTCCCATTAAAGTTTTATTTTTTTTCTAACCTACTCTAAAACTAAATGTTATGTGGGCCCGCGGTAGGGACAGGGATTTACTGCGTCTCAGGGCCAACCCCATACGCCTACGAGGGAAGGAATTCATGCGAGGAGACATGCATCGAGGCAGGAGGGATTGGGTAACCATGGCCACGATTTGGCCATTAAAATCTCCCTAAGAGTACTTATAGTTAAACAACTGTACTAGAAGAGAAAGGGAAAAACCGGCATAGACACCGTAAAAACCCTTTCGACAGAAAAGAATTAAAAATTGTTACATGCATTATTATAAAATGCTATAGGATACAGGTAGGTAGGAACCATGCACTTTATTAGTGGAAAATGAAGAAACTAGAGGGGAGGGGGCGGGCATCTTTCCTTCATCTGGCGCTGGCTTAACCAGAGTGGTGTTGGTTGCATCTCCTGGGAAGGGGGGAGGGGTTAGAGCAACTGGGCTTCTCCCTCCCGAATCTCCAGTAGATCCTGAAAACTTACAGAAAAAGTGGATTAGTTGCCAGTGAGTGTCAGCAGGGCCAACACTGACCGGCTTTTACAAAATCCATATCAAGATGGTAATTTCCTGAAAGTGAGAGATTATTAATATTTATCCTTAAAACGTAGTCCACGAGGGATTATTATTATTTCTTTTTTTTTATCTCCTATTGTGAAAGAGGTATCATTCCTAATTATACTAGTAGTAGTGTGAGAGGTAGCCCCTCGACCACCACCTCGACAGGCATGTGTGCCCTTGGCCTGGAAGACGAGTGGTGGTTGGGGCTATTTCCCCCTTTCCTCGAATTCCCACATAACCAGCCTGGGTAGGGCACCTTAAGCTTAAATAATTAGATCATAAATTCTGTTATTAATAACATAACACTAAGAAAGATTTAATTTGAATATAATATAACGTTCTGCGCAGAAGCTAATGTAATAGGCCTGGCAGTGTGTTACACACATGGCTAAGGGGTTCTGTGCTCTAGAATCGATTTTTGCCGCTTATAGCGCTGAGTTATTTCAAAATCATAGTCCCCAAGGGCAGTTATGAGAGGATTTGCATGTTCCTCAATGGATTGATAAAAGCGTTGAGTGAGCTTGCGAATTACTTCGTCCAGCTTTTGTTGTTTTAATTCGCGGTGCAAGCATCTAACTGGAACATACCTGGGTGCATCTGCGGCCAATCGGAGGCATTTATTTTGCACCACCTGCAACGAGATTAAATGTGTTTCTGCACAGAATGCCCAAGCGGGCGCTGCATATGTCATAATGGGGCGAATCATTGACTGATATAATCGTATCCCATTGTTCTGTGACAAACCTGAGCCACGAGCTAAGAGGGGATATAAGGCTGGCATGCGAGCATAAGCTAGATTTTTCTTAGAATCCACATGGCGCTGCCATGTCAGCCTTCTATTCATAATAAGGCCGAGGTGTTTAACCTCATCTTTGTACGGAATATCCTCCCCAAAGAGGGTGAGATATGGCAAGTTGGGAGGAATATTCCTGCGAGTGAAAACTACAGCTTCGCATTTCCCCACATTTACGTACTTTAATTCTCCACAGGCGAAAATAGTTTTCAAGCTCATTGAGCTGTGCCTGTGCACGCTGAGTGGCAAGTTCAGCTTTGCGAGATCGCGTGTAAATTACGGTATCGTCAGCATAAATACCTAAATTGATGTGCCAGTTAGGGGTGCGCGGAATATCGTGGGTATATATATTATACAAGGCTGGACCTAATTTGCTACCTTGGGGGACTCCAGCCCTTATTAGTTTACTTTGTGAGGTCGCTCCGTCAATTGTGACGGTAAATGTGCGCCTTTTAAAATATGAATATGTTAACTTTATATAGCAATCAGGGAAGTTATTTTCATATAGTTTATACAGAAGCCCTGCATGGGAAACCCTGTCGAATGCCTTTTCAACATCTAAGAATACAGCGACGGTGTAATGACGCCAGTTAAAGGTATTAGTTGTGTGCTCAGAGAGTCTTACGAGCTGATGTACTCTTGAATGTGCTTTTCTAAAGCCGAACTGTTCGTTAGGAAAAAGGTTAGTTTCGCGGATATGATTTTCAAGACGCCGCAATATGACGCGCCCGTGAATCTTAGAGAGCGAACTGAGTAGGCTAATGGGGCGGTAGTTCTGTAGTTGCTTCGGGTCTTTGCCCGGTTTAGGAAATACGTTGACTGAGGCACATTTCCAGGAGGTGGGAAAATGAGCAAGATTGAAACTTGCATTAATGCACTCCGCTATAGCTTCAAGTATATTGTTAGGCAGTCGCTTGAGCACTATAGCCTGCAGGGAGTCGNTGATAATTGCATTAATGCACTCGGCTATAGCTTCAAGTATACTGTCAGGCAGTCGCTTGAGCACTATAGCCTGCAGGGAGTCGAACCCAGGTGCTTTACATGGCTTCATTCGTTTGATTATTCTTGTTACCTCGTCAGCATGCGTGGGTTCTGGCTCGGTAGTTACATCAAACCTTTGTAATATAACCCCGTGTATGACACATTTTGATATGTTCGTAATGCACTATTTATCATATCTGGTGACTTTAGAAATATGTATTGTGGTTAAGCTACATATTCAGTCTGTGATATCCAGAAAGAAAGTTCCCGTGTAAAATGTTATGAAAATGAGTGTATACAAATATGGTTTGTTGTTCCTTTTATAAGTTATTGACAGAACCGTAAGCTACGTAAACATTGGAATTTTAATTATGGAGAAAATTAATGAGTCTGTAGTATATTTTCAGTTTTTTTAATTGCATTCTTTACATGCTAGTACAACGAAAGTAGTTACGTCTGTTTTCCAGGTTACGTGGACTCAATTGCTGGCCGTATTTGTTCTAATTTCTAGTGTAACGTTCTGTAGGAAGTAAACTTGGTGTTGATGCGCGAGTAGCATACAGTATTGCCTGTGATTGATGGCAGGAACCGTAGACTAGAAGGTGGGGTTGACTGCCTGTGACTGATGAGAGGAACTGTGGGCATGAGGAAGGTTGTCTGCTCTTGACAGATGGGAGGAACCCTGGGCGTGTAGAATGTGTAGTTGGGGTGAGACTGACAGTTCCAAGGAGGTTGTATACTCTATGTAACCTCCTGTGGACTCTATGAAGTTCGTAATAACCTATATAGTTAGCAGTTTGTAACTAGTCCCCTAATTATTTAATTTCAGAGCTTAGTACCTCTACGAACCTACATCACTGAATTTGGCTTATAAGCAATGTTGTTGAATATCGTTATGAATGTTATTGGGAATACCCTATTATACAAATTGCTATGTAACTCTTCTGGCATGTCAAGTTGATTCCCTATTTAAGTACAAAACAGAATTAACAAATGATAGTACGTTGAAAATATTACTGTGTCTAACCGATTGGTCTGGATGATATAACCTACTTACGGCAACTAAGCAATTTTGAAAACAATCTTCGAAGATAATCGCAATCCATCAAATACGAATCTGCTACCGTGTGTCCTGGCAGACAGGCTCCCACATACTTTGGAAGTAAATTAATTAAAACAAACGAAATGTTTACCTTTCGTATTTTGATTCCACGATATTGGCGTATGAAGTTAGTCACATTTATGTTTTCGGCGAATTATGCCATTCATAGCGAGACTTTTTTGTAATGATATCACCTTCAACACGCGTGACTAACATTGCCATATGCCATAGCATCAGTACTCGGCAAGTTTTATATTGTCGATTATTAGATTTATTGTGAACCAACATTTACAATCCTGCTAATGAGGTCTCATATCTTGAGCACACGTAGTTTTTCCTGTATACCTTGTCTTCTGTTCCATATTACGAACTGGTACATTTCCTATAATAATAACTACAACGAACATCAATAGAACTTCCCTTCTTCTAGCTGCTGCTCTGTAATATGTACGTGTCTACACTGTATGCTCTGAAATGCTAGTATTTGTTATGAGACTGTTACTGCCACTGCAATCGTCTGCAACAACAAACAAACTGTATGGATACTTCTACAATTAAAATCACGAACTCAAAATGTAATTTCCTCTAGGAACAACTTGCTTAAATAGTGGATAACTGTTGGCATAATATGTGAAAGTAGATACAATAAGTCCTATGTTGCATTTTTATAGTTTTATGGAAATGTTTTACAGGATAGAATATGTAATTTTTGCAACAATAATTTCAAATGTTGTGGTAACCATTTTACAGGTGCCTTACAATTTCCCGTGGTGGATTGCGAAGCGACATTTTCTTGGAGTAATGGCTCCATTAAGAGTCATTTGTATGAGAGGTATGTAAATTTGTCTATCTTAGTTCAAAACATTATAATCTATATATGTAATACAGCTCACACATTTCAAGTTCCAAGTGAAGCGGCGAAGTATAGTATGACAGATAAAAGCTCAGAAATGTTTATATGCATAACACAGAAGCCTTAAAAAATCATTAATAACAACATTAACAAAGTCATTTTTATAGTAATATACAATTAAGACATATTTCCTCCGTGGTCCAATTAAACAAAATAATGTATCTAGCAAGTTGAGCGTCTCCCCGCTAACACAATAACGTAGTGACAAAGTAAGTTTTATAATAGTAAAACTAATATACCACCAAGACTTATATAGTTTAAGTGAACTAAATAGTGCATCTAGATAGTTGAGCCTGTGGCCGCTAACACAATAACGTAGTCGTAACCTGTGACCAAATCTGTAGCTTTATATTAGGCCAAATATTCTACCAGTGATAACTTTAAACGTAAGAGGTTAAACATCCGTAAGCGTAGGAATTAAAAAAAAAAAAATTAATTGCAACAACGTTGTTTGAAGATGTGCCCTATATTCTTGTACGGAGTTTGGTAACGAATAGCAGATTATGTCTGCAAACACGTTAACAAGCAATGACACTGGACAGTATCATAAACACTTTTGTCTTCTCCGTTATACGGTAGTTATAATTTGTCATCACCAAATGTGCATACGACATTGTCAGTGTAAGAAATAAGTTTGTCATTAAGTGTAGAATCTGTGACACATCTTGCATAAGAGTATGAGGACGTTACAAAACCAAAGCGACTGATGAAATATAATATATATATATTTCGATTTACAGATAAGTAATCTATTTTTTACAATGTTGAAGAATTTGTCTTTGTTCGTTTTTCAGACACACGGGACTCCACAGAAGAACAGATATGGTCAATTGGAACACGGAAGGCGACATGCGTCGTGAACCTGCTGCGACGCACATTACTTTGAAAAAAATAAACATTTATATTAAAGCTATTTGTATTGTGTTATTAATTGTAGTAAATGTGACTTATAGCACGATAGTGCTGGAAACTAAGTATATGACGGCGAAAGAAGCTGCAATCACAGAATTGTAATACACAAAACATATTTAAATGTGTAGCTATCACATCTGAAATATCCACAGAATACAAACGCACGTCAACAAATATTAGACTGGGTATAAGCCCCTTGCCTGTATGCCATTAAAAAGAGCTCCTTTTCCGAGATTCTGAAGTTTTCTTAGCCACATATATAGGCCTAATCTAACGGATAAAACTCACGTGAGAGATTGGTTGTGTTATTCTGAAACTAAAAGTAAACTTTTTCGTTTCGTTTGCAAAGTTACGGATTCAGACGGTTCGGCACGGTTTACGAAAGATGGATTAGATGACGGGAAGAACGTGCATATTTTGTTGAAAAGACATGAAGAAAGCACTTCGCATAGGCAAGCAATAATTTAGCTGTTAGTTCGCAAAAACAAGGATGCGCGTGTCGATTCTCAACTTGTAAACGAAATAGACACCGAACAAAAATATTGGCGGACACTCTTAGAACGAATTACTGCAGTAATAATTTTTTTAGCAGAACAAGGTCTTGCATTTTGGGGTATTGATGAAATTGTTGGTTTACCTCACAATGGAAATTATTTAGGTTTCTTAGAATTAATAGCTAAATTTGACATTTTTCTGTCCGAACATATACATATTCATGCAAATAAAGGAAAGGGACATACGTCATACTTGTCAAAAACAACATGCGAGGAATTTATCCATCTAATTACATCAAGCATACTGAATCTTATTATTTGCAAAATTAAGAGATGCAAATACAATTCAGTATCATTAGATTCTACTACAGAAATATCGCATATAGACCAACTGACTCTGATAGTGCGCTATGTCCTACCATCTGGACCAGTGGAAAGATTTGTAAGATTCTTGGATACGGAAGACCATACTGCAGAACAACTCTCTCAAAGTTTACTAGATTTTTTTAATGAGAATGGTATTAATATCAAAGATTGTCGAGGGCAAAGTTATGACAATGCCAGCAACAAGAGCGGGAAATACAGCGGCTTACAAGCACGAATTAAGGAGATAAATAAGTACGCCTATATTAATTTTTTCTGCTTCAACCTATCGATAGGGTATTTTTACGAAAGCATTAAAAGATACTAGCTCAAGAATTCCAATTTTGAAAAGATTATCGGACAGTAGGTGGTCTGCCCGAGCTGATGCGACGAAGGCACATTTATTTAGTTTTACCACTATAAAACAAGTTTTAGATGACATATCTAATAACAATGATCAAATGGTAGAGTTTCGTAATCAAGCTAACGGACTAGTTTCGAAAATGAATAAGTTAGAAATGGGAATAATGATTATTGCGTGCAACGAAATTCTAGAACGTTTGTTATTGACTAACGCTTTGCTGCAGTCGTCTGATCAAGACCTCAACACGGGATACGCTCTTTATAAATCATTACACAGGTACATCCAATCAATGTGGTCTACATTTTCAGATATAGAGACACGAGCCAAAACCTTAACTGGCTGTGAAGAATATCAGCAATTGACTTCAAGAAAACGCAAGCGACAAACAAAGTACGACCATTTTAGCGGTTCTACTACACTCGATGTAGTTGTAGAAAATCACAATATTATAAAATTCGGGTGTTTATTGTCATAATTAATAATGCAATGTCTGCATTAGCTTAACGCATGGAAGCGTACCTTCAAGTGACGAGGGNGCATTAGCTTAACGCATGGAAGCGTACCATCAAGTGACGAGTGTATTTGGAATACTTAGGCAATTAAATTCTTTAACGGCATAAGAGATTTTGACAAGAACTTCAATTATCGTCAGTGCTTACCCAGACCACGTGGGAGACAGTCTGGCCAACGAACTGGTGCAGTTCGCTGAGCTGCTCGAAACAGATGTGGTTGCTATTGACAGCAAAAAGCACGAGGCTCTGGAACTTCAGTTATCGTCAGTGCTTACCCAGACGATGTGGAAGACAGTGTGGGCAACGAACTGGTGCAGTTCGCTGAGCTGCTCGAAACAGATATGGCTGCTGCTATTGACAGCAAAAAACACGAGGTTCTGGAACTTCAATTTTATAAACTTTTAAAGGAAAATTAATTAGAATCGTGTTTCCCAAATGTAGAAATAGTGTTACGCATTTACTTGAGTTTGATGGTCACCAACTGCAGCGGAGAACGTTCTTTTCCAACATTAAAGCGCATTCAAAATGAGTTAAGGAACACAATGGGACAAGAACGTCTAAATAACCTCACTTTAATTGACATAGAAAATGATTTACTAAGAAATGTTGTTTTGACTAGTTTTATCTCTAAATTTGGCCACATTAAATCTCGATTTTTTTTTTTTGTAAATGTGCAAAAGGTTCCATACAACAACCCGAGGCTTCCGCTGACTAGGATTTTCTATAGTGACCGAAGCAGTACCAACCTTGGCAAACATTCTCCCCTCGCTAGGATTTGTGAGGAGTACTACGAGACAGCGCGTTCCTCCGGGACACGGGACACATTTTTTGACTCAGCTGACATTTAAAAACAAATTTATGACATTCTTAAGATTACGCCTACTGTTTTAGTTTTATATTTTTTTGATTGTGACTACTTGTATTTAATTTAATTTAATTGCCTGTAACTTAGTTTCATCTTAATTTTTAACAATTTTTTTTATTTATGTTCATAGTTTAGTTTTTGTTTATTATTAAACATTTATTTCAATCTTAAATTTATACCTTCATTTGACATATTTTAGATTTTTGATAGTATTTTTTTTATATTGTAATGTTGTATTGTTTGACTAAGAATTATGTGTACATTTGTTATCAAACTTTCTTGAAGTTATTTTTAATGTGAAATAATTGTGTTGTTGGCATCCCAAATAAATAAATGTGCTATTTTATTTTATATCCTAAACTTTAATACCTAAAGCAAACCAAGGGCCTATTGTTCGCATTTACTACAGGTCCCGCGCTGGTATAATCCGGCACTGCATGTTCCCTCTTCGCGGCCGCCACTGTGTGATACGACCACATTACTAATACCCGGGCCCTTGCGTCCCAAGAAACCACATCATACTATTAGACCTTCGGTGTCCGGAAAAACTTTCGACGGCAGTGCAAATTGTGGCATATATGCGATGTTGTGGAAGGTTTTCGCTTTATTTTGGTGTTGGTGTGATGTGTGAACTATCCCTGGTTCGAGCTCAGATGTGGTTTCAATTTCATTAAATTATTATCAGTTTGCGTACATTTTGTTGCAGTGTCGTTAGCTTCATTATTTTCTATGCAATTCAAAAATATTATTTGTCCACTGTGGCGATCTGCAGCAAATTTATTTTATTTAAATAATATATTTATTACTTTTTAATCCAAATTTGGTGGATGTTTTCAANCAAAAATATTATTTGTCCACTGTGGCGATCTGCAGCAAATTTATTTTATTTAAATAATATATTTATTACTTTTTAATACAAATTTGGTGGATGTTTTCAATTCGGATAGTATTACTTTTACTCATCATGTATGCCGCCATGTTTTTTCTGTTTTGCTGTTGCAGTCCAAGTCCAAGTTCTTGACCATGGTTACAGTATTGTATTCAAGATTTAAGCGGCTTTAGACTCCCGTACAGCCAGAAATATAATCNAGTTCTTGACCATGGTTACAGTATTGTATTCAAGATTTAAGCGGCTTTAGACTCCCGTACAGCCAGAAATATAATCTAATTCCCAATATTACTAAGCATACTGAGAACGTTGCACAACACAAAACGAATTGCAGGTTGATAATATACTAGACGTTTACAATCTTCAACGAACTCAACAAAATTCTCAAACATTGCAAATACCCTAAATCGAAAAGCCCAAAACAACTCGCACAAACGAACAGAAGGCACAAAAGAAAGGGCGCAGTACGTTTATACAGTCAGCCGAAACCTCAAATTCAATAACACAACTTCCCAAACTAAGGGTTTATGAAGTGATTACACTGTATTACGAAACTTCGTTTTGGGAATTTGTGTTTCGTTTGTTGTTTTATGCCGGAAAACATTAGTATCCATACAATTACAAAAAAAAAAAATCTATTTTTTAATGGTGATACGAAAAGGAAATACATTTGAGAGAAAATCATAAATATGACAAAAAAAAGTTACTAAAAGATGCATAAATTTGTTGATAAAACATTAATATAATCACTCTGCATTTACACACATTATTTTCAACTAATTAAACATTTTGTTTTACACTCCAACATATCCTAGTTGTACATTTCATACCATATTTTCAAACGAAACCGAGGTGTCGATGTTAGTAACGGGCGCGACACCTACGATTCGACGCGAAAATTGAATTACAAACCTTGGTTTCAAGAAATGGCGAAACCTCACTTTGGCGGGGCTTTATACCATAACCTAANAGGAAATACATTTGAGAGAAAATCATAAATATGACAAAAAAAAGTTACTAAAAGATGCATAAATTTGTTGATAAAATATTAATATAATCACTCTGCATTTACACACATTATTTTCAACTAATTAAACATTTTGTTTTACACTCCAACATATCCTAGTTGTACATTTCATACCATATTTTCAAACGAAACCGAGGTGTCGATGTTAGTAACGGGCGCGACACCTACGATTCGACGTGAAAATTGAATTACAAACCTTGGTTTCAAGAAATGGCGAAACCTCACTTTGGCGGGGCTTTATACCATAACCTAANCGAAAATTGAATTACAAACCTTGGTTTCAAGAAATGGCGAAACCTCACTTTGGCGGGGCTTTATACCATAACCTAATTCTGCTTTTCGAAACCCAGGTACCCGAAACTCTGATTGCAGGTGTCGGTGCAATCGTAGTGTTGGATTGCCTACCAATGCTTGACTACTGCGCATGCATAAAATTAATTCTTTAGAACGTCTCGCTTGTAGCAGTTCAACTTCCCCCACCATTAATTTTTGGGAACATCTCGGCTGGCAAATGTGCGCATGCGTAAAAATTACATTTGGAATGTGTTAAATTGCAACAGTTTGCAAGCGCAATCGTTATTTCTAGGAACGCCAAACTACGAAACATTTAACAACATAATCGTTATTTCACGGAACGTTAGGACAGACTATATATGTTTTACAGTAACCTGTTACAAAAATAGCATGTCACTAGAACGAGTTACTTACCTGGAACTGGAAAAACGGAACACGTTACACGAAAGTAACTGTTTGGCACAATCAGCATGTAAGGAGAAAGAGTTGGCACTCCCAGGTTAGGCCAGGATTACGATGACTTCACATGTCAGGTAACACATAACGAGCAACATGTTCACATAAGCCGGCTACACCTAGACTAACGTATTCCAAGCAGACCTATTACGATCATTTCACGTAATGTTCATATTATGCAAAAGCTGGTCAATGTCTAGCTTTTGTGTGTCACGTTATACATAACTCTACACCACGTTATCTCGCTGACCAATCACAATAGGAAGGTTGATGTACTATCTTCACTTTTCAAAGGTTTGTTTTTATTTTCACTATGTCGCCTGCTCATGTTCTTAATTCATGCACCACATATATAATTTTATCTCGGAAATAAGGATCAAATTGTAATAAAAGTTAGACTAAAATTATTTATTTATTAATTCGTAAAAATTTAGTAAGCTTTATATTGTCACAGCTATTAGTTATGTTTCTCAGATGTGTACAATGATATGCGTGAAATGCCGAATGTCTACCGGTAAGTTTGAAATTTATAGTAGGCTTATTTCAATTTCGATTTTATCTGCAGATTAAGGTTTATTACTTACGATTTATTCCATGTACAAGAAAATAATGTCTACATCCCCCAGACACATTTTGTTCTTGAAGTTATGACCATGTCCTAGCGGTTTTCAAAAATTTGAAGTGGACCACTCCTGCGTGGTCTGGCACGGCCACTGTCATCAGCCCACAGTCGCTGCACCTGTACGGCCNAATTTGAAGTGGACCACTCCTGCGTGGTCTGGCACGGCCACTGTCATCAGCCCACAGTCGCTGCACCTGTACGGCCAGGTTAACACGCACATCGTGCGTGCCGATGAATGTCCCCATTGTTCACTTGCAAACAGGTCATGACCAGATACCGAGTGATTCAATCAAGTGCCTGTAGTATCCCTAGAGATATATGTGTAATAAGGATACGACACAAGTGTTAGAATATGTATTAAATATCATTAGAATTTATCGCCCACTGGCAAATATTCATGAAATTCGGCCTTAGGGGACAGCGAAGTAACCGCTGAATAAATGCATGCTACGTGGATATTTAATGAGGTGTAGAATACCAAGGCTAAGGTATTTGAAGTGTTCTATATAATTTTCCGAGTGCAATTGTGTGTCTAATCAAGCCAATTAGTGATGTGGGAAATAATTAGTCTTTCTTTCAACCTGACCATTCTGGTCATTGAGTGTCCCAAAACTAAACATACCTAAATTTCCCATGTACTCTGCAAGGCACAACATAATCATGTATTGTATCGAAATTAGTGCTATTTTAAGAACTCGTAACTCTCTATAGTATTAAGAAAACTCACTCAGAATGTTTCAGTGTTTAATGTGTATATGTTTTAAGTTCAATGTTACTGTGGTAAGTTAGTTAAATTACCTAGCAGAGTGCAGCGAGCTCTCGCATTCGCAGTGCAATTTACAGATCCCGGAGGTTTAATTACTAATGTAAGTCTTTGCTCCATTCTTGGCCTTTTTGTACAGTAATGGCCACTAGTAGACCTTGTGAGTCATGTCTGCGTTAATTTACATTGTATACATGTAACTGTGTACACTAATCGGCAATACAATTTTCTTCAGTTAACCAAAACTTGTGAGTTCTCATTTTAGTGTTGTATCCCGGGCCCTGGCCATATTCAGGAAGTCATCGACGCCTCAAGGAGGCATCCTTCATTTATTAGGTAAAAAGGTAATATTAAGGCATGCTGGGGAGCCTGGATGCGCAGCTATATATAAAGTTTTCCTGTAAATTTGAACCATGTGAGTCAGGGGATACAGCCATGTGGTCATTCGGTCCACGATCCTGAGAACTGTAACTTTGTGCTCACCCAGTAAGGTGGCGCACATTCAATTCGAAATAGATATATTGTGTAATATTCTGACTTTTCTTAACATAGTCGCCGGACGACATTCGCATTACTTTCCCCAACTACTCAGGTAACGTTAAGTGGTTTGCCCAGCTAGTTGTGGCAAAAATTAAGTGTAACAAACACATGTGTGCAAATCCAGAGAGGAAAGGACAGTCGGAATAAAAATTCTCCATTTGTGATGCTTGACCAGGAATAAAGCAGTCCGCAGCACCATTTTGTGGATAGGCCAGGACCGCATGGGACAATAGATCCTGATGATATAGCCGACTGATCGTCAAGCGCGCACAACCTCAGGTGAACATGCCATGGTAAACAACCAGACCGTGCAATACTCTCCACGTGCGCGAGGAGCCAGCGAAAACTAAAGGTTGCTACATTCCGGGAAGATGGTCCACGAACTAAGTATCGGACAACAGCATCGTGTCGACCTCATGTTCCGTGCACAACCATGTCTTGTGATATACAAAAGACTGTTGAGAAATGAAGTACAATCCAACTGTACCAACCACCTGTCGGAAGTTTGATCAGTTCGGAAAACCCCGAACACTCGATCCCTTATACAAATATAACATGCACAATTATATGCAGGTGCCTGCAGACCGAATACAATGCATACTTCCTGCCTCTACTCGCTTCAACAGCCCACCGCTGCGCGCGATCCACATGTGAGGATGTTGGCACAGACTACATGCGCTGTGCTACATGCCAATGTGTATTACATACGAGTTGCTTACACAACGCAGAATGGAACATCCTGTGGCACCATGAGTTGCAGTGCCTGCAATGCATGGAACAATAGACAACATGCCAGCCAGAATTCCCAGAGCACGAGCTTCAGCCAGCAACCTGTGAGTATCCAATCAACAACCAGGGTTCAATGTGTCTTGCAGAATATTGTGTGAACCCCGAAAAGACATGCATAAACTGCAAACAGTGTAATGTGAGTTTTCACCCCACATGTGTGTCCATGGGGGGTATGACAGGCGATCTGCGAGGGAACGTTTAAGTGTAAACAGTGTTAACAAAAAGGTACGCAGCCCAATACGGGAGCATACCGGATCCCACGAGAATAAAAAGTAAAATTGACGTGTTCACCCAACCTGTGCTGAGATTACATTACCAACACACTTAGCGAATGGAACTCGTGCCACCCATGCCCACAAGGTAGGGAATGATTGGAGCCGGAAGAACACAGTTCGAAACACTAGGGCCACCAGCCCCCGAGTACAGGACAAGCCTAACCAGGCAGAATTTTGTGTCACCGGCCAAATTACATACATCCCTAAACATTTCTGGCCAGACAGCTGAGGACGCACGCGCGCTCCTCAAAGAGTTCGTTACCCGATTACAATGGTATGGGGTATCGAGGAATAGTGGGCGAGTGTCATCGGGAACTAACTACTCGGGGAAGTGAAAGCAGGGTGTGGGTCCATCACAGAATACATGTCCTGGGACAATTCGTAAGCAAATTTACAGCCAGATACACGAACACGTATATACAACATTAAAACAACATGTCTCCCTGTTTACCGAGGAACAAGGCACCAAAGAAAACTTGGACATATTCGTAAGCCGAAAGTTAAGTCCAGCAGAAAAACCTTATCCACATCTCCCAGAGGATGTCGTGTTCGAAACGATCGTGGAAACGGTAAGACACGAATACCGACCGGCCTTACAACTCATGGTTTTAAATAAAATACAACACTTTCTTTGAACAGCCATGTGTGTAACATGAAACACGGAGAAGTGTAGGGCGGCAAATTTTAATGCGTACAGTAAAGCTGGGTGGACCGATGCACAGAGTAATATTATGGACACCCGAATGCCTAAAGGGAAGAGTGCCATAAAAAACAATCACTAATCCTGGACGTCAATAGTGGGAAGGGCCCACCAAATCTGCCTTGCTGCTGCATATGTAAGGACGAACAATACCACTGCCACAAAATGTGTCCGAACAGAGCGAGTGAACTGCAGGAAAACGACAAAATGTAGTAGGGAAAATTGGGGCCACCCTCTCTCCCTTAACTACTAATAACAAACAGATCCACTATTGTCTATACAAAGTTAGCTCTGCCAGTGAACAGCTGATCAGAATACCCATATGATTAAATGAGGGGAATATTGTCGACTTAATCGATACAGCTGAATCTAATTACTTCGTGCAGGCCGAGTGATGCGACATCTGATCACCAGGGACAAACAAATCGTACGATTGGCCACATTGAAGAGGAACAGTGAATGTTTGGGTGAATTTCAAGTGGAAATACACATTCATGATGGTTCTTTGGACATCATCGCCCTCGTCTCCGATGAGATATTAGAGGACCTGATTCTAGGGGTGCTGTGGCTTAGACAATACACCTTCATTATTGAAATCGCCATGGACTGCATTCACATCGGTTTGCCCGAATGGTGACAGGAGTACAACCTAGGGCATCGCAGAGAAAACAGCAAACAATCGGTCCAACTAGACACGTTTGACCACGCGGTGGACGCGGAACATAGGGACGCGATCCAGCTAATCCTGACCGAACGACGGAACGTGTTTGCAACGGCAGACACCCCTTAAAAGAACGAGCGTACCAGAACATGTGATACCACTCACTAAAGTTGAAATCATTTGGTCCACCCCTCGTGATTATTAGCCTTATCCCTGAAGATCATTAATCAACAAATCGAGGAAATTATTAGGGGTGGGATAATTGAACCCTCAGAAAGCAATTAGAATTCAGCTTTCATTCAAGCTCCCCAAGAAAGACGGGAGCTGAAGGTTGTGCGTGGACATCCGCCTGCTCAACCATGTGACCAAAAGTGCGCCCCCACCCTCTATCAGTGTGAACTCTGCACTATACATGTTAGGGGATGCCAAGATTTGATATTCCCTTGTCTGAGAAGTGGCTATTGACAAGTACCAGTATGACCCGAAGACTGTCACAAGACCTAATTAATGGTCCCCGACGACTACCGGTTTAAATTTTACGCCATACCCTTTTGGCTGAAATACTCCTCTCCCCTCCACCCCAAAACAGAGCATAATGTTCCACATCCTGGATGGTTTGGTAGGGGAGGGTACAATTGCAAAACTATATGACGTGATCTGGTCAAAAATGTGGGAATAACACGTACAAAACCTATCCCTCGTCTTGGAGTGAGTGGCTATCAATGGGTTAATGTATACCAACAGAAAATGTCATATGGGGAAAACATGTCTTCAATACCTGGCCCACATGCTCGACACCGAGGGTATCCAGCCCAACCACGAACAATTGAGGCTGATTAAAGACTATCACGCACCCAACACACACAAACGCCTGCAAAATATTTTCTGGCTTATAAACTGTTTAAGGCGCTACATACAACACTTCGCCATGATAATAGTTCCACTAACCGCCCTGTTGACAACACAACAGTGTTTCCAATGGAACGACAATGCCCAAAACGATGAAATGAAACACAGATTCCAACAGTGCTGCAAACTGTCCCGTTTAGAACCCCAGAGGCATTTATATCTGCAAACAGATGCCAGTCAAGATGGGATAGGCACCGTTCTATTTCAATATGATGATGACGGGGAATGTAGTGTCATATACTACAGTAGCATGAGATTTCCCCACGCGAACAAAACTATGACGTGAACGAAAGAGAATGCTTGACTATCGTATAGGTACTAAAACACTACCGCCAACACCTAGAGTACCAACGATTCACATTGAGGACCGACGATCGGTGTTTAATGTTGCGCATAATGCACACTGTCCATTGCAAACTCACGTGGTGGTCCATATAATTACATGCCTATGGTTTCGTGGTGGAACGCGTCCCGGGTGAAGAAAACCAACTAGCCGATACCCTTTCCTGTGTGCCCTGTACAACAGAAATAGCATGTGATGAAGACGAGTGGGAAGTCCTATTCCCGTCAGACAGTCTGCTGGTTGCCAGGCTACCTTATGTCACCATAGTCACGAGTAATGCCACCCAAGACCTAACAAGTGGTGCAGTATAAGAACGAGTAATCTCCACACAACAATTGTCTGTAGATGTCGCGGAGCGCCAGGCACAGTCTACCGGAGAGAAGCTGGTCAACTGGTGCGTGGTAGGTAACTACCAGGAGACCTGGCCCGCAAGGGAAGAGGGTAACGGGCGACCATATGTCCTGGAGGATTGACGAAAATTTGTCCTGTAACACCTGCATACCAGCTGCCTGGCCGGATATCCAGGAGCAGTGCAAACCAAGTGGAACATACTAGCCCAGGATTTCTGGCAAGGGCTCACCCGACAAGAGCCAGAATTTGTACCTTTCTGCGAAACATATAATTGCCTGAAAATGCACCGCGCAGATGGCATTACAGAAACCCCGCATACCAGAGAAACCCTTCATGACCATCGCCTTGGAATGGTACCATATCCCTGCTCCCCAAACAGGAAGATAATTTTTTGGTTGTTATGGATTTGTGCACCAAGTGGTGCGAGGCTTATCCCCTCCCAAATTCACACCTCAAAAATGTATCAGGTGAATTGCAGAATGATTTCTTCGCTCGCTGGGGTTATAAAAAGAAAATAATCTCCGAAAACGAACTGCTGTTCAGGGGAAAGTTATAGCGGGAACTCTGCACCAAGTGGTGGGCAGTACACCACACAACAGTGGTTTACCAACCCTGCATGATTCCCACAGAATGAACGAACCAAGAGTTCAAGGCACAGTTTCGGCTTCGCGTGGGGGATGACCACACTACCTGGGCCACCCATGTCCCAAGATATACTGTTTTTCCTGAGAAATTGACAGAAGAAAGCCACAGGCCACTCGCCTGCAGAATTACTATACCAACATGGTCTGGCACTACCCAGGGAGTATGCAACCATACAACCGACTACGAACTCAGGACCCTCAGAAATGGAGAAACGACAAGGAGACAGCTAGCAGAGGTTCGAACAGGCCAGGGAATGACAGGAACGGTACCTCCAACAATGGCTGCTAGGAACCACATGCCCCCGAAATAGCTCGAATTTGCAAATCATGTCTACGTACGAGAACACCAGCATTCGGCTGCTTGCGCCTATTTCTGTGCAGGATTCACCCCCTCCCCCATGCTGGAGTGAATCCCACACAGTAGTACGAAGGGTGGGGAAGACGAACTACATCTTCCAGATGGGTGCGCGAATACAAGTTAAATTCCATTGTGACGACCTACAGGCCGCACCAGAGGCGCCGACACCGAGCGCACGGCGCCCCAAGGTAATAACAGTCAGAGGAAACCAACCAAAGTAGTCCCAGCTGATAGAGGATGGCAATCACCGGCATCAGACAAGCGCAGACTATCAGGTTCACCAACACCGATGCCCTCAAAGACATCTGGGTCATCATGCCAAGGCAGAGCCACGAGCTATTGGGACGTAAAATTCCACGGAGAGCACCCGGAATGACGACCGACCACCAGATGCTGCGGCACCCAATGCCACAACATCAGAGGACCACTGGGTCATACCCTTACCCCTAGGTTCCCCGTTTTAGACTGCCAGGTCATGCCACTCATCAGTGGCTAGGTCCAGTTCCGGGTCGAGCATCTCCTCGATGGGGCAGTCATACCACCCTCAAGTGCTTCGACACTGACCACAGAGGTACTGCAGCAACAGCAAAAGCAGTGGCATCGTCTCGATGGTAGCAGAGCCACCAACCTGCCAAGCAGGCATAGAACCAGCCGACCGACTCCGCCGAACCAGTAAGATTTTATCTGCCATGGGTAAGGTGAACCGACACCAGTTGGCATGCAACCCTGCAGTGGGACGATCCAGCTGTGTACAGCTCATCTCTCTGAGATGGCTGTGCCTGTGGCCGAGGTGCCGCTTAATCACCTGCTGCACCACACAGCCTTGAACCACCCATGCCCTCTGTGACAGTGGCCACCTGGAGGGAAGGGCATTTGACGTGGACCACTCCTGCGTGGTCTGACACGGCTACTGTCACCACATCGTATACCCTCAGCCGGAACGGTCAGGTTGAAAGAAAGACTACTTATTTCCCACTTCACTAATTGGCTTTATTAGACACACAATTGCACTCAGAAAATTATATAAAACACTTCAAATATCTTAGCCTTGCTACTCCACACCTCATTAAATATGAATGAGGCATGTATTTATTCTGCGATTACTTCGCAATCCCCTAAGGGCGAATTTCTCGAACATTTGGCTATCGGCGATAAATTCTAATGCTATTTAATACACATTCTAACATTTGATTCCTTTCCTAATTACACAGATCTCTATAGGGACACTATAGGCACTTGGTTTGATCACTCGGTATCGGGTCATGACCCGTTCCCAAGTGAACGATGCGGAAACGCATCATGATGCACGCTGTGTATATTCCGTGGGCCGCACTGGTGCAGCGACTTTGGGCCGATGATGAGCTGTCAGAGGCTGTGCCAGACCATGCAAGTGTGGTCCACCTCAAATCTAATAATTCATTGATCGTGTGAAATCGCCTTAAAGCTGGGTTTACAATAGAAAAATTAAGCATTAAAATGTGTGCATAAGAAACGAATGTGTGTTATCTTGACTTGATAGAGATTTTTGGAAATTCGCCATTACAATGCAGATGTCTGTGATTGCAAGACAAGACCTAACACTAATTTTTTTTTAAAAATACAAGTAACATGTGAACGAGAAATAAATACATATACAACACTGGAAAATTCCAAGAGGGAATAGAGTCATATATCAGTACAGCAACTAGTTTCAAAAAAATCTATGTGTATACATGACAAACAGATAACTCATTAAAACCAACACAGGCTTGAAACCTGCTTTAAAAAATAGGACAACACTAACAGAATATGTAGAAACAAAATGGGACATCTCAACAAAGAAACACACTCAAACACAGTAGTTTTACCAGACATGACAGAATGCAAGCTAGGTTTGCTGTAGTCAAGAATATATTTGTACAAAGCCAGAAAATTCCATAAATGATTCGAGTCAATTAATGTAGCACAACAAGCTAAAAACAAAAAAACTAATATACTATATATATATATATATATATATACTAAAAACGATATACGACTAACAGACAACAAACCGAAGACGACACAGCCTAGCTCTCTGCTACACAAATAAGACAACACTGACAAAATAAAGACAATGAAGAAACTCGTACAAACACAGTAGTTTTCCCAGACATGACAGAATGCGACGTTTCGGGAACTGTTATCTGTTCCCGTCTTCAGGCAGCGATACACAGGTTGGAGAACACAAGTGTGACTGACAATGTTTTTGTACTTCCCCTCCTCGCAGCAAAAGGTGGTACCCGACCTGCGAGTTTGCCTAGATAGTTTGGTGGGTATTCTAAGGGGAGGTCTTAGTGCATCTTAGCCGACCAGGTTATACACTAATGGTAGTATTTGTGAAAAAGATGACCGTTCACCCTCACACTACCCCTCTTAAGGTGAAATTAGGAGGATGCAGTGGCCGGTGGAGCATCTGTGCTCTTGGGATGCAGACTGCAGAGGCTGCAATTTTCCCCGAGGGCCTTCTATTTTTAAGACGTGGGGAAGCAACTGTAAACCAGCGATGCACTGGAGGATACCTGTTGCCCGGAGTTAAGTGATAATCGCGCCCGAGTGACACATAGAAGGGAAAAATTTGCGCGGTTGTTGGAGGTTTGATGCCGCTAACACTTGGGGTCAGTGTGGTGATGGCATTTGGTGGAGCTGATGCTCGTTGAGGCAGCAGGCATGCCTTTGGTCATTGGGGGAGACCTGACTTCTGGCAGGAATGCAGCAGGAGAATCCTGGTGATGGCCTGAAGGATGACTGTCATAGGCCTTTTGAGATGTGAAGTGGGTGTCTCTTGCGTAGTTTGATGACAGCCAGCTGTAGATGTTCTCTTTTCACATGGTTAATGCTGTGTGATGTTGGATACTTCAGTTGGTGTACAGGATGTCTGGTTCCAGTCGGAGTTCCATGTTAAGTCTTGATGTCTTGATGTCTTGTCGTATATTTTAGATAAGAAGTGTAGATGATACTGCAGTTTATATGACATGGCACTGTGGTTGGTGTCCGATGTAACACTGTGAATATGCTATATATTAAAGCTTGGTGAATCACTAGATATTTATGTACACTATCGTGCTGAGATAACTATTTACACTATTCAAATTTCAGTATTATGCGGCACTTTGTGGGTGTCTTGTAGATCTTATTTATTCAAGGTTTTCATGTAGAGATATTAGGTAAAGCTGTTGCATATACTTTGTTGTGCATGCAGATAAGTTGATTCTGTCTGNTGGTCCATACCGTATAAGGAGGCCACTTTCTGACAGTCAGTGAGTGGCAACTTGAAGTATATGAAACAAACAAGGTGCCATTTACAAAATCCTGTATCAGCTGATGCACGAACGAACAAAAATTAAAATTACGTTGGCTATTCTGAGTGTACTGCCGATGCACATCAGAAAAGCAGAAAATACGCGGATAAGAAAGAGTTCTTGAATTTATTAATACATTTTATTTTACAAGGTCACAAAAAATTGGTTTTTAGTGTTAAAAACTAAACTTCATGATAATGTAGTTATGTATAGGCGATCAAAATGAAATGTAAAATAGAACGATACGACATGGAAAAGTTTTCTGAAGTTGTGCTAACTTCAGAAAGCTTTTTCACGTCGTATCATCCATCTCCAATCTTGCTTTCAACACGTCCATGATATTAATTCCAAAAGCATACAGAAATATTGCATAATATTGTTGAATTATTTTTTCTAATAATTTGACGAAACGAGACGAATTTGAAATATATTTCTGGCCCGTAACATAAGAATTATCAACTTTAAAATTCGCTATCTGTTGACAATAAAAAGAGTTACTCAAACTTCGCCCTGACGTGCTGCGCGCTATCTATAGGATATTCTGTGAGCTATTACCAGCCAGAAATGAACCTCTTTCCTGCACGATATATAACGAATTTACAAACATATGCCAATAGTTATATTTTTCCACGAGCTCTGCATAATTTTTAAAGTAACATATATTTCATNATAATTTTTTCTAATAATTTGACGAAACGAGACGAATTTGAAATATATTTCTGGCCCGTAACATAAGAATTATCAACTTTAAAATTCGCTATCTGTTGACAATAAAAAGAGTTACTCAAACTTCGCCCTGACGTGCTGCGCGCTATCTATAGGATATTCTGTGAGCTATTACCAGCCAGAAATGAACCTCTTTCCTGCACGATATATAACGAATTTACAAACATATGCCAATAGTTAAATTTTCAACGAGCTCTGCATAATTTTTAAAGTAACATATATTTCATGTACAAGGATTTGGAGTACAAGTCATTTATATTCGGCTGGTATTCGTTCGTCTAAGTAAATTATACGCCATATTGTTCTCTCGAAACCCATCTCCTTGATTCCGTAGAAAGTGAGACAGGCATGAATAGTTTTTAAACAATTCTAACGTTATTCTACGTCCCATATTTCCAACTCGAATATATTAGCTATAACATCCAAAGTGTGATAATAGATACAACAGACCGTCTCGCAAATGTTAACCCAAATTCACTATCTTGGACAAATTAAAAAAGAGTTATCAAATATCTAATTATTTGCAACATTTTATATTTTTACTTTTATAACCTACTTATATTTTTAGACAGCTTATAATTGGTTTAGAATTACAGTACAATGAGAAGTGGATTAGCTGACAGCGTGTTGATAAAAATACAGCCCCGACTTGACGGGCCAGCTGATGGCAGAAGGATACGTAGTCAGATGTAAACAATGGCGCTACTTTCGCCGAGCTGTCAAAAAGTGGCCTTCTTATATGGTACAGAATATACAAAGGTTTTGGTACCAAGAGGAACTCTAGCCTAATATATTTCCATTTTTGATTTCAGTCATATTGGCCAATAGCCTTTAATGAGGGGGTTCGGATGGCTGTCAATGTTCTTGTAGAAAGCTTTAGCCTGTCTTACTATGAAGTCCCAGATGGTTTATATGTTGAGCTGCTTGTGGAGTTGTTGGAACATAACATGGAAAATAAGTTACTCTTGTTATTGCCTTATTTTGGGCAACCTGCAGCTTGCAGCTATGAGTGTTCGCTGCATAACCCCAAGCCAGACCAGCATAAGTCATTATGGGCCTGATGCAGGGCATGTATAATATTTTGCGATTATGTGTAGACAGTGAGCCATCTACATTGACCAGTGGGTAAATTTGGGCCATTCTGGAGTATACTGCTGCAATTTTGTTCGAAATGAGTTTGTTCAATGTGAGTTTGGGGTCCATATGTATTCCATGATACTTCACTGTTTTCTTGTACTACATTTCAGAATCGAAGAGCTGTAGTTTCTGGCGGATTTCTGGGATCTTGCGTCGAGAGAAGATAATGTATTCATGCTTAAGAACATTGCCAGTCTATGAACCATTTTGCGAAGAGATGTAGGGGCTTCTTGGACTTTGTGGACTATAAGGGATGCTCTAGTGGACCTGGCATACAGCATTGTGTCGTCTGCATAACAGACTGCATGAGCTCGTCTCAGTTTAGGGAAGTCATGAAAATAAATGTTGAGCAATGTTGGTCTCAGTATACTTCCCTGTGGCACACCTGCTTTGATATTTCGGAGTTGCGACTTAGCTCCAGAAAGGGAATTGAAGAATCTTTGTGGTTGTAAGTATAATGCTATGACGTGTTTAACATTCAAGCAACTGGATAGTTTGTAGTTTGTAGAGGAGGCCTTCTTGCCAGATTCATTCGAAAAACTTCTCAATATTCAAGAAGACCGCAGCTTTGTATTGCTTCTTGTCAAAAATCATGTTATGTGTTCAGTTGTTCGTGTTAGCTGGTGCACACTAGAATGTAAGGCCTGAATTACAAATTGGTAGTCCTTGCAGCAGGTGGGTATCGTCAATATATGCTTGGATTCTTTTGTGTATAACCTTTTCTGCTTATTTCGACCGGTAACTGAGAAGACTGATTAGCCAGTAGTTTTGCAGAGGGTATCATCCTTGCCAGGTTTCAGTAGTTCAATGACTTTGCCTGTTTTGCAAGCCTTGGGACATGTATTTATGTGCATTATACCGTTAATGCCGGCCGTGATTGCGGAAAGTGCTGGGGCTTGGATGGGTTTTAACACGATTGATTGGATGCCATCCTCTCCTGGTGTTTTATTTGGGTTTAGTTTTTTTATTATTTGTCGAACCTCTTTATCAGCTGCATACTGAGGTTCTTCCTAAGGTGACTAGTGCTAGCTGGGCTACTTGTTGTTAAACGACAGTAGAATGCAGTTGTGAATGTGAGTTGTAATTTGGACGAAAGGCATGTTCGTGTGATTCTGCGAGCAGTTCTGCTTTTTCTTGGGGCGAACTAGCTGTGATATTATTTGCACCCCAAAGGGGAGGCTTGGAGTTTCTCTGGTGAGTTTCTTATTGGATTTCCAGAGGGAGTTGTCAGTGATCTTTAGTTCAGCTATTTTAGCTTCCCACAATGAATTTCGATAGGAGGCTAGCTGGTCCTTGATTTCCTTTTGCAGTCGATTGACTTCAGTTTTGTACTGTCTTAGTCTGCCTTGTTGCAATAACCACATTGTATGGTTGCATTGTGTGATAAGAGTCTTGATGCTCTCTGGAAGACAGTCTTATAATTTTGTGTGCCTGGATTATAGTGGTGTTTCTGACCCGACTGCTGTGATGATGGATGTAGATCATATTTCTATGCTAAGCTCAAGTTCTGCTGTGTCAGTGATTTCATCAGGTATGTGCAGTGAATTTGCTAAGAGAGCATTGAATTTCTGCCAGTTAGTTTTTCTGTAGTTTGGTGTCTTGATTATTGTGCGGGCTTCTATATCGGGTTCCTCTACGATCATTACACCTGGGAGATGATCTGAATGAAGCTAGAGGATTACTTCGAGTTCATAAATTAAGTTTATGTCCCGATATATGGTTATGTCTAAAATGCAGGGAGACTGGTTTGCCATATCTGGGTAACGAGTAAGGCAGTGACATGGGAAAGTGTCCTAAGCTTCCCCAGACCGTCTGTTATGCCATGCACAACACACCCTTCACCCCTACAAGGCACCACCACAGTGCTGATTATACTTTACACCCCCACACCTCCCACTGATTTGAACTTACCTGGTGAGGTGCCGAAAAAGATCCTGGAGAATGTTCCAGTGACATTTTATTATCAATTGCAGGGCAATATTTCATTTAATCAATTAATAAATCGCAAGAAGACAGCCCTTACAATAGTTTAGTTATAATTTCTCTTTGAATTAATTTCTAGTGTAGCTTCATAAAATGTGTGTATTAATTTTTTAATATTGTTTGTATTGTGGTGTAACAGTGTTTTCTGTTCGATTTATGAATTTTTAAGCATTGTTTTATTGTTTTGTTTCATCATCTCAACACAGCAAGGTACATTGCATAGTAGAACAATTTGGAATGTTAGGGGCATGCTGCCACCTTACTTATGGGCATCCCCACATGCAACAGTGAGTTAGCCTTCGATCGAGAGTCCCAGAGGTAAGCACGTTCCGCGAATCCAGGTACATTCACGTATTTTGTACCAATAACTCAGTTTTCCATATTTTTTTCTCAATTCAACAGGAACCTTTGTTTTCATGGCACCCGGAGATGCCACTCCTTCCCCAGGAATAGTATCGCCCTGAGAAACATTACTTTTCACCTTTATTTTTCATATCGTTGTAACATGTATTTAGAGCAGCGAAGCCCATCTGATGGGCGCGAGTGGCCAGGTCCCGCTTATGTTTTCACATTGGGGCAAATGTACAGTTTTCGTGCAAAGGAAAATATACATGTGTAAACAAACCGCATCGTTTGATTTCTGAGCAACGCCTTATTGGCATTTCGGGGTAAAGGTCCCCTACAACCAGCTTTCCAGATGTTTCTTCATCAGCCTAGAAAAGCACAATCTATTTAAAACTGCATTTAACAGAAGTTTAAGGCATATGGGTCAGGCTGAATTAGCCTACTACACTCCACAACATAGGTATCAGGACGACTCAATGAAATCCATCAGAGGGAATGGCTTTCATTCGGGTGTACGACCCTACAACCCTGAGGAAATCGGCAACATCAACTTGACTCTGCCTTTCGACGGTGTCTGGAACCTATGTCCGGTTACCAACATCTTCATTAATTCATTCCCACCATGTCAGTGGTAGGAAGCACACACCATACAAAGAAAGTGTTTTTGGTGGCGAATTAATGTTCGTCCTTTCGGAGTGATGCCCTGGCATTTTCATGCTGGATGCTTCGCATTTAGATCGCCCATGGCGTGTATGGATGTAGAGAGTTTGCTTAGAGCTGTGACATTATGTGTCTCTATCAATTTTCCAGGTGGGGCATACATTGATTCTATAGTACTGACATTTTCCGCATCCCTCCTTCCTTAGCCCATTCGTCCTGCTACCCAAGCACAGCTTCGGTGTGCCCTTTACTGGGGACAGTCAACACGAACGTGACAGTCACACCCTCGGGCCAACCAATACTGTCCCTTTGGGCCGACAAATTCTGCCAAATGACATCCCCAGTAAGAATACCACCCAGTAAATGAATGCAGCGAGGGGGACACAGTAGTGCCAGTTTTCACAAATCCCCTTGTGTGCCCCCTCTGTTCTCTGTTTATACCCCTGTGTGTATGTTGTCCATGGAGTATGAGTGTGTAAAATGTTCATTACTTTTTGGGCTTTTATAACACATAAACAGATCCCCTATTTTTTTGCCCCAGTAAAAACGGGCTTTCTAAAACACATATTCGAGCATGGCTACCCACACTCCTCCTGGGGTTAGAGTGGACTCATCCACCACGAGCCACCTGTTGCCACCCTCAAATTTCCATAAATTTGGGTGCGAGTGATTTTTCCAGTAATAAAAATAAAAATGCTAAAATGTAAACAAACACAATGTATATGCAACAGACTGGGAGAGACAGCCTCATGGCATATTTAAATTATGCTGTACATCAAATTTATTACCAAATCAATTTCTTTTAATGCTCAACTTGCTCACACAAAATAATAAAGCAAAGTGTTTTTGTAAATTAGTGATGTTTAAGTGTTTTGTGTGTATTTGTTTTCACAGTAAATGTTCGAGTGTTTTTTTTTTGTTGCACTTGGCATGCTTTAGAGTAGGGGTCCCTTGCAGGCCTGCTATGCTCAGCCTGTTGGTTCTGAATGCGCTGAGAGAACAGATGTGTGCCGCATGCCCCCGGGCTCTTCAACATCTTGTACCGGTCTTTAGTGTATCAATAGTTATTATTTTTATTCTGGTACTTAATGAACATTTTTGCTTAGTCTAGGGGAAGTGCCGTTCTCAATTCCGCCAGCTCGAAACACACCGGGGGTTTAAATAACAAAATAATTTTCATCAGCCACATGGCTCTTTGTCAGTGTCGGCTGCCAGCACATCTTAATGCTGGAACCATGTAAGTGCCTAGTATGAGGGAATAAATAGTGAGTAAAAATCAGTGCAAGTGATCTCTTATTTTTATTTCACTATCCTCTACCCAATGGCCACATAACATAACACTGGTGCACCGAACCTCTGATCATTGCTTTGTTGTGTTTTTGGTGTGTAAGATGGCCACTTAACAGCCTCACGTGATAATTAGAGTCATATGAGGACTTAACAATTATACCGACGTCGTCAAAGGGTGAGCTCAGGAGGAGCCCTTGGACGATTCGTCCATCACTGGAAGAGTATCTCATGCTCTGGTACCCTTTTTCCATCCTCACACGTACCATAACACCTGTACTGTAACCTAAATGCGCTTATCACCGCTCCTGAGACCACAACAACCTGTCCTATGTCGCCCTTCCATGTGGCTAAAATATTTATCAACAATTTTGATAATGTAAAACCTGTCCTATGCCTGACCTGAATGTGTGAACCTATCGTTATTGCAAGTGCAATTTTTACATATCCAGTTTTCCTGTGGAAACCTTGCTCTTTTTGGCCAACCTCTCAAAATACCTGGTAAAATTTCTGCGCCCCAAATTTTCGATTTCCACATCGGACGAGGGCAGTACCAGGTTTAATATACTAGATTCGCCCCAGCATGGGAAAATGCATCAACATCATGGCGACCATCATCAAACAAGCCTCGCCTTTGCCACGAAGCACAACGAATAAGCAGCTAACAGGATAGGCTGCAGCCATTTTGTGAGTCACCATCTACCCTCTCTGTACCACAATCGGGCATGAGGGGGAAGCGGCAGCTGGCAGCGTGTGTGTGTGTGTGTGCTTGATGTACAGCACCACCCCCTACACAACAAATACAGTGGGCAGACTTCAAGGGCGCAGCGGCACCATCCTTTTATCACCCCTCCAGCCAGGGTGGAGTAACGATCGGGAGCAGGCCGCTTGTGCGCATTTGTGCACCACTCCAGTCGCTCGGGCCGGCTTACCCCCCCCCCCCACCTGGACGCAGGGGAGACTTCTGCATGCCGCGTGGTTCGTTAACACCTGCAAACAGCTGACTGCAGCACCAGTCTACACTTCCACGCCAGTGTCAACCACATGTATATCAACAGTGAAAATGGGATTCGTTTCCCATTACAAGACTGTGCAGTGCAAACAGTGTGGTAAACTTAAGTGCACTGGACTTTTCGCACTTGACAACAGACAATGCCATTGCCCATCTGCAACAAAACAAACTTTCTGTTACACATATCCTCTTGTTTTTGGAGCTCCTGCCTCTACACCGCCTTATATTTTCAAGGCACCTGCTGCCTCGTATCATTAAATTTTTACAGTTACTGTCAATACACAGCCGTCTCTTTTCGTGCAGCCATCTGGCTATATTCCGCCGATAAGGTGTACTTCGCCGACAGCCTTCGTCCCACCTTTCGCTTCCATGCTGCCGATCCAGTATGATGTGAGCACCCATGACAGCTGTGAGAGTGTCACCGCCCACTGTACTGGTTGCCTGCTCTTTACAGACTGTCAACAAAGGAGCAGGAAACATTTGTCGCCACTAACAACAGCTCCGTTGTTACTGGTGCCTCGCCAGAGACAGTAATCTTGCTGACTACCACATTGTCGAGAGCCCAACAGATGCACCGACGCCCTGCATTGCGATGCCGCCTCCAGCTCCAACTTTCGATGCACATGTTTCAAGAAACTGCATGAAATGCCTGCAAGTGTGTTTACACACATTATATCAGGTGACCAATTCAAAATCGAGCCGTCTCTGACGCCCAGAGTCGTGACACCGTCTCCGGCACCCAGTATCGAGGTGCCAAATATTTTCACAGTCTTTGTCTTCCCTGCTGAGGAGTGGGTTGCCAGATTAAGTACTGTCACTGCCAGGGCACCGCCTCCATGCACCCCAACGCCGCCTCTGCACAGCATCATGACACAATGCAGCCAACCCATCTCTGATGCCGCCTCACCAATACAGCATGCCTGCAGCCCACCTCGGCGTATCATGCAAGCAGCAGTGTGACACACCATGGCTCATGTAAGCCGCACCTGAAGCGAGCCGCTGACGATGTGTTCCATCGACCACACACTACCAGCATACTGTCAGCATCAACGAACACCAGCACCACGATGCCCTGAGTCTTCGCTACTGCTTCACCTGGCAGTCGAGCTTCAAGCGCCGCAAAATTACCGGTAAGTGGTCTGGGGTTCGCATAAACATGCTGTGTTGGCAGTACCTGTCACTGTTCAAGTAAATCTCCGCAGTAACAGTTGTGAGCACTGTAGTGATGTGTGTAAGGAGCTCTTGTGTCGACCATGTTTAAAACTGCACATAAAAAAATTTAACAGTTCAGGTTACAAACAGTTCTACCATCGCCTGTGTAACTACATTCACAAACATTGCATGCCAAGTCCAGTGATTAATTAGGCAGTTGGACTCATCACTGCTACCAACTGTAGACATTATCAAACCTAATTATGTCGCTATTCCTGTACTAACACCACACCTGGTTATCACCTCGCTTGCACCGCTAATATCCCAGCTCAATCTCTCGTCGTCTATGTCTGTGAGCACATGCGAGTGGCCTGTGCATGTGACCTGTCATGCAAGGTGTAACCAAGTCCTACTCTATGTTATTACCGGGCCATGCACCACAGTCTCCACCCCCTTACAGCAGCACATACTTCGAAAGTATGGCCGTCATGCCTCCTCCATGGCATGTGAGGTGAGATGGAGAGGCATTCCTCCCCTCCCCACACCGTGTTTTGATTTAGCTTCCCAGCAAGCGCCGTCACTCACTCTCTCTCCCGCAGGAGTGACGTGACCTTCTCCAAATGGCGGTCTCCACGAGTGTAAATAAGCCGGGTGAACCAGTGATATACTGTGTATTTTCGCCTGTAAATGGATACAAACTTCACTCATTCGCTATTTTTCTGCTCCATTCAGCATTCTCTCATCTACACCCCACTTCGTGTCTACAGAACAGCGCGGCAGTGATCAACCTACGCTCAAGACACCATGCGTCTGCATTGGTCGGCATATAGTGTGTTTTCAATTTTCATTGCACATTTTTCTTTTTATCACATTTCAAGAGTTTTTTGTATGTCTGTTTCTGAACTTGTTTTACTTATGGCTTCATAACAGTGTCATTGTTTACCACCACTTCTCCAAATTGACTGAAGTGCATGAGTGTTTATCATTTTTACCACATTGTTTACCATGGTGTTATAATTGTTTATCATATTTATCTTGCATATTAGGCATTGTTTACATTCATGTGTGTGCTTCAGTAGTCAGTTTGCATCATTGTTTATAATATTTACTATGTTGTTTATCCTTGTGCTTTCATTGCTTATAATGTTTATCTTGCATATTAGCCATTGTTTACATTCATGTGTGTGCTTCAGTAGCCACCTTACAATAGTGTTTATCAGTGCTTGCATTGTTTACATCGTTGTTTACCTTACTACTGCCAATTGATTTAGTGTTTTGCACTTCAGTACACAGTGTTTTCTATGAGCTTCGTCACCGAAAGGCAAATTTTACACACTTTACTAGGTCAATTTATTTTGTGTCTATGATGCATTTATTGCCTATTGTCGCGTTTATTCTAGTGCTATGTGGCCTTGCACCTTCTTAGTATTTTACATCCCTCAGCATCGGGTCATTTTAAGTGTTTTTATAGTAATTTTCCTAGTTATCTACATTGTTTAGCATTGTTTACATTTATGTTTTCGGAAACTGAGTGTCTTTTGCATGTGTTTGTTGTGTAATACCATGTTTGGATACCCGATTTCGCGATCTTGCATTCTCCGTTCTGTGTCTACCTCGCCCTGCGATGGTAAATGTACACCTTTACTCCATGCAAAAGTGGCATATATCGACCATTCTCGCCTGCCTGCTACAGCTCGTTGGCTGGCCGCAGCCAGTCAAACTGCACTACAGCACCCTGCGTCGCACAGCGAGGGACATGCTTCCCAAGGCGTGCCAACATACACATTCGGCGGCATATCTGCATCCCGGGTGGCACCCTGTTCGGCAGCATCTCTGCATCCCGGGTGGCACCCTGTTCGGCACGTCCGCACACTCCTGTGATGTCATTATGCAGCTGCGCCATCGTCGTCGGGGACTTGTGAAGCAGTCACTACCCCAATCCACCAGCTTCAGCAGCAAGACAGCAGAGAATTGTGACCAGATTACAGAAGCATCCTGCCTCCCTCAGCAGCCATTCCAGCACCACATCAGGGGGGCTCCCGCCCTGCTTCACTACCACCTCTCCAAACCCGAGGCCGGTATCATCTGCGGCCTCATCAAGGGCCACATCGACCACCGTCCTGCTGCCACTAACTGCACAGCAGGGATCAATGGGCTGCCGCAGACGAGCGGCCTCCAGAAGAGGGGCATATGATGCCTGCCGCATCCCTCCTCACTTAGTCTGTTCGTCCTGCTATACCACCACAGTTTTTAATGTGCCCTCTACTGGGGACAGTTCGCCCGAATATGGTGGTCACCCCTCCGCGAATCCGACACCGGCGAGTTCACCAGAGTGCAACACCCCTCTGCGGCCACCTGGGTACTGCTGAAGTCAGGTGACCATCCCACTATCCCCGTGTGTGTGTTGTGCATCTAGTGTGTGTAAAATGTACAGTAATTTCTGGGCTTTAATAGCATGTAAAGAAACTCCGTATTTTTGCACNTTTCATGCCCTCAAGAGAGATATTTTGGGGGCACAATAATTCGGGCCGACCAATACTGCCAAAGACGTCCCCAATAAGAATAAAGCCCGGTAATGAATGCAGCGAGGGGGACACAGAAATTACAGTTTTCACAAAACCCCTTGTATGGCCCTCCATTTACTGTTCATATCCCCGTGTGTGTGTTGTGCATCTAGTGTGTGTAAAATGTACAGTAATTTCTGGGCTTTAATAGCATGTAAAGAAACTCCGTATTTTTGCACCCCAGTAAAAACGTGCTTTGTAAAACACTTATTCGAGCATGGCTACACACACCCCTCCTGGGGTCAGAGTGGAACTCGTCCATCAAGAGCCACCTGTTGCCACCCTCAAATTTCCATAAATTTGGGTGCGAGTGATTTTTGTATTAATTGAAATTAAAATGCTAAAACATAAACAAACCCAATGTATACACAGCAGACTGGGTGAGAGACAGCCCCATGGCATATTAAAATTATTTTGTACATCAAATTTATAACCAAATCAATTTCTTTTTATGTTCAATTTGCTCACACAAATTAATAATGTAAACTGTTTTTGTATGTTAGTGACATGTAAGTGTTCTGTGTGTATTGGTTTTCTCAGTAAATGTGCCAGTGTATTTTTTAATGCACTTGGCACACTTTATTGCAGGGGTCCCTAGCGGGCCTGCCATGCTCGGCCAGTTTGTTATAAATGCGCCTAGAGAAAGGATGTGTGCTGCGCCCCCCGGGCTCTTCAACATTTTATACCAGTCTTTGGTGTATCAATAGTTATTAATTTTATTCTGGTACTTAATTAACTTCACTTCTTTGCTTAGTCCAGGGGCAGTGCCGTTCTCAGCCCTGCCAGCTCGAAATGTGCCGGGGATTTAATTCACTTAATTATTTTCATCGGCCACATACCTCTTTGTGAGTGTCGGCTGCCAGCATGCCATAATGCTGGAAACATGTTAGTGCTTCATATAAGTGAATAAATAGTGAGTAAAAATCAGTGCAAGTGATCTCGTGTTTTTATTTCACTGTCGGCCGCCTAATGGCCTCTTAACATAACTTTGGTTCTTCTATCCACTGGTGCACTGCACCCCTGATCATAACATGTTCTTAGCATGTGAGACGGCCACTTAACGGTCTCACGTAATAATTAGAGTCTTATAAGGGGGCCTACACCCTCGTAGGTAGGCATAGGCAGGACTTTACAACTTTATGGATGTCACCTCGTCACGTATGTTTAGCTCAGGAGAAGCCCGTGGAAGATCGACCCATCCCTGGATGAGTATCTCATGCTCTGGTGCCCTTTTTCCATCCTTAAAAGTACCATAACACCTGTACTGTAACCTAACCGCACTTCTATCTGCTCCTGAGACCACGACAATCCATCAGTAAATGGTTTACCTTTTATGGTAGTTTGGATGGCTATGGACTCTATCTTTCCTAGCTCTGGAATCGGTAGTATTTGATGCTTCATAGTGGTTCGCATTGCAAGTTCCACTCCTCCACCCCTGGTGGTTGTTAGTTGTTTCCCTGGTTGCAATGGGTGATGTGTTCTTTCTCGCCTATGTAGAGTATATAGAGCTTTTCAGGAAAACTTTGTCAGTGTGGATCAGTTGTTTTTCGGTGATAGCCATGATGAGTATTTCATGTCTCTTGAGGAAATCGTGAAGTTGTGCGGTTTTGTTGAGAAGTCCACAGACATTCCACGTGGCAATTTTGTTCATAGGAACTTTATTATCATATTTGTACTCCATTCTGGACGATTGAGAAAATGTTAATGGTGAGTTCAGCAACTTGTTGGATTTTGTGAGTTAGATTGATGCTTGGGTTTGTCCAGACTGATTAAATTGCACAGATCTGGGGAAAATTTTAATGCTTCTGTGTTCATTGCTACATCGTTTTGTTGAAGTGTGTTGTAGAGCTTGTTACTGTTTTCTATCACATACATTGCCATATTTTCATCTGTCTTAGGTGGAGCTGGCATTTTGATTTGCGGTGTTGTGGGTTGGTTGGTGGAGGTGTTGTGGGGTGGGGAATTTCCTCCCCTCACAGGCCCTGCATTTCGACCTCTTGTTGGTATTGATATGTTATATTTCCATGCTCACAAATCTCGACTTCTTGGATGTTGTAATTTCTTGTTGAGGTTGGGATTTTATTTTTTCTAGCCTTGGTTGTTGACTAAGTTAGGTTGAGTTTCTTGGTTTTGAATTTTGTTGTTTTGAATTTTGCTGTTTGGAAGCAGATTTTCTGTTGTTCTCTTTTCTAGAGTTCCTCATTGGTACATCTTCCCAGCAAGGGAACTGATAGTCATAGTCCTAGGTGGAAATGTTTTCAAACCTATCGTTGTACCACTGGTTAGGACAGAGATGGGCCTGTGGTTTGGTTTGATAATATTCCCTGCTATGCTGCTGCCATTAGTTCCTCTGTATTTTTGGTGCCACAGTTTGCTAATCAGAAAATTGTAGCTGTTGTTTTTGGTGGTTGCTGAGGATGAAGTAGGGAAGGTTGTTGCCATTGTGTCTGTTGTCTTTTCAAGTTCGGTTGAGTGGTTGTTGATTGCTTCCTGGCCTGTGGGATGCGCTGTTGTAATTCCTTTGAATAGTAGGGCCAATTTTTGTAGTTTGCACACTGCTACTGTTTGCAGTTTATGCACTTTCTTTGCTGGGCCTTGCATACTGTAGTTTTGTGACGTCCTGCACAGTACCTGCATTCTGGAGCAGCATGGCATTGAGCAGTTACATGACGGAACCTGTTAAAGTGGCCACAGAGCAGTGGGCCTTTGAGGTATCTATAATCTGCCGTGCGTACTGGAAGGCCAAGCACTGTTTTAATGTTTTTGCAGTGGGCACATCCAGTTGAAACATATGTACCTGTTCCCTATTTTTGTCATACATCTCAAGTCCTACTATCATTACCCTCTTAAGGTCTACTGTTATACTCTCTGGATCAGTACCGGCAAGAATGTCTTTCAGGACTATTTTATGTAGTGATCAATAGCACATCAAGCCCTTTAAGTGGTTGCACAGCAAGCTCTCTCGATTACATTGCCATACATCATGGGATATGCCGGGCCAGTGAAAATTGTGTAACAAGTTACACGTGTTTTTAACACAAGGATGACATGCAAACTGAATGCCATGCGCGAAGTGGAGTACATGTGCATGCTGCACAGATAGCACATATAGCTTCAACTGTGTGTCTTTATCACGTGGCCTGGTCTCCAGCTGGTTGTCTAGCACCTGTCTTTTATCCGTGGTTTGTGGCTGCCGAAGATTGCCACTTTGGCTTACATATCTGGCCCTGTTGCTTGTGATGTCACTTCTACATTGCAAAGTTGATCAAGGCAGATGTTAGATGTAACTCTTATGTTAGTGCAGGTTGGCATGCTGTGCATGATGCCACAGGCATTGTCAGCAAGGGCGGGGGAAGCATTACAGACCTCTCCTCTTTATTGTGCACAGTGTTCACATCGCCGGTTGTCCTGGACAGTAGGTCGGATAGCTGGTTCTCTGTACCTCACACTTGTTATACATTGAACTTGTATGCTTGCAGCAGCATTGACCAGTGAGTCAATTTGGTCCACACTTCATGTGTACTGTGCAACCATACTAGGCATCTGTTGTCAGTATGAAAAGAGATGCGTTTGTAATCCAGATATGGATGGTACAGTATGAATGCCCATATTACTTCAAGATACTCTCTCTAGATGTCGTAGCACCTTTCTGTTGACCCGAACATGGCACTACTGTTGTCTATTATGCATAATTCAACATTGTCCCCAATTTGGAATAGTAACATGCATATACCTTGTTTGCTGGCATCCATTTGGACATAGAGATGTCGACTGAGGCCGGCATGCTAAAGCCATGCACCCCTTAACTGGTCATTGATGGCCAGGAAACTGTCTGCAGCATCGGAATTCCTTTCAAACTTGCAGTTGGGGTGGCATGAGTGCGGAGAGAGCTGCAATTATTGTTGCAGAATTCTCGATATATTCATGCAACCAGTTAAGCTGGTCGATAAGTTTCCGGACCTGTTTCCTGATGCTTGGTCATTCATATTCCTCGATCACATGCAGTTGCTCTTGGTTAGCTCTTTTTCCATTTTCGTGCTTAATATTTCCTTGGAAGTCAATATGCACTTTGGCAAGACTGCACATGTGGTTCGCACACACTATCCCATTAATGGCGAAACGTTCGAGTACTAGCAAAATATGGTAAACGTGGTCTTCCCACGACTCTGACCAGAAGGTAGGCGGTGTGAAGTCGCATACCAGACCGTCCAATATTCGTAACATCATGGCTTGGAATGTGGATGGCGTGCATTTAAATTCGAATGACTTCGCACAGAATTCAAGCCATCTTCCATCAGGTGATGTGAATGCTTTCTTGTGTCTATCCTCTGGTTTCACCGGGACCTTTATAGTAGCCACTTTGCTGATCCAGGATGTGACTTTGGCCTTACCTACACCTAGGATATTGAGAGTATATACCGTGAAGAGCCAAAAAAAAAAAAAAAAAACTGGTATAGGCGTGCGTATGCAAATAACAGAGGTATGGAACCAATCAGAGTAACGCGATGTGGTCGGCAGCTAGATCGGTTACTGCTGATACAATGGAAGGTTATCAAGATTTAAGTGAGTTTGAACATGGTGTTATAATCGGCGCACGAGAGATGGGACATAGCATCTCCGAGGTAGCGATAACATTTGGATGTTCGCGTACGACCATTTCACGAGTGTACCGTGAATATCGCGAATCCGGTAAAACATAACATCTTCGACATCGCTGCGGCCGGAAAAAGATCGTGAAAGAACGGGACAAACGACGACTGACGAGAATCATTAAACGTGACAGACATGCAACCCTTTCTCAAATTGGCGCAGATTTGATTTGTGGACTGCCCTGCATGATTCATGGTGTGAATTGCCTCCTGCATACCTTCAGACATTAGTCGAGTCCATGTTACGTTGTCTTGCGGCACTTCTGCGGGCTCGGATTGCCCTACACGATATTAGGCAGTGCAAATTATATTCTAATTCCTTAACATGGGATTTCCTATCTTTGTGTAATTTTGTGCCACTGCTCATGAAACAATTTTAGCAAATTGTAAAGGCATTTGTACTTTTAAGGTTATATTTTTTACAGTTCTGAAAGTCGTATTCATGTAGAATGTCATTTTAGTGTGTTATATTTAAAATAAGCTATGTGCGAATAATAAAAATACTGTAAATTAAATTTGTTATTAGTTTATGTGAAAAGTAATAGATAATAGCAATAGTTTTTCATACAAAACATTAAAATAAAACTTCCTTGAAAATAGAACTATATAAAGATCTTGAATTTTTTATAACACATATTATTATAAGAACATTTTTTTTACCATTCTTTAAAAATTATATCCATTAAGATTGCATTGAAATCACATAGCCTTGACACGACAACCTAATTTTACTGATGCAGTTATATCAAGGAAGAAAACCACCCCCGAAACCAATTCCTGCCTATGCCACTGTTCCTACTTACATTATAGGTCCTAGGGAAGTCTCAAAGGCGACTATTCTACAAATCTGTAGCAGATCCTCCCGATGTCCCAGTGATTACTATTCTGCACATCTATAGGATTTCCGCAGGACATTACAGGGACGACGTTTCTCCATATCTGTAGAAGGTACTAGAAATTCCCCAGGGATGACTTTAGGTTCCTAAGAGGAACTAGGGACTTCCCAAGGATGGGTGAGTTCTACACTGAAGAGCCAAAAAAAACTGGTATTAGCGCGGGTATGCAAATAAAAGAGGTATGAAACCAATCAGAGTAACGGGATGCGGTCGGCAGCTATATAGGTTACTGCTGCTATTATGGCAGGTTATCAAGATTTAAGTGAGTTTGAACATGGTGTTATAATCGGCGCACGAGAGATGGGACATAGCATCTCCCAGGTAGCGATAACATTTGCATGTTCGCGTACGACCATCTCACGAGTGTACCGTGAATATCGGGAATCCGGTAAAACATAACATCTTCGACATTGCTGTGGCCGGAAAAAGATCGTGAAAGAACGGGACAAACGACGACTGACGAGAATCATTAAACGTGATAGACGTGCAACCCTTTCTCAAATTGGCGCATATTGGATTTGTGGACTGCCCTGCAGGATTGATGGTGTGACTTGCCTCCTGCGTAACTTCAGACATTAGTCGAGTCCATGCCACGTCGTCTTGCGGCACTTCTGCGTGCTCGGAGTGCCCTACAGGATATTAGGCAGGTGTACCGGTTTTTTGGCTCTTCAGTGTATATCCCAGGGAGCCACAGGCTCTATATAACCTGAACATTTCCGATATAAAAATGACTAAAATTGTGTATCCAGCGAACATCCTAGGAAGGAAGGTAACCACATCTTAGGAATGGCCTAGGGGTGTGGCTGTACTGGTAGAGTGGTTATAATAGTGTTTAAAAAAAGGGTTTAACATTTATATTGTTTGTAACCACCTTACGGTGGTGCTTAACTGAAAAAAGCTGAATTTATTACCAATCTATGTTATTATACTAACAAAGCACTTAGTGTGTACTATGACCGAATGCCTATCACAGCAACTCTGCACGCACACTGGGTGTAATAGTATCCAACCGCAGTCCTCAATGCAAGAAGAGCGAAAAAATATAATTTTAAATGATTACTTTTTCATCATGAATACAGTAATCCTGTTATTTTCAAAAGCGTTGAACATGATCACATCTACTAAGCAACAGCAAAGTCCAGCAGCTAAAATTAATATGTGTACGATTTAGTAGGGTGAGTCGTGCAGAAGGTGTGTAATTTAGCTGAAAATCAATGTATAATTGCACTTTCAAACTGTGTTTTCGTAAGGTGCATTAATAGCAGTAGGTTATGTAAAATAATGAGATCTGTAGAATCATTATTATTTCTTGAGCTAGATGAAATCCTTGTTACGAGGTGTAGTCAAGACCTTAGCTGAGCGGCCTGCCTGATCACATCTTCACTTATTTATCCTGGACACGGGCCGTGATCGCTGAAATTAGTTATGAAATCGCAAACCATAGAAACCTCCTGCACCGGCCAGTAAACGGGGACAACACAGCCGATAGAGGACAGTGTAGTCGGTGGACGGTGTCTTTTGTCATCGGGCCATTGGAACGAGAAGACCAATGAAGATGGGTGTGTCCGGTCTTCGACTTGCGCCATCTTAATCAGCCTCTGGAATCATGAACACGGTGGAAACTCTCAAATTAGTCTTTAATCAGAATGTGGCTTGTTAAATCTTTGTAAAATAATATAATTTAATATTTCAGTATATTTGTATAGATCCCCCCATTAATATTCAATTATATTTATATTGAAATAATATTCTACAACCTTAATGCTAAATAAACCTCTTTTATATAGTGTTCATTACATTACTCTTATAAATAACTTGTTACGCCCCTATATCCCCATGACGGATTATTGTCAACAAAATAACAAAATCATAACAACCTCTTGTACCAGCAGTGCTTTCATAATCATGAGGTACAATTATTAAACCTGTTCTTTCAAAATATCATAATTTTAGAATTGGTTAAGTCTTGTTTGCATCAGACTGTGGAATAGCCAGACAGTAGAACTTCAGCAGGGCTTCAGAAAATTCCAAATTCCAGGAATTACCATGATTGAAGTATAGTAGTTTATGCTCAAAATTTATATTTCCATAATTTTTTGCTTTGTTGTAATCTAATCAGGCATGCTGTGATCACTAGTTATATTAATTAGCATGGAACTAGGACCTCACAATGTTAGGAAGCATGGTCTGTATCAAGAGGCCCTTTAAATACTCAACTGTTAGTATTTTTGGAATGCTCAAGAGCAGAAGACGACATATAGTCGGAGTCTGCATCACTATGGTAGTGATGTCTATCTACACATTGAGAACTTTGTAGTAGGCTACTCTTTGTGCCCCTAATAGGTGATGGTACACAATGTTTGCTGACCCAGTACAGTACAATCTAAATGTTATTGTAATCTGAACTGTGATATATTTAACGTTGTATTTGTCAATGTATGGGAAGCCCTTAAGCTTAGGCCCAATAGCATATAAATCTACATTTGATAGTAGCCAAGTTGTAAACATAAGTGTGTTTTCACTTGAATATAGTATTAGTCACCTCAAATCACTATAATTGTATTTTGTGACATTGCACCTGCAGTGATTGTAATAAGGCCATATGGTCCTAGCATATTGGTTCACTAACAACAATAATGTTAACATAGGTTTTTATTCAGATGTAGTGTCCTTGTACAAATTAAATGACATTTTATTATTAGATATTAACTGAAGAGCAATAGTTTCCTATTTTAACTCACTAAGAGATATATTTCTATAAATTCGTGCATATTGAAGTCATTATTCAGAGAACCAATTCTTCTGTGATACATCTCACTATGTGGTTTGACGTGGACCACTCCTGCGTGGTTTGGCACGGCCACTGTCATCACGTCATCAGCCCACAGTCACTGCACCATTGCGGCCTGTGGAACACGCATGTCGTGCTTCCCGATGAGTGCCCGCATCGTTCACTTGGGAACAGGTCATGACCCAATACCGAGTGATCCAACCGAGTGCCTGTGGTGTCCCTAGAGAGATCTGTGTAATTAGGATAGGAATAAAGTGTTAAAATGTGTAGTAAATAGCATTAGAATTTATCGCCCACAAGCAAATGTTCGTGAAATTCGCCCTTAGGGGATTGCGAAGTAACCGCAGAATATATGCATGCCACGTGCATATTTAATGAGGTGTAGAGTAGCAAGGCTAGGGTATTTGAAGTGCTCTAATATAATTTTCCGAGTGCAATTGTGTATATAATCAAGCCAATTAGTGACATGGGAAATAATTAGTCTTTCTTTGAACCTGACGGTTCCGGTCATAGAGTGCCCCAAAACTTAAGAGACCTAAATTTCCCACATGCTCTGCAAGGCACCACATATTCATGTTTTGTATTTAAATTAGTGCTCAATAAAGAACTCTTAACTCTCTACAGGATTAAGAAAACTCAATCAGAATGTTTCAGTGTTTTATGTGTATAAGTTTGAAGTTCAATGTTAATGAGGTCAGTTAATTGAATTTTCTCGCGGAGTGAAGCGAGCTCTCGGCAAGAACGCCGCTCGCCATTGCCATCTCCGGCAGTATTATTGCACGGTTCNATCAGAATGTTTCAGTGTTTTATGTGTATAAGTTTCAAGTTCAATGTTAATGAGGTCAGTTAATTGAATTATCTCGCGGAGTGAAGCGAGCTCTCGGCAAGAACGCCGCTCGCCATTGCCATCTCCGGCAGTATTATTGCACGGTTCTTAGGTGCTGCTGCTAGTACGTCGCATCGCGGGGGACTTTCATACTTTCTTCTGAATGCTTAACTTCAATAGGTTAACATAATTCACTGGAGCTATTATTTAGTTTACCAACAGACCCCAGAGGTTTAATTACTAATGTAAGTCTTTGCTCCATTCTTGGCATTTCTGTACAGTAATGACCACTGGTAGGCCTTGTGAGTCAGGTCTGCATAAATTTGCATTGTATACATGTAACTGTGTACATTAATCGGCAATACAATTTACTTCAGTTAACTGAAACTTGTGAGTTTTCATTTAGTGTTGTATTTCGGGCCTCGTCCCTATCCAGGAAGTCATCGACGCCTCAAGGAGGCATCCTTCATTTATAAGGTAAAAGGTAATACTAAGGCATGCTGGGGAGCCTGAATACCCCTGCTATATATTAAGTTTTCATGTAAATTTGTACCGTGTGTGTCAGAGAATACAGCCACGTGGTCGTTCGTCCCACGATCCTGAGAACTGTGACTTCGTGCTCACCAGTGAGCTGGCGCCCATTCTATTCGAAATAGGAATATTGTGTAATATTCGGTTTTTTCTTAATATATTCGCCGGAAGACGTCCGCATTACTATCCCCGACCGTGCAGGTAACGTTAGGTTCATGATAAAGTAAGCACTCTTTCAATAAACCTATGGAAATATCGCTCCCTAAAACTACACATATTTTAACATACACTATGAATGCAATACTCACTGTTAAGTTGACAGAACTATGAGAACTAGTATCATGATTTACTTGTCACAAAGTTAAACATTTATGTTACGAGCAATTCTGTTTATAATTGTTGTATGCAAATAAGAATAAAATGTTTGTAACACATTAATTTTTCCAACTCTTTCACATCATCACCTAGCAGATGCAACTTTCAAGTTAGCAGGTTCAGTCTTTTGTTTTGTTTCAATTTTTTTGGTCCATTGTTGGGTGTCAACGAAATAGTAGTTCATGACTTATGTGCTTCCAAGTGTCAGTTTTATTTCGTGAAATAAAGTATTCATAAACCTAATAATTAAAATATTGTATACGTATTCTGAGTGAATAGAAATTTTTTCTATTGCATTCTGATGTATTTTCATGTAGATATTGTCCCATAAATTCTTGAAATTTCACACAATATGCAGGCCTGGAAATGTGCTGCTTTATGCAATTAAAGTGAGTGAGTGAAGATATTTGGACGGCTCTCAACATCGAGGACTTGAGAACCGATGAGGATGAAGCGAGGTGAGTACAGAGCAGCGCCAGAATGCAAGGCAGGGGAAAAAGGAGATCCCCGAGAAAATCTGCTGACCAGTGCCATAGTCTGGCACGATTCCCACACGGGAAAATCTGGGAACGACCCTGCTGGGAATAGAACCTGGCTAGCCTCGGTGGGAGGCGAGTGGTTTAACCACTACTCACAGTGGCCCCTGCAATTAAAGACGTTATAAACTTTGAACCTCGAATAAACTTGAAGAAATTTCGTAGTGACTTTACCCATGTTCGCGATTTGTGTTTAATTCCTGAAAGCTTTAATAAATGTGGGTGTGTGTTATTTAGTATTTATGCGATTCTCAGATTACGAGTTAATACCTCGGCACATATGCTACTCGTTTTAGAAAAAAATTACATGAAAAAGTTTTATACTGCATGCGAAACATTCCTCGAGTGTTCGGAATACTTTAAAAAGGCTTTTTAATATCTGTGGCAATGATTTAATATGTATAAATCAGTATATCAAACAGTAATTACTTTGCCTAGATTCCACAACTTAATTTCAAGGTACATAATGACATGGGCCCTAGTAAGTATACAGAGATGACATTAGAGGTGCACAGAATTTTGTGCACATTTCTGGCAGGAAAACACTCACCAGTCCGGAGGTGTCTTGCACACCTCCGGAATGGTGTTGAGATATTTCCCAGTGTGCTCCATGCATTTGATGATGAAGTTGCTATTGTGTTACATATGGTTGCTAAATTTGGGCGACTCGTGGTCAGCCCAATACTACCACAGTTGCCTGTTGTGACATAAACATTGCTAATATTGAGACTGAACTAGATATAAAAGTGTAAAGCCTCTTCACGTGCCAATTAACACAAGTTAAACAGTACACTAGTTAACATTGTAGAATACACCAAAAAACCTGAATATGCTGGTTGGTGAGGCTTGCTCCTCCCTATGTGCCATTAAGCAGCGAGGTATATCCCTTACATAACACACATGAGGTTATACTGTTACTATTCACATTATTTGACTGTTTACATGGTGCACAGATTCAATAATGCTTGTTTTGAAATGGCTCCGATGCATTAGGCCTGTTAGCAGCTTGCATGGGAAAATGAGACAGTGCTCTTAGGTGAATATTGATGAAAATTAAGCCCCTTAGGCTTACGAATGTGCAGGAGTGGGAGATGTATGCCGCCTGAGTTAATGACGTTACTTAGATACCTAAATGTTCTAGTTACAAAATTGAAAAAAGTCTATTGTCCATGATGACTGTCACAAAGAAATTCTTGTAGATCCCTGGAGGGGCTTAAAAACATGTGGTTTGCTCCCGAAAGTGCCTGCTTGCGACTGACTAAGGCGTCACATGTCTGCTCTCACCAGAGTAGGAGAAGCACCCTTGTCATAGAAAAATTGAACAAAAGTGCCTCAGCACTAAGATTATAAAATGGTTTACATAAAATCCCTTAACTAAAATTGAGTTTACATGTTCTTTAAATGAAAGTATGCAAACACTTGATGACATAATATAATAAAAATAAAAATTGCATAATTTTATGTTGTTAAGATTACGGTTATCTAAAATGCCTTTAACTGCCTTTTCCAGTACATGAATAATGTATACCGAAATGACTTACATAATAAACACTGAATTCTAATTAAAACACAAATACTGAATGAAGAATATGCTCCTAGACATGTGATCTCATTGGAGTACTTTATTAAGTTGGCATGAGTGAAGCCCATGACGAATCTCCAGTAGTTAAACAATATCTTTGCTGTAACTATAACTATGTTTATGAAGCACTGTGTACTTGAGGTATTCAGTGGGGAATAATGTGTTAATATTTAGACTCAGCTTTTGGGGCTCACCAAAACACACTAAACCTGGGTAACACAAATGGCATTGGGTCTTCATAGGTTACCTGATCAGGGGCACTATGGTGCCTGGGTATGCCTTCATTTGTGCTAAGCCCAGAAAGCATAGTATTGCATTGCAGCACATGAGCTGGTCGTTTGGAATCCGAACCATAGGACTGTTCCAGTGTCCCCCATGTGGCTGCCTTTCCAAACACAGACGAGATGTTGCTGATGATGGCCCCTCCCTATGTTTTTGTCGGCACAGGGCTTGCCTTTGGTTACTGCTGCTGTGAGGGAACAATGAACTGTAGCAATGGTATGTGCAGTTGGACTCTCTTCCAATGCCCCCTCTGTAGAGAATGTCATTGCACTGTGCCACCATCTGCTGGGATACTGTGCTGTAAGGTGCAGCATTCTCGATTCGTTTGCCTGACTCTGAGAGGTTGCAGGTTGTAGCACCCCCTGCTGAGGCAGCTTCATTGGTGCAGTGGCACGAGGTGCCAGTTTGTGCTGTTGACAGGTGTGCCTGTGCATGGTAGCAGTGTGGGACATATAGTCCCTACATACTATGTACATGGTCTATGTGGCTGGATAAGGCTGCTTGGAGCAGTGTGGAGGTACATCACTCTTGTTCCCACTATTTTAAATGCTGCTACTGGTGGTACAGGGATGCTGGTTTGGCTGGCTAAATCGGGGGGTTGGGGGGTTGCAGGCATCTGTGTTATGGGGTTCCCACTTGGATGTCTGACTGGCCACCTGTAGTGTACCTGCTGTGATGCTCGCGGAGTGCTCTGCTGTCATTGTAACTGCTGTGGCGAGACCTAGCTAGTTAATGCCATCTTCAGGTGTCTCCTCTTCCATATGTTGTGCATCAGGGTCTTCCAGTGTAGATTTATCGATGCCGGGTGCCTAGATACTACATATCACGATGCAGAATGTCGTGACAAATGCAGGTGATGGTGCTGTAGTGTTGCACAATTTATTGTTCGGCCTCTGTAATTGCTGAAGCAGGACCATGATCTCCACTCGCTATCTCTNGGGGCAGAACACATCCTGCATTGTGTAGCCATCGGATGATACCTCTGCAGGTGTTGCCAGTTCATATTGTGGGAGTTATTACTCAGCTTCGGTTTGATCGCCTTATGTCTCCTGATATAAAGCTCGCCCCATGGTGTCCCTGTAGATATTAACTGTATGCTGAGGGTAGGGTGTCACCCCCAAAGCTTTGGTGACGACATGAAAGCCACTCCACTTCGCACCTAGGTCCACTAGAAGTTTTTGTATGCCTAGGTCGTAGGTGTACCCTGGTGTACATTTTATATTCTGGTCTTAGCTGTTATGTTGTTTGTATAGTGAGGTGTACCCACCAAGTAATGCAGCTTGGTGTACCTGCTGCTGTTGTGTTCCTCTCAGGTTCACTTGGGCCCTCTACTGTCAGGCCTTGTAAAATAGCAGCATTGACTGTACATAACTAAGTAGAGTGGAGAGAGCTTGGGCGGCTGTTAACATACGGTACTTTAAAAACTGATGAGGGGGGTGGGGTGTGAGCATGGAGAAGCGCCAGAATACAAGGGCGGGAGATCCCCGTTAAAACTTGTCGACCAGTGGCATCGTCCGGCACAATTCCCAATTACGAAAATCCGGGAGTGACCTCCCCAGGAATCCAAACTTGGTTCGCCTAGGTGGGAGGTGATCGCTCTAGTCGCTGCACACCATGGCCCCAACATAACTAAGAATTAATCGTGCAAGACACCATTAATGCACACAGTAGTTACTTAAGCAGTAACAAAAACATCCCTTTGTTCACTTGTGACTGCTGAAAATGTTTCTTGCTACATGATATACANACTTGTGACTGCTGAAAATGTTTCTTGCTACATGATATACACTGAACAGCCAAAAAAACTGGTACACCTGCCTAATATCGTGTAGGGCCCCCCGAGTATGGACTCGACTAATGTATGAAGGTACGCTGGAGGCAATTCACACCATGAATCCTGCAGGGCAGTTCACAAATCCAATCTGCGCCAATTTGGTCGAAGATGTTATGTTTTACCGATTCCCGATATTCACAGTACACTCGTGAAATGGTCGTACGCGAACATCCAAATGTTATCGCTACCTCGGAGATGCTATGTCCCATCTCTCGTGCCCGACTGTAACACTTCTTTCAAACTCATTTAAATCTTGATAACCTTCCATTGTAGCAGCAGTAACCGATCTAGCTGCCGACCACATCGCGTTACTCTGATTGGTTCCATACCGCGGTTTTTTGCATACGCATGCCTATTCCAGTTTTTTTGGCTCTTCAGTGTATGTTATTTAAGTTTAATGTTTAGGATGTTATTTTCCAGCATGGCGGAAAAAATAAATTTTTTAATATGTGCACTTATTTAATGCAAATAATAAGTAGCTCCAGCATTCTAAATTAGGTTCAAATAGGTAAGTAGTTCGTAAGGTGTAAAATATTTAAAAAAATGGCCTGACCATAGATATTTTTATTTAACATATTTCATTTTCAGAGTAGTCATTGCCAGCGTATTAAATTTTGTTTAAATAGTATCTAATGGGTTGACAGTTACAGCATATTAACGTAACATTTTCTTAAATCTGCTATTTGGAAAATGTGTCTAATTTTCTCCAATTGTGTACTCTATCATGTAAGTTGACCTACCATGGAAAGTATTTATGTGTCGAAGTTCGCTGGAATTGGTTGAGCATCGGAGATATGATGTAGTTTATTGTTTCTGGCAACACTATCTTACAAAATAGTCTACATAAAGATATGTTGTAGCCTAAAAAATGTTAGCTTTAGGTTTTTATCAGGGTTACAATTTTGGTTTGAATAGTTGGTTTGGCCAATGTGGCGCACTTGCCATAATTAAAGAAGCAATTTTGAAGGTGCCTGATACAACTAAATCACATAATTTTAAGTGATCCATAGCATCACTACTTTTATGGCAAATTTGACACTAATTGTTTCAGTAATTCTACAAATATTATGTAAAAGTATTATTTTTCAAGTTGCGACGTCCCAAAATGGGAGACCATAGAGGATTCAAGTTTACAAATTCCATCCTAACATTGTGAATATTGAACATACAATATTTTTGGTACAAATCGGCTGAACAGTTCGTGAGAAATATCATAGCACCAATAATTAATAGCTTCCATATCGAAAAACAAACTATCCAGTACGGAATCATCTACGAAAATAAGTTATCCTTACTGCGTGTTTTAACTTGATGGATTCAGGTATATTTCAGTGACTAGTTTCAAAATTTTCAGGTTAGTACGCGCGCGCGCGCGCACACACACACCACTTACAAGCACACGCACATACATACTCTTAGTCAATCCATGCACACACAGGCTGGAAGGTTATCACATAAGCATATCTTTTGCCAACCCCCTTAGCGTACTTGGCTACTCACCGAGATATATTGTGAATCTTGGGTAATGAACCAGTGTTTTTGTGTTTGCCTTGAATTTTAAATAAATTACTACGAATATTCGTCCTTTCCTGGATTGGATGGTATATTGTTTGACGCCGAAATCACATTCTGGCTGTATGTTTATCAAGGCCATTTATACCTGACTAGTATTAATCAAAGCCTAACTTTCCTTGGGAAGGTAGACTGAAAATGGAGGGGAAGAATGCAGCTTCTGCAATTCCTATAGTTTTGCAGCAAATTCTCGGGAACAGGAACTTTTGTGTAGTATAGAAAAATCGTGATTAGTCTGCGGACTCTTCGAAGGTTGCATTAATGCATTTTTTGTAATACTTATTAGGTGATTATCTTTGTTTTCCTGTGTTACANCGGACTCTTCGAAGGTTGCATTAATGCATTTTTTGTAATACTTATTAGGTGATTATCTTTGTTTTCCTGTGTTACATGACAATTTTTTCACGTTTGTAATTTTGCGAAATTCTATCTACATGGTTTTGTTAGATTAGTAGGATTTTAATATGTTTTCTAATATTTTAAGTTTCCTTCGAATCGTCATTTATTTAAATAATTTAAACAATTTTTTTAAAAAGAATAAAGGCAAGTTTTAAGATGTTTTAATATTCACTTTTTCGTGTAGAATTATTTAGATTTATNTTTTTTTAAAAAGAATAAAGGCAAGTTTTAAGATGTTTTAATATTCACTTTTTCGTGTAGAATTATTTAGATTTATAACGATTTTCCAATGCTTCCAGGGATATTAAGAGATATTTTTTGTCATTTACTAGGATTTTCTGCGATTTTCAGAGATTTTCAGTGATTTTCTGAGATCGTCAGGAAACTTCTTGCGATTTACAGGGATTTTATTGTGATTTACAAGGATTTTATTGTGATTGACAGGGTTTTTCTGTGATTTTACGGTATTCTTAGTGATTTCCCAAGATTATCTGCGATTTTTACAGATTCTTAGTAAATTTTGAGTGATTTTTTTTCCATAGTGTATACCGTACAGATTTTCTTAAGTTGTTGCCCCCTCGAAGGCAGCCAATTCGAACGCTCACAACATAACCAGGACCTGCGTCGTGTTTCAAAACAGTAGGCATTGAAGGAAAAAAAAGTGTTGCAGAAATTTATTATGGGAAGTGCGAGCCATACGGACCTACATAAGTTGTAAACAACAATCATGTAAGGTGAAAAAACGAAGCTGTTACAACTATTCAGGAGGGTGAGAACGCAATACTGCCTCCAGAACTGCTGGTGATGATATGAAAAGTATACTAATGATGAAATGCCAGCATCCACAAAACAAAAGCGTAAACATGTTGCTGAAGATAAGGACTACTTGAAGATGGGGCAGAATAAACGCGGATCCGAACCCAGTTCTCTGGTCCAGAGGTATTTGGCAACATGCTCATCACAGAAGAAAATACATGCAGACATNCCAGTTCTCTGGTCCAGAGGTATTTGGCAACATGCTCATCACAGAAGAAAATACATGCAGACATGTATTGTGAACCATCTAGCGAATGAAGTCGTGCAGTCTAGCTACTTATTTTCTGAAGACTCCAATGACTTGGTTGCTGATGTTGGTTCCATTACAAAATAACCGGATATTTTTTACGNATGTATTGTGAACCATCTAGCGAATGAAGTCGTGCAGTCTAGCTACTTATTTTCTGAAGACTCCAATGACTTGGTTGGCAGACTGCTGATGTTGGTTCCATTACAAAATAACCGGATATTTTTTACGTCAGCGAAGAACTCGGGGCTAAATGTTTTATTGAATGTGTGTGATTTTGTTAAGAATAGGAATAAATGCATAACTCTTCCTTAATCACTGCAGGTATATACTGGCTTGGTATGATGCCATCACCAGATTGGTTTCAGTTATTTCCTTGACCTTATGTTTGTTGAATAATGTGTTCGGTACTTACATACTCAGATATATAACACAGAAGTTTTTAATTGCGTATCATGTAGTATTTTTTCCTGTGAAATGACAGGGCTCACTATAAGATTGAACATACACTACCTTATTCTCAAGGTCAGTGCACGGTCTCCAGCGCTGTCTGGGTACACATATTTTAGGAAGACAAAAACCCGAGTACATACATAGTTGAAATGTATATGTAGCGATGCTTCCTTACTCACCATTACAAAATTCATACATTTATTTATTTCTATATAAATTATACATATTCGAAATAAGTACATGTAGATAATATTTTTAACGAAATAATTTGTTACCTTGTACTGTATAACTACAGTCTTCTCGTAAAGGGAAGTGCATGTGTGACTCGGCTGGTCTGCCACCATGGAACCTGACGCATTTCTCTCTCGGCTAGTGTAATGTGCCACCCCTTCGACTTATCGTGACCTGGACTGCCTTAAAGTTTCTCAAGATGTTAGTTGATCGCACAACGTCGGACGAGTCAGTAGTGTTCCACTGGTAGTGTTGGCTGTACTTTGAATTTGATGGTTTCGTTTCGATGGGTTCGTAAGGAAATCGTTTGGTATTTTGTTGTAATAACCAGGATGGTCTTGTCTAGCATGGTCTAACACATCGTATAGCACCCATCGCTTGTTTAATATGTGATTGCGATGGTTGGTAAGTTCTTATAACTATTCTCTTTTACATTTTATTCTTATATCTTTTTGCATCAGTGGGTAGCAGTGTTTTCATTATCGCTGCTGTGCTTCTCGGCTTTGAAAAAGTAATTTTTTTTTTTTTTAGAAAAACGTGACCTACAGCGTTTGATGCTCGCGCAATATGCATTGGTTGGTAAATGCGTAAAACTAACCGCTTTTATATTTGTTTGCATAAGTGCGTACCAGTGTTGTCTTTCTTGCGCGACTAATGGTTTAAATGTATGTTGTTTCGTGGCAAGCAAGGGAACATAGTCTTTACCAGTCGCATAATGTGTAATGCAATGACTCATTGTAGTAAGTTTTGAGGTTGTTCCTTGTGATCATTCGTTCTTTCTCATGTCGCCGAGCATTCTTGATTTTACTATACTTCGTTGCGCGATAGTGGACTGTGGCTCCATAAGGTGTGTGTGTGTGTATATATATATATATATACACCCGAGGGCGCCTGACATATGTATATATATATAAAGTGACTTTTTATGACATAATTATCGTGTAGTACTTGTGTATGTGTCAGTCCTTTATTGATTGTTACATTACTGATATTCTTAAATATTTTCCATTCGGCTACCACGACATTCGAAATAGGCTGACGGTGTTTATTTATATAAACACGTAGATATTTTAATGTAACCTACGACTACATATGTCTGGCTATGGGTGCAATCGTATACCTGATTATTTTTTTCAATGCATGGCTGGTTTTTAATGGTCACCCATGCTAGTGATGACTCGGCCTGCAGGTGCTTGTGTAGGACTGATTGTGTTTGTTTATATTATTATGTATGCATTTTACTGTTGTCCGTGACTATGTACATCATGCCTGCAGTGCATTTGTATATATATTGATTTTTTCGCATATACTTGTTTGGTGTATGTTGACGCTACTCGCCACATGTGGTATACAGAGTGGTTCGTAGGGTACGAGCTACCATTGTCAGGCACAGACTATGGGAGCCTTGGAGGTTGAATAGGGGTAAAAAATAACTTGATTTCTCAGTGATAATTTTAAAAGTATATATTTGGCAATAACAATACAAACATTAGTAAAAAAAAGCGATGAAGATCTGAAGGATTATTCGAAATACGAATTGGCTCCATTACCATTGGCCTTATTTAATAAAGGTGTCATGAGGAAGCCAAAAAAATCAGTCTTGTATCAGCTGTTCGAACCAACCAAGGAGGGCATAGACCTACCAAATTAAAATGTAGTTGTTGATGGAGGATATCTCGTACAAAAAATGATTTGGCAAAGAGGATGGTCAGTTGCCGCAATTTGTGAGGGATATGTCAAGTTAATTAAGACCCATTACCCCAGGAGGAGATGCACTGCAGTATTCGGTGCATACAACAACTCACCAAATAGCATTAAGTTGGCAGAACAGGTACGATGCTACCGAATGGAAAAGTCGGTAGACATCCATTTCAACCTGGACACCGAAATTACAGTCAACCAAGAACTTCTCCTCTCCAATAGAGCACAATAAAGCTAGACTGATAGAACTACTTAAATCTAAACTCCATGACAATGGCATTGATACCATTCAAGCACCAGACGACACTGACTTGCTGACTGTGACAACAGCCATTGAAAAATCAATTGAAGGAACGACCAAAGTGGCTGTCATTGGGGAAGATGTACACCTTGCACTGATCCTGACCGCTAAAACTCCTGCAGACCACAACATCTTACTCATCAAACCTGGCCGAGAGAAGGTAGAAAAAAATTTTTATTCCATCCAACTGATGCAGCAGCAGGGACTGGATGAAATTCTGTTCTCATGCTTTCACAGGCTGTGCAACCACCTCTGCAGCATTTCACCGGAGTAAGATTGGTTTCATCAAGCTCTACAAGCGAAACAAGGAAATCCGCAGAGCAGCTGAGGTTTTTTACATTGACTCCTTGGCTCCGACTGAGGTTGATGGAGCTGGGCAAATCTGCATGCTCAGATGGTATGGCGCCCCATCCAAGGAGACCTCGCTAAACCCATATCGCTACAAATGTTTCCTAAAATCTGTAGCAAAAATGAAGCCGGATATTTCAACTCTCCCACCAACCGAGGGGGCGACGAAGGAGCATTCCTTCCGCACATTTCTTCAGGTGCAGCTATGGTTAAATCAAGAACTTCTTCCAGAGTTGTGAGGCTGGGAGCGCAGGGCAGATAATATCCTTTCTCCTTTACTCAATAGGGAATCAGCTGCACCTGAAGAAATTTTAAATACCATCTTCTGCAAGTGTACAAAAGATTGCAGTTCAATGAAATGTGGGTGCAGAAAAGTGTCAATGAGCTGCTCGCCATTGTGCCTGAACTGCCAGGGTAGTTGCTTAAATTGTGTGCCCGTTTTGATTGAAGAAGACGATTATGAACAAACTGAAGTTTTCCCCACATCCCCAGCCGACACCAATGATACAGACGTAGAAGATGAGCCGGAAGAGGAGCCAAATGCTAGACCCTAACGTCCCAAATGAGCAAGACCTTCTAAATTCCAATTTTAATGTTGTTTTTATATTTTTTTGTGCCACAGTTATTGTAAATATTTTTACCAATTTTACTTTTAGAATTAAATTTTTTGTAAATAAATTAAATTATTATAAATGGTTATTGTTTAATCACCTTCTTCCCAGGTTTTATAACTACTAATACACACAATAAGCTTAAGGAAAACGATGAATAACCTTTCAAAAAGAAAAACTGCTATAAGGGGTTGTCTTTAAAAATGGGTGATTTAACCTGACATTTTCAAATTGCTGTAACTTTGGCCCAGTTAAAGATAAATAGTAAATGACATACTAATTCAAAGGAAATTTAATGCCCTACAACATTTTTTTCCGAAGACTCCCCTGTAAAACGAAGGGCTGGAGTGCTAGAAACAAGCGTTTAACGAAAAACGTGAGGCAAAAAATTGTTTTTCATAAATTAACGATTTTTGCTGGCGGATATTTCGTAAACTGTGGCAAACAGAGAAAGATGAATACAAACTATCTTGTAGCAAATTTTATAAACTTTAATTTTGTTAAGAATAATGTTATTCGTACGACCCACTGTTAACGAGATACAAGCAATAAACAAAAAACGGGACCTTCAACTCCCCCCCCCTCCTTCTCACATCCTTCAGGTCTAGAATCCAGGACTTTTAGTATTATTACCTCCTTACTACTCCAAACACATTCCAGAAGAAAAAAATCTACCATCTTCCATGTCTCTATAACCCCTTCGTTGACAGGGCTAATAATATATATTGAGATATCATTTATATATGCTATTATATCAGTCTCGTCGATACTTGTCTACTTCGAGGAACATAATACTTATAATAAAATTAAACATAAGATCTTTTCCGAATGACGATGATGATGATGATGGGAGAGGTGGTGATGTTGCAATGTGTATATCAAATTTTAAACCGAAGTCTCCTACCTGCACAGATAGCTATGTGGTCTCAGGTGTCTGCATTTAAACTTATGGTCCAGCAGTTCAATCCCACCCTCCTCCAGATGCTATTTTGTGCTCTGGATATTAAATAAAAATAGCAGTGCTTTCAGTAGTCAACCATAGAATCAAAGATTTGTGTGTCGAACGAAGGCAAGTGATCAGGCGCATTATAGCTGTCATAAACAAACATGGTGGACAACAGTTGTGTACTCTAGCAAACGATGAGAGAACCAACATGACATCTGAGGGAGAGCGACAACAGTGCCTCAAGCAGGCAACAAACATAGCAGATGCCAGTGGCACACCCTAGCCATAATTAAAATTACTGACAACAATGACACACCCTAGTGTACGACGAGAGAAACGGAGATTGTTGGGTACCAGTGGTGTATTATAGTAGACAATGAGAGACCCAATGGGGCATATGAAAAACAAGTGAAGCTCGCAAGGTTTTTGATGGAAACAATATGTTGAATTTAAATAAGATGGTGAGCAGAAACCAAATTTCAGATGAAATCAAGATGGCGAATGGAAACAATATTGCCTAGAAATATATAGGACACAATATGGCACATGGAAACAAGATAACCCCCCTGACATCATCAAAGATGGTGTAGTTGGGTGCTATGGCACCACAGCCCTCAGTCTTTGCGCTTGGAGACACATTTATCCTGTTCCAAATTGTTTTGAAAATTACCATGGTTACAAAAAATATTATGGTTGTCAAGGGGAGGAGGTTGGGGTCCACATGGAGCGATACTCCTGCATTGCCAAATGGTCTGGGGTCTGAATCATGACTGGCACTATAGAACCGGCTTCAACAAGATTTTTCCGATTTTCGTGCCAAAAATTTGAAAATACAATTTACCCTTTTATACATAAAAAATATATGGCAAGGCACTTGAAAGTACCGAAGACATATAAGTGCCATATATAACCCCATTTAAAAGCAGTCTCGCAGGTTAGCTGGTCTACCAGGGCAAGGTGTTGTCCAGGTTGGCTGACGACTGCAATGGCACAGATAGTCACTTAAGAGTTCGTGGATGTGTGTTTAATGTCAAACACAACCATAGGTAATGGTTTGTGCCCACAACCCCTAGGTGTCCCATCACACAGTAAGGCGCAACAGGTTGTCAGGGGTTGCAGCCAGTAGCGAGGCATCAGCTCGTAATGGCTGCATGTATGCGGTATGGTGATCGCTGGTGGTGACATGGAATCATTACCCCAATGGTGCAGTTGGATAATGATGTGTGAGTGAGGGTGGAGATCACCCCTACACAGGCCCCAAATGCAAGGTGGCATATGCAGTTTGGGTACTTAGAGTGGCCGGGAAGGGGTGGGTCCTGCTCTGCTGCCGACTTGTCTCCTATACTGCTGCAGGAGTGGGGGTGCCAATGTGACTGCTGTAAGCATGATGGGGGATGGAATGCCCTACATTCAGACTGCCTAGGCCTGGTATAATTCCCCCCCCCCAAATCAAAAGTCTTGCGACCCATGACTCATTGTTAGTTGCTGAATTTTGCCTCGATGGAATCGTGGCACAGCTGGGCAGGGAGCTTGACTGTGGGTAGATCCTGCTCACAGGAGTCCCTGGTTAGTCGCCTTCAGCGATATCCTCAATGGTGGGTGTCACGATCCCGGGTATCATGGGACATGGCATTGTGATGTTGCAGGCTGTCTCATTCGGGTGTGCAGTAGCTGATGATGATGCATTGGCAGTCGCTGGTGACTGCTCCTCTTGTTTGTCGTTCATTCCTGCTGCTTCCAGTATTGGCAACGATAATATGGGCATCGCAGGCGGAAATATTTGTCAGAAGGCACTGTTATCAGACATGAGGCTTAGGGTTTCTGAATCGCCACTTGGGGCAGTAGCTGTTGTGGCACATTCTGTAGACAACTGTATGCCCACTTGACTGGGCGTCGTGGCAATGGCTGTCTTGACTCTGGTCTCCTCGACTGATTTGCGAAAATCTTCTCTTTGGAACGCTATTACCCTTCGGCTACTCACTTTAATTAATTATGCCATGTAGCCAAGCATTTGTACGATACTGTGCAGCTCACTAAACTTAGGTGCGAATTCCATACAGTAATTCTTTGCACTGTTGGACAGTCTGTGTTCTCTCATGTATACCAAATGCTCAGGCTGTAAGCGACGAGGCAGGCATGTGGTGACAAATACCCACCCCGCTAAGTAGCATGCCTTTTTATCTCGTGCATACTGAAGTGTAGCTTCTCGCTACTGGTGCAAGACTGTGCCGCCCTCCACTCCACTAATGCTATATGCCAGTTTGCAAGTGAACTCGCCCGGCAGAGGCAATTCATGGGCATGATATGTATATTTCAGCTGTCAACTTAACTGTGGCGAGGTTTACATTGCGTCTAATGGCGAATAGTGCTGCTGGCAGGTGTTCGGCCCATGATACATGGTTCATACCAACCTGCAGGTGCAGCTGTGATGTCAGGTCCGGATTTCAAAGCTCTGTTGAGTTAGCCCATAGGCGTTATATTGCCATCGTGTGATGTACAAACCCCTCCCCCCCCCATGGCCAACACACTTTGTACTCAAATCGCACCACTGTTGACCCATGAACGACATGCCATTATCTTTATCTGTTAGCAATATATGTGGGTACACTCAGCTGACAAAGAACTCATTTGCGAGTACCCACACAACATTTTGAGATCGTGAACTTTAAATGGGGTATTATTCCAACAAATAGAAAACGAGTCACTCACCATGACTATTAACCTTTTCCAGATGGCTCTGCATGGGTATGATCCTGTCAGATCTAGGGAAATTGTTTCAAATGGCTCAGTTCACACCCATGGCTGCTGTTGTATGGTTATGTTCGCATGGAGACTTTTGAAACAATTACAGGTTACATTCTCTTATACAAACTGCCATGTTTCGCAGGCTACTCCGGGCTAATGAAAATGTGACTGAATATTTCTAGTGGTTTGGCATGCTCCAGGAAGACCCACAAACGTACTATCTTGTGAATGGCTTAGCACAAGCTGCAGTGCATCCTTTGGCAAAAATAGTTTTCTTAACATCTATTTTCTTCCTACTTCCATTCTCTCTTGCTGTCCTCACACTATGCGAGCTTGCATTGTGTTTATTGGCACAGTTGTTGTGCCTCTTCCACATGTGCGCGGAGTTTACTCAGCCCAATTTCTGTTTCCACTTGCATACTGATTGCATTACAGGTCACCGTGCCCTCGTCTGGTGTTTGTTGGTCAGCTGTCATCGGCCGGGAGGGGGGAGGTTGTCCCACTCATCCTCGTCTATTACTTCGTTCCTGCCAGGCAAACATGTAAGCCCATATGGTAATCAATTCTCAGACCCAGGAATGAGGTTTCATTTCAAAATTGTACAACATTAGCAGTAGGCCCAACATGCTAGCTTGCTGCAGGATTCGTGCATGGAGTGTAGCTTCACCAGGCAGCGGTTGTCAGTACAAAGTTAGAATGCTGATACTTTAAGTGTTCTGTGTACTTCTTCACTGCCCACAGTACAGCCAGGCATTTTTGTTCTATCACATCATTCCAGTGTTCTACTGGTCCGAATTTTGCACTACTGAAGTCGATGATTTGGTGCTCTCTGCTGTCCCCGAGTTTGGACAAGATAGCTGCCAAGCCTTTATAGCTTGAATCTGTTTGCAAATAGAGGTTTCGGCTTTGATCATAACATGCGAGCATGGTGCACTCCTGGAACCGACATCTGAGCTCTGTAAAGCACGCATCATGCTCATCCATCCACTGGTACATTATGGTGGGTGACAACATATCTGTCAGTGGTGTTGTGAATATCGCGGATATACTCCTTGATACAGTTAAAAAAGCTGAATAATTTACATAATTGCTTACATGTGTAGGGCACAGTATAGTCCTCAATGATTTTCGGTTGTTTGGGTGTGGGCAGGTTGACTCCTGTGCTCGTCTACCAAATGACCTAGCAATTTAATTCAGGTTTTACCGATATGGCTCTTAAGATTGCCACACATAAACTTGGTGATGGCCAACCATTCCAGGACCAGCTACACATGTTGGGTATGGTCCTCGCACATCTATGACCACACCACAACTTCTTCTAGGTATGCGAAGGCAATGCCACTAATATACCTGTCGAGTACATGAACTTTCAAGGCCTGGAATGCGGATAGTGCGCACTTAATCCCGAAAGGCATTGCACAGAACTGGAGCCTTTATCCATTTGGGGTGGTAAAAACTGTTTTCGCACTATCCTGTCATTGTATTCACTCGTCCGAGCATATTCAGGCTGTCCCAGAAGCTAATGTTTGATGTTAGCAGTCTTTGGTTATCTAGTTTATAGGCCGAAAATCTAAACACAAGCACTGTGTATCATATTTTTTCGGTATTCATGCAATTGTACTAATGTAATTGTTGCAGGTGGGTTCAATCACACCCTCAGCTAACATCTCCCATTACTGCTCCTTAATTATGTCACACTGATGTGGCTGGTAGCAGCACAGAGTACCATATATGGGTTGCTTGTGTACTAAAGAAATTGCCTTTTCTACTACCATCATATGGTGTTACAGGTTGGCTGCTGTAAATACATCGCATATCGTAAAGTAGACACTGTGCAGCACCACAGAACTCTGTTGGCACTGCATGGTATAGCTCATCCAATCTTACTTTGGGTGCAGAATCTGTGGATTGTGGATCGATTTTGTATAATGTATGCCTCTCTTTCTGTCCAAAATGGATATGGCATGCTGCTGGCTTGACTATTGTGTTGTGCCCAGTGAGCCAGTGAATTCCTAGGATGGTATTGCTTGCGCCGATCAACTGACACGAGGGCTGTAGTGGTGGACTCCACATATCTTATGCGGACAGTAATAACAGTCTCGCCCATGGTTTCCCTCATGTGTTGCTGTATAACAAGCTAAATAACTGTGGGGAAAGCTCTGAGTTAAGGACAGATATGAAACCTACTTGCACGTAGTTATGTGATGCTACTGTTTCTACAATAGTATGGCACAGTTGACTGTTAAAAGTTACTGGAATTCTGAGTACTTGATTTTGACCATTAGTGAACTTCTGAATGAGAACTTGCTGTGGTGTCTTTCTGGGTTCACTACTGGTTACCAGGGGGCAGTGTGCATCTGGTTGTCCTACCCAGATGGGCTGTTTCTAATCGGCTGTGCATTACTGTTGGGCGCATATGTGTCCTGGGTACTGCACTTCGGGTACTCATTGTAGTGTGGGGATGCCCCCGACCTGACCATCCTCTCAAATGGCTATATTCTGTCATAGCCGGGCTTGCTGTTGCATTCATGGTGGATCACAAAGGCTTGTGGTTCTTTCGGGTCGGCGTGGTTTAGGACCCCCTTGTGCCATGGCTGATTGGTGGTTGCATGGACCCATTACCCTGCTCTCTATCGCAGGAACGGTGTGGGAAGTACCTTTCCCTTTCGAGGCACTGTTGATCTGAGTCTTGGGCAGTCTGATCTAGTATTGAGACTAACTAAATGAATATATCCATGGTCGTGTGAATGAGTGGGGATAGCACGGCTCGGATCTCCAGCCTTACTGTAGTAGCAACTACCTTTAGCATTTCAGTCTCTGACATATTGGAATTGAAATCTTTGATTAAGTCGATCGTCCATCCAACAAATACGATCAAAGTCTCCCTTATGTTTTAAGTCTCTAAAACAGCTCTGCTTTGTGCTGGCAATGAAGAGTTTATTGGCTTGAAAACACTGGAACCTGCTCAGGAACTATCCCCACTGCATGCCATAATGATATCCTGTTCACCACCATGGGCATGCATCCCTCATTAACTGGCCACCCACACAATTGGGCCACTCTTGCTCACACATACTATACCTAGTTAGTCTGTGCAGTTTCACATGAACACCAGTGGGTCCTCTATGGTCAGCCCAGGAGACATGGGCAGTGACTGGAGCCATGCTGTTGTATTGATGCGACTAGCCATTGTTGGCTGTGCTGTCTGATGGTGCTGGTTGTCAGTTCGGAAGACTATAACTAGCCCAGGAAATGTGGTTGTCACTGTTGTGTGTGGCCGGGGCCACAAAAACCCTGTTGGGGTAATTGGGGTAGGTTGTGATGCCCATGGATTTGCTTTGGGCTGTAGCATGGTGGGGTTGGTCAGTGGTGTGCCATAGGGATGGAAATGTTCGATGCAAACGACTCGTGGTCATGGCAGCACCAGCTGGGGTGCTGAGGTGCAATGTAAGCAGCTTGATTTGCGACTGAAACATCCATTTAGTGCTGTGAGTTACACATTGCCAGTGCATGATATATTCACAACTGTCATACTTCACTGTATCGTTACCTCCTTGGTTGCACTGATTTTGATGGCAGTGCTGTGGGGAAAATGCTTCTCCTGTGAGAAGATCCATGGAGGTCCCTACAGTAGTATGAGTTGTTGTATACAGCGACTACACAACACATTTCTATTTCTGGCATGTGTTGTCCATTCGTTCCCAGCGTGTCAGTCAGTGTGAAATAATTGTTTAAACTTGATGGACTGTGCTGTTCCTGGTCCAGTGCTTTCACACTCGTGCAGTTTTGCACACCATATCTCCCTGCAATTTTGTACTATAGAGTCCGAAAATGACACAGTTTCTAGCTATTAGGGGCAAGTGCACACCGGAGTGCTCTGTACAGGGCCGACAGTGACACATACCACTCGCGGTCTCGTGCAGTCGAGGCACAACAGTGTTGCCTTGCGGGCAGAGGTACAGTTCCATGCCAGGTCCATTCGTTCGCGGCTCGCCCGATGGATTTAATCTTTGAGACATAGCATGTTGACCGGTTCGCAGCATTTACACATCGATTTGCAGAACTAGTTTGACACTGCCTGACACTGTACGCACTATTGACATAATGTTTGAGTTTTCCCCTTTATGCTACACAAGTTTGTGTTCTGCTAGTCTCTATCCTCGCGCTGCAATGGTTCGGTACCTGTGTTGTCATCCTGACAGATGTTTATGCCACAGTCTATGAACAACTCGCCCATGGTGCGGCAGTCTCCTATTCACGCGAATGTGTGTGTAGGGGAGAGGGGGATGGAAGAAACCAGTTCGATCGGTGGGGGTAATTGTCAAATGACACTCACGCCACCCCAGTCAGATATTCCTGCCACTGGTCGCACCCTTTGGAATGCTGATGATCGTGTTCAGCTGGCTGTCCAAGATAATGTTTTTTTGGGAAAGATCTTGAAGGGAACCTTCGTGGTGTTAATTAAAAAGGCCTTAAAGGTTAAAAAATAATTTGATGGGTTGAGAGATCAAAAAAGTTAAATTTAATCATGAAAGGCACCTTTAACATACAACACACTTTTTTTTTGGCAAATGAGATAAGTACTACAGTTCTCAGAAAAGTTACATGGGCACTGAAACGTCTCATGATTTATAATTAATATGAAGAAGTTACACTGAAACAACACAAGGAACAAAACAGGCATAACATGTAATGCCATAACTACACTCTAGCATTTTCAATGCTAATTGTGTGATCCTACTCATGCTATGTACATTCATCTTCAACTTACCCATTATTTATTTCACATTATTTCTCTTTCCAAATCCTCTTCCCCATTTCCACTTTATAGCTTGACAAAAATTTGTGTAAGCTGCTGCACAGTGTTTGATGTGAGGTTTTGATGTGGCGAACAGGTATACGAAATTTATTTTGGTGTACTTAGTAACCTACACCTTTCCTTCCTAACAAAACAATTGGGCAGGCTGTAAGGAGCATTTAGGTTTAATTAGGTTAGTACTGGTTATAGCTTAATTAAATGTGGGTTACATTTTTTATTTAAAATAAGTTGTTGTTTAATAATTATATATTGTGTTCTTTGAGAGTTAACCTTGTTAAGTGATTCTGGAGGATATGTGCATTTATCAGTGTGTTTGTGCAGGAGTTATACGAGTGTTTTTTTCATGATAGCAAACAATGGTACTTATGTATACAGATAGGCTAGAGTGTCTTCATGTTCCCTGAAACAAAATTGTTTTGTCATAGAAATAATGACGAAGCTGGGAAACTTACTATTGAGTTTGGTGGATAACATGATTGTAGCACAGATTCTGAATCGGCTGGTTTTACACCTACTGATTTAGTTGCACTCCTACCTATAGAAACGTAATATGTAGACTTAGGAGAAGTAGATCAAACAAAAATTAGCTTGGTTAACAAAGGCGAAGTAAATTTTGAACTAGTAGTATAGTCCAGTCAACCGGTGCTCAAAAGAGGTGTTTTCAGGAAAAAATTCCGGAAGTTTTTTTCTCACCGGTTCTATATGGTTTTTGGGGTGCTGAATCCGAATTTCATGTTTGCGCCCTCGAGGGTGGTGAGCTTCACAAGAAAAACGCAAAAAAACGTAAATATTTCGTGATTTTTTTAGTTTTTGACTTATAGCTCCAAAATTATGCGTTTAATCGAAAAGACAATTCTATACTAAATTAAAGTAGACAAAATTTCCTACAAAATGCATTTATCAAGTTTAATTTTATGATGAAGTATCCAGGCGCTAGAGCGCGCTGAAAAAGGGCGATTTTTTGGCCCTTTGGCAAAAACTAGAGAAACGCTCTCTTTCACCAGCGATAACTCGAAAACTATGCGTTAAATCGAAAATGCCACTTCATTCAAAATTAAAGATGACCAAATTTCCTATAAAATGCATTTTTGAAATTTCAATTCCTCATAACGGGGGTCACGCAGTAAAGCTCTATGTAGGATGGCGTATTTTTGGCCCTCAGTCAAAACGAGAGGAATGTCCTCCTAAAACGCGACGGCGCGATGTTCCCTTCTTTTATGAATGCTTAGATGAAGAATGGATTAGATAAATAAAGAGTAAAATAATTCAGGAGAAATTACTATTTACGTGACTGAGTATGAATGTGTATGAACACTTTCAGGACAGCCGACACTAGTCAGTTACTCCTAATGGTGCGGCCATTACCCATTAGAGGTAATCCCGTTTTCGTTCGGTCCCGTTATGTGTTGTTAGTCACAATACGTCCTTCAGAGCCCCTTCCCCCAACGTCTTTTTTGTGGAGGGGGGAGCCCCTCTTAGCCTACCTGCTCTTGTATTGTGTTAGTTTGCTTAGAATCACCAACGCGTCGCGGTAAAATCTTATGTGGTCTTGTGTTTTCAGTGTTATGTGCGTGCAAAATGTCTCGCCCGGAATGTGTCCTTTGTGATAAGCTGTTAGAAGACGGGGCACAGACGAGTGTTGTGAAAGAAAAGGGGTTGAAATCTTTCATTGAAGCCAGTAAGAAGAGACAGGATGGTAAGGTTGTTGTATTTAATAGGATTACACAAATTGAAGTCCATGACAACTGTAGGAAGAGTTACGTGAAAGAAAAGTCGATTGCTGCTTATTTGATGAGGAGGGCTCAAGAGAAACCTGCATCACAACAGCTGCGTTCATCTATCCCTGAGTTTGTTTTCAAAACGCATTGTTTTTTGTGCGGAGAGGAGGTGCCACTAGACTATGCGAAAAAACAAATAAGGAAGCCTCTCTCAAGACGCAATCTGGTGTACCCTGTGAGGAAATTATCTGTCAGAGAAAATGTTCTTAGACTCGCGAAAAAACGTAATGATGACTTCGGACGTTTTATAGTAGGCCGTGTAGAGACAGTAAACGACTTGGTAGCAGCTGATGCACAGTATCATTTTCTATGCATGAAAACTCTGCACCAGTCCCCACAACAGACAAGGACACACACTGTAGGCAGACCCCTTACAGATGAGATGAATGCTGCTATGCAATCAATTTACTGTTTTTTAGAAAAAAGTGATGAGGAATGTCAATTCACAATGGACGAATTGATGAATGAGATTAAATGTGATTTTCTTCCTCATCCAAAGACAGTTACAAAACACCTCCTTGAAAAGTATGGCGACGATATATTGGTTACATCAAGTAAACCTTATGTTGTGTGTTTCAAGGCCACTGGACACAAAATTATTAGTGATTCCTGGTTTCGAGAGGTTGAGAAACTGCCACAAAAAGAAGAAAGGCTTCGAATAGTTAAAACGGCCGCTGCCATTGTTGTTGAGGATATAAGATCCCAAGTATATAACGTTACAGAATACCCCCCGTCAGATAGGTTTCTAGAAGGAAATGAGGATCTCATTCCTGAGACTGTTCGAGCTTTTACAGACACAGTGGTGGTGAGCAAGAAGCGAGCGAATCTTGAGAAGTGGAGGAAAATATCAGTAGCGATTGCACATAGCTTAATTTGCGCTGTGCGGCCTCTGTCATTCCTTTCTCCTCTTCAAATCGGCTTGGCAGCATTTTTATACAAGAAATATGGTTCTCGAAAATTGATTGATGTGCTGTCATCCCTGGGATTTTGTTCATCTTACAACGAAGTAACACGATTTGAAATATCGTCAATAGTGCGCCCTCCTCTGGCTGTTGACAAACAAACACTTTCCCAAATGGTGTATGACAATGCCGACTTCAACATTCAAACTATTGATGGACATAACACTTTTCACGCAATGGGGGGCATCCAATGTGTCCCCCAAAAAGTGCAATAGTCCCAGGTCAAAAAATTGCACGATTGAAGGGTATACCATCAGCACAAATGGTTGGAACCGTCGGAGCTGTTCAACTTAAACATTTTCAGAGGAAAAATGATGTTGGCTTATCCGCAAATCAGATCAACGACCTAAGTACATCGTTCCCTCACACTGACACAGTTGTTCCATCAGTGCCTCTCCTGCTGTGGCTGTACAGCAAATATGAAGACCTTCCAGGCATGTGTGGGTGGAATGGGTTCATGGAAGAAGTGACAAGAGAAGTACCGTACCAAACGACGTTCATAGATTGCCAGCCGTTCATCAACGCTCCTCCGAGTGATTATGATACAATCTACACAGCATTGTTGAGTGCTGTAGAAAAAACACAATCATTGGGGCAGAAAACCACTTTTGTCACATTTGATCAACCTCTTTACCTCAAGGCACGAGATGTTATTGCTAGTCGTGTGGGAGACCCTGAACTGCCTAATGTGGTCATTAGGCTAGGAGGGTTTCATTTGTTAATGTCATTCATGGGGGCGGTGGGTTTCATAATGGAAGGGAGTGGCCTGGCCGAACTTTTCAATACAGTGTATGCAGTCAACAGTACTGAGAAGATTATGACTGGACATGCTTACGCTAGGGCTGTCAGAGCACACATGTTGGCTCTTACAGCTCTAGGTAAGGTGATAATGGAGACCCTCAACTTCTCCCCCAAGTTCCACTCCGAAGTTGAGCAACTTTTGTATAGTATGGATCGATCTGAGCTACTGGACGCACATGAAAGGGATTGTGGGAAGGAAATCGAACAAAAAATGAAAGCCCAGCTTCAACATTTCGCTAATCTAGGGCCCACTGCAAAGTTGTGGGTTCAGTATTTCGAAATGATAACTTTAGTGGTGAGATTTGTTGAATCTGAGCGAATGGGCAACTGGAAACTACAACTTGAAGTCATACACAAGATGCTACCATACTTCCACGCCAGCGGCCACTATTTATATGGCAAGTGTGCCCATATGTATTTGCAAGATATGCTTACATTGGAGCATTCTATGCCACCAGATGAATTCAGGGCATTTACTTCGAAAGGGGGTTTCACTATTCGACGTAGTGAAAAATACTGGTGCGGGACATGGAGTGATATGTGCATTGAGCAGGAGCTCATGAAGAATATGAAGGTTCAAGGTGGGCTGAGTAGAGGTCGTGGATTTAGCGAGGGCATTTTGGCGAGGTGGTCGCTGGGCATGGCCTCACTCCTGCATGTTGCTAACACAATCGAGGATTTCTGCGGCGTGAATTTTGCAACATCCGAACAGCATGTGGATAGTCGTGATGCAAGGGTACATCGGGACAACAATGATACTAAAAAAATGTTGGAGTGGTTTCATCAACACCCACCTTTCTCCGATATCCCAGAACTCATTTCAATCAGCAGTGGGATAGTGGGGGGTGTTAAAATCAATTGTCACTTGTCCATGGAGGTGGGGACCCAATGTATCAATGGAATTATTGGCGGTGATTTTAAATCGGTCAAGTTCAAGCGGAGTGACCGGGTGGTGCCCCTTGCAACCATCAACTCAGCCGTCCTGATTAATGATGAACTTGTGATCATTAAGCCAACCACTCTGTTTCAAAGGATGGTTGTTGCCAAACAATCAGAAGAAGAACTAGAGAATTTCTTAACCTATGAACTGTCTCCATATCCCCTTGCTTTGTTTGATGGGGGTGGCATGCGAAAAGGAACGAAATCGACTTTGTACAAAGCTTTTCAACCACTTCCAGACACTTCACCGTTGGACAGCAGTACAGTATATGTGATTGATGGAGGTTTTTTGTTGCACAGAGTTGTATGGTCGAGTGGGCATACATTCGAACATATTTGCGACACTTACATCAATTATGTTCGAAACCACTACAAGTCAAGTGCAGTGATTGTTTTTGATGGATACCCTGATAGGCACAAAGGCACTAAATTCATGGAGCGCTTGAGGAGATCAAGCAAGAAGCACTCAGTGGAAATACAGTTCACCCACACAATGATACCGACGATTTCTCAAGAAAACTTTCTGTCAAATGCAAAAAACAAAAGTCGAATAATCACCATGCTGATGGCAAAGTGCAATGAGGCTGGAATTGCCTGCGAGCAAGCAACTGAGGATGCAGATACGCTCATAGTGCGAAAGGCTGAATCCCTGGCTTCAGCTCATGAAAGTATTGCAGTTGTGGGGGAAGATATAGACCTTCTGGTCATAATGATGGGTCTCCAAACCTCTCCTAATGTATTTTTCCTCAAACCAGGCAAAGGGAGAGCACCTCAATTCCTGTACCAATCTGGAAGTGCAGTGGAGAAGAGTCTCGCCAACCATATGCTGTTCCTCCATGCGATGAGTGGTTGCGACTCCACATCCGCTTTGTTTAACCAAGGCAAGGCTAAATTCCTGAAGACTCTGACTAAAAATCCGGATCTTAAAGCCTACATTAATAAATTTACTGATCCTTCAGCCCATCCGAAGGAAATTGCTGCTGCTGGGGAAAAATTTCTTGTTTCCCTGTATGGCGGTAACCACCAATCAAGTAATCTCAACAAGCTGAGATACAAGCACTATGTGACATCAGCATACAGGATCACAGGAAATATTGCTTCGATCCCTCCCACTGAAGGTGCAGCCCGTCAACACAGCCTCAGAGTTTTCCACCAAGTGCAGCAGTGGATCGGCAATGATTTAGAACCTGAGAAGTGGGGGTGGAAGTCGACCAAAAACGGCTTGGTCCCAGTTACCACCCTGAGGTCCCCAGCTCCAGAGAGACTTCTTCAGCTTATTTCCTGCAAATGCAAGAAGGACTGCCGAAGAAGTTGTGGATGTAGACGTGCAGGTCTCTTCTGCACAAGGCTTTGTCTACATTGTGAAGGGGCATGCTCCAACATTGGCAGCAGTTTCGATGAGGAAGATGAAGACAACCGGGACGACCACACTGCTGCAATACCACTGTCTGAAGCAGCTGGAGTGACAGAAGGTAGTAATTCTTGCAATTTTTTACAGCATTTCTACAGAATTATACCTTTACTATTCACGTTTTCTCTATCATATAAATTATCCAACTCTATTATAATTTTTCCTCTTGCAGAACCGCCATTCATCATCCTTCAACTTGAACTGCCCGGACCTTCTACTGCCCGAGACGACATCCCCCTGCCTGGACCATCAACGTCTGTACGCAAACGAATACGACTTCAATAACCACATCCTCTTGTAAAATAAAATAAAGGTATGTTCTAAACTTATTTTACTTCGCCACTACTCCTCTACGAAGCCCGAGGTTATTTCTAAGTAAAATAACTAACTTCAAGAAATCTCATGTAATGCATAATATGATTTCATTAAAATTCATCTTTACAATCAATTCATTCAAAACAGTTGTTTTCAAGCATGATATAGTGAAAGTAGAGCGCCAATGAGAGATAGAAAGGTGGGCGAGGGCGCTTCTCAGCTTTGGCCAGGAGGACCAAAAACTCACCACTTTTCATCGCGCGACCCCCGTTAAGAGAAATTTAAATTCCATAAATGCATTTTATAGGAAATTTGGTCATCTTCAATTTTGAAGGAAGTGGCATTTTCGATTAAACGCATAGTTTTCGAGTTATCGCGGGTGAAAGAGAGCGTTTCTCTAGTTTTTGCCAAAGGGCCAAAAAATCGCCCTTTTTCAGCGCGCTCTAGCGCATGGATACTTCGTCAGAAAATTAAACTTGATAAATGCATTTTGTAGGAAATTTTGTCTACTTTAATTTAGTATAGAATTGTCTTTTCGATTAAACGCATAATTTTGGAGCTATAAGTCAAAAACTAAAAACATTACGAAATTTTTACGGTTTTTTGCGTGTTTCTTGTGAAGCTCACCACCCTCGAGGGCGCAAACATGAAATTCGGATTCAGCACCCCAAAAACCATATAGAACCGGTGAGAAAAAAACTTCCGGAATTTTTTCTTGGTAAAACCACTGGTTGACTGGACTACTAGGCACACAGAATAATCAAGAAGAATTATTTTTGGAGGCAGATCAATTTTTTATCGAATCTGTTTTTTCTTCTTAAAAACATCAGAGGATATGTAGGCATGTTTGAACAATTTTAATGAGATACTGTTTTAAAACAGCAGGATGACAACAAGTGGTCCACCTTGTTGCTTAGCTTTTTACATGGCGCAGCTGCAAGATGGTCCTTTGTATTATGGGATAAGGCAGATGAATTAAATACTTTTAATGCTTTGTTGGCTGCCATGAAAGCTGTGTTTGCCAGATTATGTGAAGCCGAAGACCTGGAGACGTGACTGTTCATTATGGTCCTGGCATTAATAAGTCTATAGAAGTATTTGCATACAATATAATTAGTATGTGTAACAAGTTGTACAACAATGTGTCGGAAGGTAATACAGAGAGAGCTTTGGAAAGCGATAGTAGAGAGTGTAGTAATACTGGAACACAAAACATTAGAAAAAATAATACGTTATGTAAGAAAAATAAGTAGGTGATTATTATTCCGGAAATAGGCAGGCCCTAACACTAGATTGGGGTAAAAGTAGCAGCGAGTGTTCAAAAGGGGCACAAGTGACAAATGCAGAGGTAGAAGTAGGCTTGAATGATTTAGCCCGATTGCAAAGGACAATAGAGGTACTAGGCAAACAAAAGCATGAGTTGCTAGGGGACATGAAAGGGCTGAGCCGCCAACAGAGAGTAAATGATAATGCACAAAGATTTGTTGGTCCCAGCAAGGTGCAAGCTGATTGTCAGGATTAAAATTCTAACAGTAATAAAAACAAGGGCCATACAGTAGGCAAACAGCAGAAAACTCGACACTAGTGAGGCCACGGAGAACCCTCGATGGACGACCTAACTTCATGTCTGTGGAAAACCTGGCCATGTCTGGAGGATTTGTAAGCCATGCTCCTGGAATACTAATGGAAATTTTAACCTTAGGAAAACTTTTAAATGCGTATGAGTTGGTTTACTTGCATTTTTGAGACATAAAAACTTTTTTTTTGTGGCTAGTGGTGCAGTGGTATTTTTGATTGACGATATATTTGAAAGGAAGCAGAAACAAAGAATTTTTGTGGGTGTGATATGACAGAATCAAGCAATATTCTATATATGAGAATGTTAATGTAAAAATTGGTAAATTTATGTACAAATATCCAGAGATTGAGGAAAACAACCCCTTGGCAACGGAGACACAAAAGTAAGAACCATAATTGAGTTCAGGTTAGTCACTGATGGGGAGCTTGTTAAGTTAGCCTTGCAAATGCACCAGTTAAAAGATATTGAGATTGAGGGAAATGAACTACCCACACAGGCACTTTTAGAATCTTTTGAACATAGTTATGATAAACATTAAGTTTTTTTACCATGTAGTATTTTTCAGAGTGCAAACAAACAAACTAAATTAATGGTTACTAATTCAGCTAATTATGAAGTTATCGTACTTAGAAATATGAAACTGGGTACATCGTGGCATTTGAGGAATTTTCGTCAAGTATGAAACTAGAGTCTGTTTCAGTTATGCATGCTAGTGCGAGAGATGATTGAGATAAGATGAAACTAGATATAAATCCAAATGTACTTTCCGAACAGAAAACTAAATTGACAAACATTTTAAACAAGTACAGGAATCGTTCTACCAAACAGATCTAACACAAGAGGAAGTGGCAACTTTGGAATTTGGGGATAGTCCACCAGTCACTTCAGTGTCTTACAGAGTATCTGTAGGAGAGAGGGAAATTATTCATGACATAGTTCAGGAGCACATAAATAATGGCATTGTAAGATCTTGCAGAACAAGTTAGTGTTCCCCAGTTGTGTTGGTAAGAAAAAAATATGAGAACTATAGAGTGTGTGTTGATTAAAGGTGAATGAATGCTACTATGAAATATGACAATTACCCTCTGCATTGTCTGGCTACGGTTATTGTTGACATCGATGACACAGAAAGCTGCCGAGGCAATAGCTCTTGGAGTCGTCTCCAGTGCTCATTTCAGCCTATGAACAAGGTGACTGTATATTCATCCTCTGTTACATTACATTTCGAGTCAGTGTGGCCCAGTAAAATTGTCAACAATCATGATATCGTAAATGGATTTGGTTGTGCTACACTGGGTAGTAAGGAATTTTGTTACATTGATAAAGGAAAGAACATATTTATGTTGCTCACATAAAATTTATCTTAGACTTTGGATAAATCTTCTGGTAAATATTTAGTAGTGACACAAGAGTCAAGTCTAGCAAAGAGAAGTTTCACATTTCTTGGTGAAATATAATATTGGTGTTGTGCCATTATAACTGCGAATAAAGTTGAAACTTTACCTTTTGGAAGAAATGAATCAACAGGTTTTGATAAATCATGCTTCTCTCGCTAACCTTTCTAATCAGGTCGCTGTAGTGAATATTGTATTTTAAAGTATTTTGGTAAAGTACTGTCAAACTTTAACAACATATCCATATTTCTGATGATGCAGTAATGCAGGTTTTTATGTACAAAACAATTATTAAATGTGCAACAGTACAACAACTAAGGGAACTGTGCTCATTTAGCTTTCTAACAGGTTCTCATTTGATTCAAACTCAGGTAGGACTACAGTATTACTTTTTGACAAATGCAATAGGCAAATTGAAACTGTATTGTACTTTGAGTAAAAATGAATATAGACTTTTCAAAATAAAGCAAATCCAGGAGCTATTGAAGTAGCAGTACCTCGTGAATATAGGATGTTTTTGAATGAAGAGTTCGGGATAGGTGAAATATATCCTTGTGAATTAAATGCAAAAACCAAAATTTAAATTATTTATGTAGTCCCAGCCGCTTGATAAAAATGGGAGAAAATAAATTTTTACTGCACAGCTTACTTCTACACAAACTAATTTTTTACAGGATTGTTTGAAAGTATATTGCTTTCTGCCATTCCACATTTAAACATAATTTTGATAACTATGAAAACAGAAGTTATAATTCATTGTTCGATACACCATTGGGATATGAGAAATTTTGCATTAAAATTGTGCAGTTATTGCCTTAGGCTTTGTAATACTTGTTCTGTTGGTACTTATATTGAAAAACTAATTTTTATTAGTGATAGGAAAAACAACTTGAGCTGAAGCACTCAACTGCGAATAAGTTAAAATTGGAAATTGGGACCACAACCATATTCATTTTGTCAATTGCTTTGTTTGTACTGTATCTCATCTGGAGATTTGGCAGCATTAGGAGGAAGCTGCAGGAGCGTTCCTCTACTAAAATGGTCCCAACTATTAAAGCCGAAACTAGTGGTTCTTCTGTGGAGTCCATTGCAGAACAGATCCGTATGAAAGGGGAAAATTAATTCTACTACGAGAGCTGCAGAAAGAAGTAAAATATACTATTGGTTGTCACTTGATGAGCAGAAATGATTATGGACAATCTCACACAACACCCTTGTCAACGGAAATGATCGCAGGGTCATTTGTGCCTTATGCGAACTTATAAGCATAGTTGGCCATACTTTCCGAACCATTTAAGATAGAGGCACCAAATTAATAACATACACATCACCCTCTTCAACGAAAATGATCGCAGTATAATTTATGACATAAGCGAACTTATAGGCATTGGTTACCACAATTTCCGAACCGTTTAAGATACAGTCAAGGAATTCGTAACATATGCATCACTCTCGACAGCGAAAATAAATGCAGGGTCATTTATCCCCAAAGCGCATTTATAAGCATAGTAAGCCGTAATTTCCGAACCGTTTAAGTAACAGGCACCAAATTTGTAACATAACCAACATCCCTCGTCAATGAAAATTATCGCAGGATCATTTATGTCCTATGCGTACTTATAAGCATTATTGGCCGTAATTTCTGAACCAGTAGTAAAATTCGTAACATAGACATGACCTCCTACAAGGAAAATTATCGCAGTGTCATTTATGCTCTTTGCTTAAAATTATAAGCATTGTTGGTTGTAATTTCTGAAAAAGATTAAGATACAGGCACCAAATTCTTAACATTACTACCACCACCATCCTTGTCACATGACAGCACAAGTGTCTGCCAAACTCGATCCTCCCATTAGCGACAGCTAGCCTCCCTTAACTGTCAAATAACATCCAGGCTGGATAAATAAATGTGAAAACGTATACACAAATAAAATTTTGCATGAAAACTTTACAACAAACTACGATATGTAAAAAGCAAGATATATACAAATGCGGTACATTCACGATAAGCATTGTCGCAGTAACTGTAAAAAAATACTTATATGATTATATAAACGAAGGTCGGCAGCTCGCGTCATCACTTACATGGGTAACCCTTAACAACCAGACATAGAATGAAAAAAATAAAGACATATAATTGCAATATTAATAAGTCATACATATCCAAGGGTTACATTAAAACACGCATGTGTTAATATAAATAAACACTGACAACCCAATGCGAGGGCCGGTGAAATCGTTTGTGTAAAATATATGAAACTGTCCTATGCATAAAAAAAATATAAGAGCATCAAGCACGGTACGCTATGTTGGGCGAGGAGTCAGCCTGTGGAGGATTCAGCAGCGGGGAGGAGTCAGCACTCCATAGTAGTACATGTGTTTAAGTTTGCATGCTTGAAGATGATTAGAACTGTTGAGATTGCACAATCGAGAATTATCTGTACGCATGGATGCAAAATTTCACGAAGTGTTCAACAATTACATGGAAAACAATGCAGTTACTGTGGTAAGTTCTTCAGTAAAAGTTGCATTGCACGACTACATGAACAGAGCGAATTTCAAAAGATCCGACCTCCAGAATACTAACATGTAATAAGTGCGGTGCAGCATTTGGTATAAGTGACAATCTAAAGACACACATTGGTACATGTAAAGGTAACTCATGTTAACTTGGCACAAGACAACAAGCATTGAACTTTTTGATGCATGACAATGCAATGACTGGCCATCTTACTGATTCGTCGTGTAAACTAACGATGGTTCCAATGCCCATAACATTATCCGAGCTTGCATGGTGTCCCAAAACAGTGTGTAAAGAAGGAAATACGAGTGTTGCAGACATTTACTATGAAGAACACGAGCCATACAGATCTTCAGAAGATTTGAACTACAAACTTGCTCTGCTATCATGCACAGTGAAAAATTAAGAATTTACAACTAACCAAAACAATGAGAACGAATATGTGACCTCCAAGTGTACTGAGGACGATATGAAATATGCATATTCTACTGATGATGATGAAGTGCCGACATCTGCAAAGCAAAACATAAACATGTTGCCGAACATAAGAGCTACTTGACGTTGGGACAGAATAAACGTATATTGGAACCTAGTATTCTAGCCCAGATGAATCTATCAGCCTTCTCATCACAGAAGAATATATATGCAGACATGTATTGCGAATCATTCCAGAAAAATTCCTGCTTTGCATATGGGTAACCCTTAACAACCAGTCATAGAATAAAAAATAATAAAGTCATGCATAATTGCAATGTAAACAGGTCATACATAGCCAAGGGTTACATTAAAACACATACGTGTTAATATAATGAAACATTTACATAATTATAATGCCTTCTCGGTTGCCATCTGTCGTGCTACCCGGCCTATGGTTATACAATAGCTGCTCATCTAGGAGGGGGCAGTACTGAATAGTTCTGAGCACTTAACAACCATTACTATTACATATTACACAAGAGTCGAGTGCTGTACTCAGTTTTTTAAACGATGCTATAAAATACCCGACCATCCTGGTCAGTACATCAGAATAGCAAACAACTTCCATACTTACCGACTGAAACGAAACCCGCGCATCTAGTGAACAACTAACACTCACAACACTAGCAGAGGAACACTTCCGACCCGACCGACTTCGCACTANACCCGCGCATCTAGTGAACAACTAACACTCACAACACTAGCAGAGGAACACTTCCGACCCGACCGACTTCGCACTATCAACTAACATCATGAGAATCTGTAGGGTCTTCCCCAGTCAGTCGACAGCCANTCCGACCCGACCGACTTCGCACTATCAACTAACATCATGAGAATCTGTAGGGTCTTCCCCAGTCAGTCGACAGCCAACGCGAACACCGTGCAGGTCTCGACAAGCGATGGTCGTTTATATGATCATGTAAGTGTTTTTTTACAGTTACCACGACTATGCACATCGTGAATGTATCACATTTGTATATATCTTGCTTTTAGCATATCGCAGCCACCGGAAAGGTGTTCTGTGTTGGGAGAGGGGGGGAGGGGGAGGGGGTTCAACATCTTTTACATTACCGAAGTCGGTCGCTAGGAGTATTCGTGTCGACACACATGACTGAAATCCATCGTGCAGAATGCACACACTCACCTATGTGTGCAGTATATACATACATATGCAAAATATATATCAAAATTAAAAAGTAAAGGAAACAATTTATAAGCACTTACCATTAGCACATATTGCACAAGCGTCGGGTGTTGTACGATGGTTTAGAGGAATGGTACTCAGAAATTTTTTATGGGAGCCATATTAAGAAAAATTAAGACCGCCGTTAGCCGCACTTACGACACTTGACATAATAATATTTTTGAAAGACCGCCGTTGGCCGCACTTACGATACTTGACAATAATATTTTTGAACTAAAAGTAGGTAGGCAATTCGATGACATTTAAAATTCAGAGTGTCGTGTATCGTCTTGCCAGTCGTTGGTTTATTCGTTCGATACGGTGATGGCGGGTAGGTAGTACATCAAAAATATGTACAGTAGTCGCCTGACTGATAATATAATGAAAAATATCGTCTAGTTTCGTTAGTGACTTTAACTTTTAGTAAATTCGTTTTATGTAATGCTTTCTTATTTTTTTAACAGACACCCTAAAAATAAGAATATGGTAACTTGTATCTACTGAAGTCGGCAAGCGCGGGCCAAAAAGAATGGGCCAGCGGGCCACAGTTTGAGAACCCCTGCTTTAGATGATGCTAGACAAGTCCAGACCGTCCCGATCAATACAACAGCCATTTCATCCCAGTTTTCTCATATTCCTTCTGGGCACCTTTCACCTGACATCCTGGTGGGGACGAGTCTCATGCTCTACTATTCCACCTTGATTTTCTCATATTTTTTCCGGTCTCCTTTCATCTGATGCCCTGACAGGGATGTGTCTCATGCTCTGTCATTCCACCTTAGGTTTCTCATTCTCTTTCCATGCACCTTCCACCTGACTCCCTGGCAGGACCAGTCTCATACTCTACCATTCCACCTTGGTTTTCTCATATTTCTTCAAGATCATTCTACCTTGGTTTTCTCACACATTTCTTCCAATCGGATTAAGAAAAGACATTCTACAAACACAATGAGAAAACCCATTTGTTCCCGCTTGCAGTTGCAGGTAGTATAATACTTACAACCTTGACCTTAATCTTTGACCATTATTTTGGACGATATATATGCTAGGGCTTAAGGGTAAAAAACCTATATCAGGTTTATAAAACAATCATGCAATCACTTGGAGAAAATCCATTTGAATCACTCGCAACAGTAGAAACCAGGTCAACATGCATTAAATGATGTTAAGTGACCTTGACAATTCCTTGGATGACCACATATGACCTTGAACTTTGACCACCATCTCGAAAAACCTATCGCTTAAAACAAAAAAAAAAGACTCGTAATTTTGTAGTAAATAAAAAAAATTGCAGAAAAATTCGTAAACCCCTCGCTTTGACGAAGACGAAGCGAAAGTCTTAGGTTCGTCTTCGTCGAAGCTGAAGACGGGAGAATGCTCCCATCTTAATAATTATTTTTTTATACATGCTTGCATCAGCATGCTACCTTGAAAACATCCTAGGCATGGGAGACAGCAAAGAATCTCTTCGACCCACTGCAGATAGGCAGGTAGGTGTTTGTAGACGGATTTTACTATGTGTTGTACATATGTGAGAAGGAATTCTTTAGGTAGGTATGCGAGCTCGGTATCTGAGTGCTGCAAGTGATATAATCTTTCTGTTTGTCGTGATATCTAATAAAATTATCTGACCACCATAACAACATCCTATCGTTTTCACAATGTCCCATACTTCACAGTGGAAAATTTCTTCACCTATCATAACATGCAGCGCATGATGCTCACACATATGTATTTGTCGGTAAATGCGAATAACTATTTACTTTTGTAATTAATTTTTTAAAATCAGTTTGTCTCAGTGCATAGCAGTGCCATCTTTCTCTCTCTCTCTCCCTCTCTCTCTTTCTCTCTCTCGCGACTAATTGTTTAAATGCAATTTGTTTTGTATGTGCTTAAAGCTATGCTAATATATAAATTATATGTATTCAAAATGAGTACATATATACAGGATGATTCTAAAATCATGGCACAAACATTGAGGGGTGGTAGAACACACTAAAACAAACAATTATTGTATAGTGATATATGGGTGGAAGTGATGCGTTGAGGCACAAACATAAAAACATAACACATTAACGGAAACATAAAATGTTCATTAGCAGCATACGTAACGAGTAATTCCGTACAGAAACTGTTACAACAGTTGCTGGAAATGCATCCACCAACAGTCACGTATGCTTGGCGACCTCTACATATGGCGTGATTGGCTGACAATTGTGGCGATAGTTGAGGGCAGTCAAACAGTGCGCCAGTGACCTGCTGCATCAGCATCAGCATCACTCCACCGACACTACCAAGCTTGCATTACTGTCGGTGGTAGCAATTTTGAACAATTATTATAAACATTGGTGTAAAAAGGCATTTAGCAGCGACATTTTAAATAAACACCGTTTTGCATTTAATGTGTTATTTTTGTGTTTGTGCCTCAATGCGTCACTTCCACCCATATATCACTATACAATAATTGTTTGTTTTAGTGTGTTCTACCACCCCTAAATGTTTGTGCCATGATTTTAGAAACATCCTGTATAAATAGAGAATTTAAAACATGACAAATGGTTAGTTTGTAGTTTATAACTAAATTGCTCCCGAAAGGAAAGTACATGTGTGACTCGGTTGGTGTCGCACCCTAGGGGCTGACACAGCTCTCTCTTGGCTAGTTTTCTGTGTCATCCCTTCGCTTGTCTAGACCTGCATGGTGTTCGTGCTGGCTGTCGACTGACTGGGGAAGACCCTACAGATTCTCATGATGTTAGTTGATAGTGCGAAGTCGGTCGGGTCGGNTTTCCACTGTGAAGTATGGGACATTGTGAAAACGATAGGATGTTGTTATGGTGGTCAGATAATTTTATTAGATATCACGACAAACAGAAAGATTATATCACTTGCAGCACTCAGATACCGAGCTCGCATACCTACCTAAAGAATTCCTTCTCACATATGTACAACACATAGTAAAATCCGTCTACAAACACCTACCTGCCTATCTGCAGTGGGTCGAAGAGATTCTTTGCTGTCTCCCATGCCTAGGATGTTTTCAAGGTAGCATGCTGATGCAAGCATGTATAAAAAAATAATTATTAAGATGGGAGCATTCTCCCGTCTTCAGCTTCGACGAAGACGAACCTAAGACTTTCGCTTCGTCTTCGTCAAAGCGAGGGGTTTACGAATTTTTCTGCAATTTTTTTTATTTACTACAAAATTACGAGTCTTTTTTTTTTGTTTTAAGCGATAGGTTTTTCGAGATGGTGGTCAAAGTTCAAGGTCATATGTGGTCATCCAAGGAATTGTCAAGGTCACTTAACATCATTTAATGCATGTTGACCTGGTTTCTACTGTTGCGAGTGATTCAAATGGATTTTCTCCAAGTGATTGCATGATTGTTTTATAAACCTGATATAGGTTTTTTACCCTTAAGCCCTAGCATATATATCGTCCAAAATAATGGTCAAAGATTAAGGTCAAGGTTGTAAGTATTATACTACCTGCAACTGCAAGCGGGAACAAATGGGTTTTCTCATTGTGTTTGTAGAATGTCTTTTCTTAATCCGATTGGAAGAAATGTGTGAGAAAACCAAGGTAGAATGATCTTGAAGAAATATGAGAAAACCAAGGTGGAATGGTAGAGTATGAGACTGGTCCTGCCAGGGAGTCAGGTGGAAGGTGCATGGAAAGAGAATGAGAAACCTAAGGTGGAATGACAGAGCATGAGACACATCCCTGTCAGGGCATCAGATGAAAGGAGACCGGAAAAAATATGAGAAAATCAAGGTGGAATAGTAGAGCATGAGACTCGTCCCCACCAGGATGTCAGGTGAAAGGTGCCCAGAAGGAATATGAGAAAACTGGGATGAAATGGCTGTTGTATTGATCGGGACGGTCTGGACTTGTCTAGCATCATCTAAAGCAGGGGTTCTCAAACTGTGGCCCGCTGGCCCATTCTTTTTGGCCCGCGCTTGCCGACTTCAGTAGATACAAGTTACCATATTCTTATTTTTAGGGTGTCTGTTAAAAAAATAAGAAAGCATTACATAAAACGAATTTACTAAAAGTTAAAGTCACTAACGAAACTAGACGATATTTTTCATTATATTATCAGTCAGGCGACTACTGTACATATTTTTGATGTACTACCTACCCGCCATCACCGTATCGAACGAATAAACCAACGACTGGCAAGACGATACACGACACTCTGAATTTTAAATGTCATCGAATTGCCTACCTACTTTTAGTTCAAAAATATTATTGTCAAGTATCGTAAGTGCGGCCAACGGCGGTCTTTCAAAAATATTATTATGTCAAGTGTCGTAAGTGCGGCTAACGGCGGTCTTAATTTTTCTTAATATGGCTCCCATAAAAAATTTCTGAGTACCATTCCTCTAAACCATCGTACAACACCCGACGCTTGTGCAATATGTGCTAATGGTAAGTGCTTATAAATTGTTTCCTTTACTTTTTAATTTTGATATATATTTTGCATATGTATGTATATACTGCACACATAGGTGAGTGTGTGCATTCTGCACGATGGATTTCAGTCATGTGTGTCGACACGAATACTCCTAGCGACCGACTTCGGTAATGTAAAAGATGTTGAACCCCCTCCCCCTNGGAGGGGGGGAGGGGGGTGCAATGAACACGAACATTCTTCAGCCAAGATTGATGGTGCCGCCTTGTCAGTGACGAGATACTTTCGAGAGCCTCACATAGCCAATCAGAGACGAGACATTTTCGAGAGCCTCGCATAGCCAATCAGAGACGATACCCTTTCGAGAGCCTCGCATTGCATGTTAGGCTAATCCCTCAATCCCTTAATCTCTCATTTGCCCAAAAAGGAGTCATTCATTCCGATTGTGGAGTCGTGAGCAATTTCAGCCAGATTGTGCATGACTAATTTTTTTGAAAAAATTCGGAAAATTTTTGAGGGAAATTCGGGACATTTTGAGGGAAATTTGCCTTTTTGTACCTGTACTGGCTGCCAAAATGGCCACCACAGGAGTAATAAGTGGGAAAGTGGGGAAATGACTTCATCCAAGATGGCTGCAGCTCGTCGCCTCGTCCTGCACCCGGCACCCCTGCCTTACAATTCCCTATTTCTAAATACTAAAGTATTCTCACAAAAAAATGAACTTTTGTGTTTTACAGCTTTGGTATAACAGAGAGATTGGCATAATCTAGCAGGTGTATTCTCGAGCGACAATAAGGATAAAACGAGGCGAGGATGGGGCTGTAACGAATTGATGTGGAGGGAGTCAGTCTGATCTATCGAGTGTAAAGCAAAATTAAACCAATTAAATATCATGTCCATCTGATTTGATAGGAATGGGTTTTGTGTGTGTGTGCGTGTGTGTGCGTGCGCGATCGGCTGTAAAGCTATTTAATATTTAGGAGAATTGTGTCCGAGGAGGAAATTTAATTGTTTCGAAGCTTGATGGAAGTCTGCCAGAGTGGGGAGTGAATTATATCTGGTCCTGTATATTCATTATAGCATCAGGAAGGGCTTAATGTCTCCTCGACTGCGGGGTCATTAAAGATGGAACCGTTAGTTCACACAATCAGTATCAGAGGGATAAATCGAACATAGCAAACGTTAAGGAACCATCCAAACATATCCCTTGAGTGATTTCGGGCAACCATAGAAAAAACTCAAATGAGGATGTCTGAGCCAAGAAATAAACTTGGGTCCTCCCGAATGCACGTACGGTGTTTTATAACGACAGCGCTTCCTTGCATTTCATAGCAGCAGGAGTGCCACCCCACCGTCGCTGGGTCGTCTACATATGTATGCATTTCGCCTCGCAAACATTTATGTGGATATCATTCCTGGTTGCTTTACCATCGAATTCTTCTACTGGGTGATTAGATATCTAAGCGGATAAACGAAATAATGCGACATGAAATGCTGGAAATTATCAAATTTTCCTCGATTGCACGAATGTAGCTAGCAGTTGGTAAGCCGTTGCGAGTCTGGGATATGTGCCGTCTTTCACAGCAACCAATAACAGGAAATAACACTAGCAACTTGAAAAAAAAACTTTACCTTTTATTCAACATACACAAATTCGCTCACTATGGACTGTATGGAAAAGCATTCGCCCGCGTCGGTGTTTTCCTTTTTTTTTTTTTTTTTACGGATTTTTTCTTGAGGGGTTTTTATAAGTGTTAGTAAAAGGCTGACGAATTCTGCTGGTGTTGCATCAAGGTCAATTTTTGTCGACGACCTGTACGTTAAGCGTGGCTGGCTGTGTGGTGGTGACAATGAGTTTTTGAGCTGCTGAAATATATTTTTTCCTCCCATTCTTCGATTTTAACACTGTCGAATTTTATCCTTGCGATTAATAATATATCTTATGCCAAGCACATGTGGTGGATAGAGTAACCAGATATTTTTCAAACTGATTCGTGTAATATGGCATCAAAAACTGTGTAGCTGAATTAGGATAGGCATCATGTAATTTTACCTTAGCGTGTTTATTTCTCATAGATGCTCTAAAATGCATGATTAGGGTTGTGAAAATAAACGGTGAACTGTCATGCTGAAGTTTCCTCACATGTACATTGGCGGATGGGAATGGGCTCGAGCTAGCAATGTGTTGAAAATTGCACCTAGCAAAAAACTGTTAATATTATTAGCGGTTAGCTGAATTTGGCTATTAAATATAAAGACATTTTTATATTTCTTAAAATCACGAAATTGACGGGGGGATAATAAGTACGTGAAGAAATATAACACACCTCTCGTAATAACGTAAGCTGACGTTGAAGCTCAGAAAAATACTTATGTTTTGGCCGGGGAATATTTTCTTAGGCCTTGTGGTGGGGAAGTTTTAAAGTAATTTTCCATGTTAAATAGTTGCTAAATATATGAGATGATAGAATTTTACAGTGGTTTTTCCGTCGCCTCTGAAAAGGAATTCTGTATTCTATTATGGTTTCTGTTGCTCGAATAAAAAAAAAAACGTTACATATTTTCTCATTTTTTTCGTATGATTGCGTCTTTCTTACGACGAGGACCTGAGATGATTAATTCTTCGTTCAGTGGTGTACTGTAAAAACGTAAATTTCCTTTATAAGTGGGGACAAAAAAAGAACGAGAGGTGTTAAGAGTTACGGTTTTTTATTCAGCCCATCCAATTTTTTTTCCAGTGAATTTTTTTTTTAAAACAGTATTTTGGTTTGCTAAATGAAAAAAAAAAGATCTTTCTTAGTTTGGTGATCTGTCCATTCTGCCATTATATTCTCGTACATCTTTCTCATTAGTGCTCGGATATTTGACTAACGTAAAATAGTAGCGTAACTTTTCATTTTATAGGTGGTGTACAAACTAAAATTATAATAAAAATGTAAAATTTACAGTCGTTTGAGACAGAGCAAGTTGTTAAAGCAAACGGGAACGAGTAAGGACTCGGCCAAGAAACTATCCCGGCATTCACCTGGAATGATTTTTGAAAAAAAGAAATTCGGCTGAACGAGTCGAGAATCGAACCCGTTTCCCCCTCCCTTTTCATGGGTCACCCCTGGTGTTGACTTGTGTGTGCAGATATAATCTGTGTATATTATCGTCCGGAGCACTTCGTGTTTGTTTCAGTTTTGTTCAAGCTATGTTGGGGACCATGTAAAAAGTAATTTAATTCCTCATACACAGAGCAGACCCTCAGAGTCTTTGTACGTAACCAGAGCAGGTCACAAAATTAGTAAACCCCTAAGATGCCATGCCATTGCAGGCATGGCAGTTTTGTGTATGAGTTAAGTTGTAAGATTGGAGGAGTTATGGTGGTGTACATACCTTGGAAATACATTGTCTAAATACCAGGTATTATGTAATTGGCAATATTATGTACCTTGGAGATACATTGTGTAAATATTGGGTAATATGTAACTGGTAATGTTTTGCGTGTGTAAACAACTTTGAAAACATACATAATACCTAGCAGGGTAAATAGTTATAAGGTGGTGTTGGTGGAGAGTTTAATGAACGGGAGGTGTTGATTTTGTGTATAACAATTTGAGATTTAAGAGAAGAGAAGGTGTTGTTTATGTAACTAGTAAATGTTATTATCGTGGAGGAAATTGAAAGAAAGAGGTCGGAAGCAAGTAGGGAACAAGATAACGGAGCAGACTGGTGTTGTAAGATAGTTGTGAAAAACATGCATTGAACTAGAATTAAGAAATTACTTACAAGGAATAACGATATGGGAATAACACAAAAAAAAAAAAANAAAACATGCATTGAACTAGAATTAAGAAATTACTTACAAGGAATAACGATATGGGAATAACACAAAAAAAAAAAAACAGTCACGAAATGCTGCGAACTAAATACAAAGTGAATAACTCACAGTATTCCATGTTTTTATGTATACGCATATTTTGTCACGCATAAAAACTAAAGTCAATGAAGTGAGAATTACAACATTGCAAATCAATATACGTTTTTTTTGTAGCATGGTTTCGTAATTATCGACTCAATAAGAATGTAATGTCCCTGAAGTTGAATTTTTCATAGAAGTTCAATTTTCATTCAAAAAANAAAACATGCATTGAACTAGAATTAAGAAATTACTTACAAGGAATAACGATATGGGAATAACACAAAAAAAAAAAAAACAGTCACGAAATGCTGAGAACTAAATACAAAGTGAATAACTCACAGTATTCCATGTTTTTATGTATACGCATATTTTGTCACGCATAAAAACTAAAGTCAATGAAGTGAGAATTACAACATTGCAAATCAATATACGTTTTTTTTGTAGCATGGTTTCCTAATTATCGACTCAATAAGAATGTAATGTCCCTGAAGTTGAATTTTTCATAGAAGTTCAATTTTCATTCAAAAAAATAATTTTGCAGGTTGTTAGTAAAAGGGAGTACAGTTCTCATTCTTGTTCGCTAATAAGTACAGTATAACAATAACAGTTACCCACTTTTTATATTATACTAGCTGACCCGGCAAACGTTGTTTTGCCATAAAAAGTATTTCTAGTGATTATAGTATTAGAAAAAAATAACTATAACTTATTCTAAGTGTGTGAGGATGTGGTATATAAGTGGAAGAGGCATGGAGCTCTGTGGACGATGACGGAATATAAAATTAGATAATTTAATAAATATTAATAAAATGGAAATACAAACAATTACAGCTTTGCGATCAATAATAAAGTTAATTAAGAAGTACACTTAATTATTGAAAATATAATTGTAAACACGTCACTACTACGATCTGAGCACAAATGAATAAGAGAAAGGTTATTGTGTGAGAGAAAGTGGAGACCGGCTACTCCGTGCTGTGTCACTGGGAGACACCTGGTGGGAATAAATTGTAACCTAGATCGATAAATGATCGAAGATAATTGATCAGTTATCGACCTAGGGTAAAATTTATTAAATTACTAATATCGCTATAAAAAAATAAGGGTTGGTTGTAGAAGGGTGAAAATGTAGGAGGGTATGTATATTTTGATGCCACATCATAAAAAAATAAAAAATAAAAATTTTGTTCAAAAAATAAAAAAAAATGTTTGGGGGTGGCNAATTTATTAAATTACTAATATCGCTATAAAAAAATAAGGGTTGGTTGTAGAAGGGTGAAAATGTAGGAGGGTATGTGTATTTTGATGCCACATCATAAAAAAATAAAAAATAAAAATTTTGTTCAAAAAATAAAAACAAATGTTTGGGGGTGGCCACCCTTATTACTTAGGGGTGTAAAAAATAGAAATAAATCTATTCTCAGACCTACCGANGTTTGGGGGTGGCCACCCTTATTACTTAGGGGTGTAAAAAATAGAAATAAATCTATTCTCAGACCTACCGAGTATATATAAAAAATTTCATAATAATCGGTCCAGTTGTTTCGGAGGAGTTCAGTGACTAACACTGTGACGGGAGAATTTTATATATTATATATTTTTTAATCATAAATAAAATTCTTCTTAGATGGTTTTATTTATGTTAATTATATTAATATCTCTTTTTAATAAATTGGTATGATCTCAAACAATTAGCCATTTTATTACAATAAAGACAATACAGGACGTGAATAACAATCACATTTACTTGGACAAACTAGTATTTTTTTACGAAAATGTGACAATTATATTAGCAATGGTTTTCAAGAATGAAAAATATTTATGATTTTAATTCAGATATAAATTTTGCAAAATTGTCATCATCAAAAGTTGAATATTATGCCACACCTCCATGGATAAGCACAAATACTGATTTAAAAATTTTGTTCCTGAAGCAATTTTGTACGCAACAAAAATACTATTAGTATAAATAACTAAAATAGTTATAACTCATATATTGGTAGACATTTGGTTGATTACTTAGTAATTTTGTCTGGCTAATATGAACCAGAGAAAATTTCTCAGTTAACGTGGTTCACATAATATCTAAGATATGCAGTTCTATTTGTAAAACGAACTTGTTTATAATTACTCTTCAAACTTGATATTATTCATTTTAAATAGCACCAGTTAACTGGAAATGTCTTTCTATGAAACACTGAAACTTACCGGGAGCTTAAATACTGTAAAGTATGTGACATTTCATACAGACATTCCAATTGTGTTGCTATCTCACTAAAATTTTGCAAAATTAATATTTTTGGATGAATTCAATGGATTTCGTGATACATTATGTATACCTACAAATAAGTATTACTATAAGATAAAGTTGATGGAACCGTGCTTACATTCTTTGTCGGAATCGGTCGAATTAGAAGACGCGAAATACAATGTATTTCCTGAGGAACCAGAAAAAAATTCTTGAAATGATATGTTTATAGATACTGGAACATTTACCTCCCTTTACAATCCAACATTAAAAAGTACGTTTGTTAAAAGGAAAAACAATCCCAAAATATATAAAATAAAAAAAATCTATTTTTAAAATTTGAAATTTGGTACACCAAATGCCGAATAATATAAGCTTATTGCACAGGCAGTTCATTTATCCATAATGTTCATCTTTTGTTATGATAGCAAAAATTAAGTATGTAGACAGTGTAAAGAGAATATTGTTAGTTTAGGATACAAATATTCGAAAAAGTATGTGCTTCTATAAGGAATATGGTAATTTTTAGCGACGAACAATAAACGGATGAAGATTAAGCAATGTCCATGCCAAGTTTTTCTATAGATAATTTTTTCAATATTTTCAAGGAATACTTACCAGTAAATAATACTTACACTGAAAAGCAAAAAAATAAAAACAATAAAAAAATGTACACCTGCTTAATATGGTGTAGGGCCCCCGCGAGCACGCATAAGTGCCACAAGACGACGTGGCATGGACTCGACTAATGTCTGAAGGTATGCAGGAGGCAATTCACACACCGAACCCTGCAGGGCAGTCCACAAATCCACAGGAGTGCGAGGCGGTGGAGATCTCTTCTGAACAGCACGTTGCAAGGCATCCCATATATGCTCAATACTGTTCATGTCTTGTAATTTAGGTGGCCAATGGAAGTGTCTAAAGTCAGAAGAGTGTTCCTGGAGCCACTCGGTAGCAACTCTCGACGTGTGGGGTGTCGCATTGTCCTGCTGGAATTGTGCACGTCCGTCGTAATGCACAAGGGACATGAATGGGTGCAGGAGATCGGACAGGATGCTTACGTATCTGTCACCGGTCAGAGTCGTATCTGGACGTATCAGGGGTTCCATTTCACGCAAACTGCACACGCCCCATACCATGACAGAGCCTCCACCAGCTTGAACAGTCCCCTGTTGACATGTAGGGTCCATGGATTCATGATGATGTCTCCATACCCATACACGTCCATCCAACCGATACAATTGGAAACGAGACTCGTCAGACCAGGCAACGTGTTTTCAGTCATCAACAGTCCAATGGCGGTGTTGGCGCGCCCAGGCGAGACGTAAAGCTTTGTGTCGTGCAGCCAACAAACGGTAAACGAGTAGGCCTGCGGCTCCGAAAGCCCATATAAATGATGGTCCGTTGAATAGTTCACACGCTGGCACTTTTTGATGCCCCAGCATTGAAATCTGCGCCAATTAGAGAACGGGTTGCACGTCTGTCACGTTTAATGATTCTCGTCAGTCGTCGTTTTTCCAGTTCGTTCACGATCTTTTTCTGGCCGCAGCGATGTCGAAGATGTGATGTTTTACCGGATTCCCGATATTCACGGTACACTCGTGAAATAGTCGTACGCGAAAATCCAAATTTTATCGCTACCTTGGAGATGCTATGTCCCATCTCTCGTGCGTCGACTATAACACCACGTTCAAACTAACTTAAATCTTGATAACCTGCCATTTTAGCAGCAGTAACCAATCTAGCAACTTTGCCACACGCTTGTTGTCTTATATAGGCGATGCCGACAGCATCGCGTGACTCTAATTTGTTCCATACCTGTGTTATTTGCATACGCACGCCTATACCAGTTTTTTTTGGCTCTGCAGTGTACATGTTGTTTCCAAAATCAAAATTGTTAAATGAAATAGAAAAATTACTGACTCATTCAAACAATGAAATTGATAAATTGCACTCTGAAATATAAGTAATCATGGGGAATTTGGAATAATATTACTACTTTAGGAAATGTCCCGACCTGTTAAAGTTACCCTAGTTGGTGAACTTTGAAATTTTAAGCACCAAAAAGTAATTTTTGAAGAGTAAACTAGTATAGACTTCAATTTTAAACAGTAAAGACAAATAAACGGCTGGCTTCTAAGGACGACGCAAAACGAATGAATTAAACCGGTTTTTATAAAAATAAAAAAATTATTTAGAGATAATATAGATAAAGTGGCACATTTTTATGAAGTCATTGGTTTATTACGCAGATTTATCATGCGATGCAAAAAATGTACTTGGAGCTCTATTGGTTGCTGATATCCATATTCTTACACATTATAGAATGCGAACAAGACAACGAATTGGAAAAAAAAAAATTCGGATTAAAGGATAAAAATTATCACTTATATAAACAGAACAGTTTCACTATTGGAAAAAAATTTACAGAGTACAGATTAACTCCTATTCCTCAATATATGGAATATGGTATCTTTATTAACAAATTCTTGAATTAAACTCTACAGTAGTTTGGCATTTTTGTCATATTTCATGAATTTACTTACCCAATTTTCACTTACAATTTTAGTTGAGTGACCAGATCGGTAAGAAACATTTCTATATCGCTCAATGGTATTGAAAATTTTATGTAATTTTTAAAAAATATATGTTAAAGTATTTGAGAGTAGTTACTTACTTGTATTTTCATCTTATTATTGTGGTAAATCAACATCATGTACGGAAATAGTAAACGGTTCCAGTATTTGTATTTCGGAAGATATTTTTCCAATTGTCTTTTGAAATTGTTTATTGCCTCGCATTCTCGCCTGTTGTTGAAGTTTAATGATATTTCAAATATCGTTTTAATTTTCTCTACATATAAAGTTTGCAAATATTGTAGGTATTTTTGAAAGACATTCCCGAAAAGCCCATGGCAGTTAATTCACGTTCGTATTTTTGTCCCATGATTACAAATATTTTCCGTAATTTAACTAAACGTTCTTCATCTTGACACCTGTCTGTTATGATTTTGACAAACCAGATTGTCATATAAATAGTTTTTCAGAGGAAGTTCGTAGCGAGTTACAGTGAACCATTATTTAATTTTTAAGAAAAACTTGTTTAATATGAAATCTTTCACCGATAAATTTGAGTCATTGGGCTGTTTAATTCCTACATTTTCTGAAATTAACATGAGTTAAATGTTTATGCCGAATAAGGACAATACGTGCATTAAATACATATGTTCTAAATTGAACATAAAATAAAAAATGGCATTCTTTAAATATTCATAATCTAGCTATTTTTTCATTAATATTTAATAAATAGAATTTTTGGAAAAATTGCCACACGTCACAAACTTGATTAAATTTGTGAAGCATTTGGAACATATTGTAATCTAAAATACTGAACAACATACGTATATATTCAAACCATTCAAATCAAATATCATCGTCTGTTGTTCAGTAACAACCGGAGTGTTGGCAAACATTTTTTCGTAAACTGTCATTATCATTTCAAACACTTGCTTTTCTCCTAGTTGTTTTGTCAAAGCTGGATCTACTATGCATTTTAACTTGTGCAATTGCACATCCACAAATTTTGAGTGTTGGTCTTCGTTTACATCCAGTACTAAACCAAAGTCTGAAATTGTGTGAATTGTGTCATTTGGATCTACGTAAATGAACATATTTATTTGTAATATTGTCAAACTACTCAGTTTATATATTTTAATTTTTAAAAATTTTTTAATGGAATTACAAAAACTAAAACAGTTTTCCTTTCTTTTTACTGTAACATTAATTGGTAAATGCTTATTGAGACTATTTGATTCGTTTCCGCCAAAAATACATTTTTATTTGCTTGCCAATATTATACACAAAATAAACTTTCTGTAAAATAGTTTTGAGTTCTTTTATATTTTGGATTTTATTTAAACTTCCGGGATATACAAAAATTTCATGATTATTTTTTATAATAAATATTTTGTTTTCAGGTTCTAAGTTCACTATAAATAGTAGAAATGAGTTTTCAATTATTTTTGGAAATTAAGTATAATTAAAATATATTATTTGTTCCCTATATTTGCAATATTTCAACAATAATAGATTAGAATTATTTAAGTAATCACAAAAGTAATTCAAATTAATGCTATTATTTATATTTTTCATTATTGATATCATAATTTTTGTAGAGATTAAAAAATTATTAAATTTTTTTTCAGACATTCGTTATTTTTATAATTTACTAGCGAACCGGCCCGGTTTCGCCCGGTAACAATTAAGTTTTTACAGCGATATTTGAAAGACAAAAATGGTTACTGTGAGTCATCCTTAAAAGATAAACATATGCTATCGCGGACTTTTCTGTAGACCTTTTTGAGAGTTACACTTCTGCAGTACATTAATTTGATTTATCTCATATGATTTAGTCAGCGCAAGCCATGTAAGCGCCCTAAAAGGGGGTTTTTAAGACTTTATTACAAACGGTTTAACATTGCTCTACTATTCTTAGATTAAATATAAATGAATTATAACCTTCTTCAAGAAATTCTCTAAATGATGCTGAAAACCGCATCAAAATCCATCAAGCAGTTTAGAAGTACTAAGCGAATACACAGACAGACGCGGATAAGCGACTTTGTTTTATACTATTTAGATATTGTATTTGGTGGAGTATTGTCACTTGTTACTATTGAAGAGTAGTGCGAAATATTAAATTTATTTCTTATTACATTATCTTAAATGGGACAAGGTTAATATAATATTGCCAGATTCCTGTAATAAACAAACATTCTTAACACAAATGCAGATATACGGAGAAACTGTGGAAATCCATCAAAATTTCTCTAACAAAGAATTAAGATAATTACAAGATAACATGTTAAGTGTTTGCGGAAACCAACAAGCCGAACTCAGACTTGTGGGCACCAGACAATATTCTTTCACTACGTGTTTTTTCTTTATGGCAGTCGTTTATTGTCTGCGCAATTGCAACTGTGACCTCAGTGGCATGCTGCTCCCTATATGACAGCTTGTTTGTATGGAATTCGTAAACTGTCTGCACAAATGCAGGCGTAATTATCGTTCGTTAGCGGTTAACTCATACAATTTTATGGGTCGTAAATGCAGGTATAAAATTCCCACTCGGTAATTAACCAACAGCTATCATGTGCTTCCATGTGCAACATTTTATGCAGTTCGTGTCCTTCCGGCACGTTAGTAACTTTCACCAGCATTTAAAAAATTAGTTTTTCAAGACAGTAGTTGTAAGAAGCGAAGTAGTTTCAGAAAGCCTGGCAAACGAATGTTCTTATTTTGAGACAATTTTACAAGTAAAATCCCCCAAGTCGAGTAATTTATTTATTACCTCTAATATAGAAAATTGAGTTCATGGAACAAATACAATTTTTCATTTTGCGATTCCTGACTCAAACAGAGTATAGAAAGAAACGCTTGTGTAAATAAAATTTAATTTTTTTCGCTCTCCAATCTTAACAAGCAGCCGAAAACTGATTTGTCTCGGAACATGATACATTTTTCGTACCATCGGGTAGTAAATGAAAAATCTTTCAATTGAAGTTATACAAGAATAAACTGTATGGACATACGATCGCATATCTTATACTCCCTGTTTAAAAAAAATTGCGTAACATTTTCCAAAATAATTATTTTCAATAAATGTGCATACCTATTCAAACATTCGTTTATAACAAAAATAGTTGAATAAGAATTAAATTTATTTTATTCCTGGTTGAATCGGATCTAAATTATATGTAACTGGTGAAAAAGTATTTCTACCACCATCGAAGTATTTCTTAAAAGGGAAAATGAAGGAAAAATATTTCATCATTTTAATGTCTGACGACGTCCAGTTAACTTCTAAAATAACTCTTTCCCATTACTGTAATGTATAAGTTTATAAAAAAAAATACTAAAATATTTTTTTATCGAGTATTCCAGTCTGCATAACAGAATCGTTTCTGTATAACTGGAGGAATGTGTGTATATTATTGAACGCAATCTCAGTCAGAAAATACGACAATTTATTTGATATGTGTGGAATAATTATAGGAAATTTAATCAAATATTTTAGACAGAATTTTGTAAATATCATCTGTTAGGTTTTTTATGTGCTACACAAATTTAGGTACTTATAAATACCATCAGAGTTTATCTAAAAAAAATCAGCATTTCGAGATCATTATTGGTTTAGCAAAACGCAGTTTGAAAAACTGGCATATTATAGACATATATATACATATATATATACGGTCATAATCTGGCTATTATTCTGCCCACTTCATTATTGCTTGGAAACATCAATAATTTATTTCGAGAAAAAAATATCGAAATAATACATCTGTATTTTGCCCAGCAAATACATAGGAGTTTTAACAAGAATTATCGTAAAATAATGCACGTCTTATGTTACATCATAGCAAACTTTACCGATATATCAAATCAAGATTGGTACTACAAAGGATTCGTACCACACAATGCAAGAATATTATTTTATGACCCATACATAAAACTTGGGAACATCAGTAGTTATAAATAGGGCATTCAGCTCTAGGGGATGGGGAATCGAGACGAGAGGACGAGCCGCGGCCCTCTTGGATGACGTGACGCAGAAACTACCTGCTAACCTCATTCCTCAACAATGACGGCCATCTTGGATGACGTAACGAACTCGCCAATGCAAATTTGTCTATGCCAATGTTAATTGCGAATATGCTAATGATGTCAATGCTAATTGCGAATATGCTAATATCTCACACATCAATTACGCACAAATCAATCACCTGCCACCGCTATCGAAGTTTCCCCGGCGGCCACGAGGGGCGCCACCAGCTTCGTTTATCCCGCTGACCACCAGACTGCACCACCAGCACAATTATAAACATAGTTGGCTGTAATTTAAGAACCATTTAAGTTACAGCTACCAAATTTATAACATCGACATCACCCCCGATGGTGAAAAGGGTCACAGGGTAAATTAGGCCCTAAGCCTACTTGTAAGCATAGTATACTGTAATTTGCCAAAGCGTGTTAGATGAAGTCACCAAATTCGTAACATAGACATCACCCCCAACAACTAAAAGGACTAAAAGGTCAAGTATTCCTTAAATGCTTTTATAAGCATTGTTAGCAGTATTTTCCAAACTGTTTAAAATATAAACATCAAATACAAACATAGACATCAACCCCGAAAACGAAAATTGCTGCAGTGTCAAGTATGGCCTATGCGCACTTATAAGCATAGTTAGGTGTAGTTTCCGAACCGTTTAAGATATATTCACCAAATTCAAAACATATGTATCCCCAACAACGAAAATGACCAAAAAGTCAAGTATGCTCTAAGCGCACGTACATACATAGTTGACTGTAATTTCCGAACCAATTGAAATACAGTCACCCAATAATCAAACGTAGATAAAACCCCCAACAACGAAAAAGATCGCAAGTGTCAACTATACTCTAAGCTCACTTATAAAAAAAATTCGATGGCTCCACAGTCCAAAATGGTTATATCAGTGTCCTATCATGCCAAGCAGTTTAGTAAAAGCTAGATTGTATGCCGACATGAGAAAGAACGAATGATCACAAGGACTAATAGCAAAAATGACTACAATACATCAAAAACGATATGCATTACACGACTTGTAGAGAAGGTTTTCCTTTGCTTGCCACAAAACAACATACATTTACACCATTGGTCCCGCAAGAGAGACATCACTGAAATGCGATGATGCTAACACATATAAAATAATTGTAAAATTAAATAGTTATAAGCATTTAAAAACCTTTGTATATTGCGCGAGCATCGTGAACTGCACATCACGATAGTCGAAAAAAATACTTTTGTGAAGCCGATTAGCAATGGTGCGATAAGGTCAACAATGCTATACACTGATGAAAACCTATATAAAAACCAAAATGTAAAGGAAAATTTGTTACAAGCACATACCAACCAGTGCAACTACATATTACACACGCGTTGAGAGCTGTATGCTGTGTGTTAAATGATGCTATACAATACCAGATCGTCCTGGCCAGTACAACAGAATAGCGAACGACTTCCTTACGAAACGACTGAAACGAAACCGTCGCATTCAGTGTACAACCAACACTCACATAACTAGCAGCAGAACATATCTGACCCGGCCAACTTCGCAGGATTAACTAACATCATGTGAATCTGTAAGACGTCCCAGGCGGCCGACCAGCAGTGCGGACAACATGCAGGTCTCGTCAAGCGAATGGATGAGACAGAACACTAGCCGAGAGAGAGTCGCATCAGGCTCCAGGGTGACAGATCAGCCGAGTCACACATGCACTTCCTTTACGAGAGGAATTCAGTTATACAGTACAAACTAACCATTTATCACCGTTTTAAATACTATATATACATGTACTTATTTGAATACATATCATCTATATAACAAGAACTGTAAGTAAATTAGAAACAAAACACATTAAAACCATTAGTCGCCTAATAGAGAGGGCACCAGCGTGCTGAGACAAACACATTAACCAACAAATGCATATTGTGTGAGCATCATACTCAGTACGCTATGCTAGGAGACGAAATTTTCGTTGTGAAGTGCAGCAACGATAAGTTCAACACGGATATACACTGATGCAAACTGATGTAAAATAAAATGAAAATGAAAATAGTTATGAGCACTTACCAACAATCCCAATAACATATTACACATACATGTCCCTTTACAAGACGAATTCAGTTATAAAGTACAAGGTAACAATCTATTTCGTATGAATTAATCAAGCTGTAAAAATTAGCTTGTCTATTTAAAATATCCGTTAAAAAAAAAAAAAAAAAAAAAAAAAAAAAAAAAAAAAAAAAAAAANTTGGCTTTTGCCCACCCTACTCACTTTTAGGTCTATAAAAAAACGGTACGTACCAACACACATCACTCAGAACTTCATTCTCTCGTCGAGAAGACATTGTGGAAATGATGGGAAGCTGTTCTAGTGGACAAAATTTTGACAGCTATCACGGCAAACTGAAAGATTAAATCACTTGCAGCACTTGACAAAGATACCGAGCTTGCATACCCACCTAAAGAATTCCATCACTTACCTGTCTATCTGCAACAGGACGAAGAGATTCTAGGATGTCTCCCTTGCCTAAAATGTTTTTAAGGTAGTGCTGCAATTACAGACACACCACATCCCAGGAACTGGTGTAAGACACATCCGGAGGGAGCAGCAGCAGTAGCAAAAAAAAAAAAACAAGGCATCCCCACCACTGAAAGATGAACGAGTGTAAAGAAGTTGAGAGGTCGAATTGACAACTTCGCAGGCTAGACAGAGATCGACCCGATAAAGTTACATATTTTCGGTCAGCAACCATGCTGACGTTTGTACCACACAGCCCAGCAGTCATATACCGAGACAACCCGAGACAGAAAACGCAAATAAGCATGTAGTGCGAACAGTATACAAGAGAGCATCATGTAAAAACGGACGTCATTTCGTTGGCGATCTTGGTGGTGGACAGCAGACCGTTACGACTACATTCATCTACTACGATCGTGTACTCTGCTACAATTTGAAGACAGAATCAATATTAGAAGACTTGCCATCTTAAACATCGTCGGCATCGTCAACAGCAAGTAGCTCTGAAGAGTTGCTACAAGTAATACGGTATCAATGTTACTATTGTGGAAATACTTTCATTACAAGTTGTAAGGCATAGCGACATAAAATTTGCCATTGCATGATCAGCCCAGCATACAAGACGTTCTACTGTGATAACTGCGATTCTGTGTTTCCCTGCAGTGCTGTACTGTATAAACATAACAAGAAATGCAAAGGCAATCATAATCGTTAATCGGGAAGCATGAGCATGTATTGCGGCAAGACATCCAGTAATTGCACCAGTGCCAAATGTCATTAAGATAGTAGCTGTATATTTGCCATCGTCTACATGACCATGTGATAAGAAGTATATGCGAATAAGTGTGACTTGAATTCTCACAGCGGGAATTGTTCTGTCAAAACAGTCACCATTAATATTTTCCTCGAATGAAGAAGATGTTGAGCATGTATAAAATATGATTATGTATTCTTATTATGTCAAGTTTGTAAATAAAGGTAAAGTTTACAAATTATTTCTGTGTTATTCATTTTTCTTAACCCACACTAATATTAGGTTCACCTCCACCACTAGCGAAAAAAATTACCAAATTTTGTTTAAGTCTGAATTAATATTTTTTTAAATAGTGTCAAGTCTCGAACTCAGTTCCCTATCGGCGGCTGCTTAGCAATACAGACAGATGCTCTCGCCCTCTTCGTTTCTCTAGTCGACTGCTAGAGTGTATGCCCAAAGTCTGCTAGAGTCGCTGTAGTTTTCAGCCACCTTCGTTTCCCATGGCACCTATCTAGCCGAGTCAACGAAGGGGTTAGAGAGGACATGGAAGATGGTAGAATTTTTTCTTCTGGAATGTGTTTGGAATAGTTAGGAGGTAAACATACTAAAAGTCCTGGATTCTAGCCTAGACGGATGTGGGTAGGAGGGGGGTTTAAAGGTCCCGTTTTTTTGTTTATTGCTTGTATCTCGTTAACAGTGGGTCTTACGAATAACATTATTCTTAACCCAATAAAAGCTTATAAAATTTGCTACAAGATAGTTTATATTCATCTTTCTCTGTTCGCCACAGTTTATGAGATATCCGCCCGCAAAAATTGTTAATTTATGAAAATCAATTTTTTGCCTCACGTTTTTCTATAAACGTTTGTTTCTAGCATCCCAGGCCTTCGTTTTACAGGGGAGTCTTCGGAAAAAAATGTTGTAGGGCATTAAATTTCCTTTGAAATAGTATGTCATTTACTATTTATCTTCAACTGGGCCAAAGTTACAGCAATTTGAAAAATTCAGGATAAATCACCCATTTTTAAAGACAACCCCTTATAGCAGTTTCTCTTTTTGAAAGGTTATTCATCGTTTTCCTTAAGCTTATTGTGTGTTTTAGTAGTTATAAAACCTGGGAAGAAGGTGATTAAATAATAACCATTTATAATAATTTAATTTATTTACAAAAAAATTTAATTCTAAAAGTAAAATTGGTAAAAATATTTACAATAACTGTGGCACAAAAAAATATAAAAACAACATTAAAATTGGAATTTAGAAGGTCTTGCTCGTTTGGGACGTTAGGGTCTAGCATTTGGCTCCTCTTCCGGCTCATCTTCTACGTCTGTATCATTGGTGTCGGCTGGGGATGTGGGGAAAACTTCAGTTTGTTCATAATCGTCTTCTTCAATCAAAACGGGCACACAATTTAAGCAACTACCCTGGCAGTTCAGGCACAATGGCGAGCAGCTCATTGACACTTTTCTGCACCCACATTTCATTGAACTGCAATCTTTTGTACACTTGCAGAAGATGGTATTTAAAATTTCTTCAGGTGCAGCTGATTCCCTATTGAGTAAAGGAGAAAGGATATTATCTGCCCTGCGCTCCCAGCCTCACAACTCTGGAAGAAGTTCTTGATTTAACCATAGCTGCACCTGAAGAAATGTGCGGAAGGAATGCTCCTTCGTCGCCCCCTCGGTTGGTGGGAGAGTTGAAATATCCGGCTTCATTTTTGCTACAGATTTTAGGAAACATTTGTAGCGATATGGGTTTAGCGAGGTCTCCTTGGATGGGGCGCCATACCATCTGAGCATGCAGATTTTCCCAGCTCCATCAACCTCAGTCGGAGCCAAGGAGTCAATGTAAATAACCTCAGCTGCTCTGCGGATTTCCTTGTTTCGCTTGTAGAGCTTGATGAAACCAATCTTACTCCAGCGAAATGCTGCAGAGGTGGTGTCACAGCCTGTGAAAGCATGCAAGAACAGAATTTTATCCAGTCCCTGCTGCTGCATCAGTTGGGTGGAATAAACATTTGTTTCGACCTTCCCTCGGCCAGGTTTACGAGAGTTGACATTCCTTTTTCCGTGACACTTGCAAGGTCATCACTGGATTTGTCTATGTCGCCATCGCACACGAAACACTTATTATTCATTGCGAGCGATGATATAATAAGACACTCACAAAATATACATAACAAATCCAACCAAACGAACACATTCTATACAAACGTTACTCGACTCATGTTTATGAAGAACTGCAGTACTGGCAGAAGGTATTCGAAAAGGGAATGCTATGTAAATACTGTGCTCTAGGCTGAGGTCACCAAGCTTTAAGTTCACCCTTCTTTTACATATAACTAGTGTAGTCTCAACTGTTACCATGGTCAAAAAGCAATGTTTCATACTGTTATCTGGCTGAAAAAAAGGGGGGGGGGGCAGGCCCAAGGATGTCTGGCATTACTAATATTATGGTCACCCCAGTGTAAATTTCCATCTGACAAGGATCATTATTCAGGCCCTTCGTCAATATGGTATCCAAATCCTGTTTCACAAAACATACCTGTAAGGACCTCGAGGACTTCCTTCCTTTGCCCCCGACCACCTGCTATTTTTTAGCAATAGGAAGAGTCAGGTAGACAGGGTCAGGTAGCTATTGGTAGGATCAAGAACTCGGGTAGGATACCGACATAGGTACCTAAGACACTAATAAATCATTACTATGAAAGAAAATAGGTGCTGCTTTGGTGGATATCTCGGTATACATCCACTAACACGTATATACACAGTGCAATACCATATATACATAGGTGAGCTTAATATATATTAATTTCATATTTTCAGATAAATACATTCCATTAATTTATAAATACACAAAATACAGCTTATGTAAACCGATAAATAACCCTTAAAAAACGCAATGTGAGGTTGTCTTTAAAAATGAGTGATTTAACCTGAAATTTTCAAATTGCTGTAACTTTGGCTCAGTTGAAGATAAAATAGTAAATTTACATTTCAAAGGAAATGCAATGCCCTACAACGTTTTTCCCGAAGACTCCCTGTAAAACGAAGGGATGGAGTGCTAGAAACAAAAGTTTGACGAAAAACGTGAGGCAAAAAATTGATTTTCATAAATTAACGATTTTTGCGGGCGGATATCTCGTAAACTGGGGCGAACAGAGAAAAAATGAATAGAAACAATCTTGTAGAAAATTTTGTAAGCTTTTATTTTGTTAATAATAATGTTATTCGTACGACCCACCATTAACAAGATACAAGGAAAAAACAACAAAAAAAAAACGGGACCTTTAAACACCCTCCCCCCACCCACTTCCGTCTAGGCTAGAATCTAGGACTTCTAGTATGTTTACCTCCTAACTACTCCAAACACATTCCAGAAGAAAAAAATTCTACCATCTTCCATGTCCTCTACACCCCCTTTTTGAGCGTTCGTTGACTGGACTAATCAGGGTGGATGCCAACATCGTTTGCGTTACCGTTGGCGGTCGCTAGGAGCACTCGTGTCTACACACGTGACCGAATTCCGACGTGCAGCATCCATAACACTTACCTATGCATGCAATACTCTGTGCAAGTAGCTGAAAACAAAATGTGTGAGGTGTCGATTCAACCGAAATTGAGGGCTGCAGCACGACGGCTCCGATAGCAAAGGGAGACTATAGCAGCATGGTTCGACTGCGTGAGCTAAAGGTCGCAATAAACAGTATCATCCTAACACGAGGGCTGGGGTAACCTCGTGCAACATATGAAACCGACCGATACATGAAAAAAAGATTAATTTACATAATAATAAATAATGAAAGCACATCATAGACACAAGTATGCCGTGAGCACGATGTCGTTTCGTACCGATACTATACAAACAATAATACATGATAGTTCTACAGCCCGTAATAACGATATCAGTGTTGATATTGCGAAGAGAACTTTAATAAACAGCTGGAATGCCTATCAATGGGAAAAAAGAGCTTATTTTCACATAGACCAACCTCAAAAAAATGATACAATATGTCAATTGCAGTACACTATGTACCAGTGGAGTTAATTTGAAGAAGCATTACACGAATTGTAAAGGCTATTGTCCTTTTGCTTGCCACTAAACATCATGCATGCCAGAGACTACGACACTGCTACATATTGATGATTAGATGTAAAAAATGCATATTGCGCAAGCACGAAAGCTGTACATTATGTTAGACCAAAAAAAAAATTACCATCGCGAAGCACCGATGCCAGCAGGCATAAAAAAAAGTAAATAGTAATAATCACCTACNACCAAAAAAAAAATTACCATCGCGAAGCACCGATGCCAGCAGGCATAAAAAAAAGTAAATAGTAATAATCACCTACAACCAACAAAAAAATAATATAAATTTTTTTAACAAGATTTTAAAATAGCAGAAAAAATTATAAGAATCGGGCGACTGAATACGGAGGCATGCCTCCGTATTGAGCTTAGTAGAAGACGTAGGCGCCAAGATCTTATAATTTTTTCTGCTATTTTTAATTTAAAAAAAAAAAATTGCTATTCGTTTTTTTTTGTTTTTAAGCGATAGATTTTGTTCGAGATGGTGGTCAAAGTTCAATGTCNAAAAAAAATTGCTATTCGTTTTTTTTTGTTTTTAAGCGATAGATTTTGTTCGAGATGGTGGTCAAAGTTCAATGTCAAAGTCGCATGACGTCATACAAGGTCAGTTTAAAGTCAAGGTCACATAACATCAAACAATGTCAAGCTCATGGTTTCTTGTTGTCATGGTTCCTGCTGTTGTGAGTGACACAAATGGATTTTTTCAGAGTGTTCCAGTGATTGTTTTATAATAAAAATATAGGTATTTCCCCCTTCGTCCCTAGCATTGATGCTAACCAAAATTATGTCCAAATGTCAAGGTCGTAAGACGTCATAGTTCCTGCTATTGCGAGCAGGGATATCATATATTTTCTCAGTGTGTTCGCATGTTTTTTCTTCATCCTAAAAAAATAGCGATTGGGTGCTCTCACACACTTGTTGATCTCCTCCTGGCAGTGTGACCCAATGTAGTCGTCCTGGCAGTGGCAGCAGTGGCTGTTGCTGATCTCTTCACATCATGTAAAATTGCCAANGGGGAAGGGGGGGGGGGGGGAAATTAGTTTTCTCAGAGTGTTCGCATGTTTTTCTTCATTCTTAAAAATGTGTTAGTATATGTAATATTTAAAACGAAATAACTTTTTTACCTTGCCTTTTATAACTTAATTCCTCACACAAAGGGAAGTGCATGAGTGACTCGGCTTGTCTGCCACCCTGGAGCCTGACTCGACTCTCGACTAGTGTATGTACCGTCCCTTCGACTCGATGAGACCTGCAAAGTGCCTACACCATCGGTCGACCACCTGACTACCTTTCAGCTGTCCAATTTTTTGTCCACTAGAACATCATCCCATCATTTCCACAATGTCTTCTCGACGAGAGAATGAAGTTCTGAGTGATGTGTGGTGGTACGAACTGTTTTTTATAGACCTAAAAGTGAGTAGGGTGGGCAGAAGCGATATCCTCTACCAACACAGGTTTTTTTAAACGGATATTTAAAATAGACAAGCTAATTTTTACAGATTGATTAATTCATACGAAATAAATTGTTACCCTGTACTATATAACTGAATTCCTCTTGTAAAGGGATATGTATGTTTAATATGTTATTGGGATGGTCGGTGAGTGCGTATAACAATTTTAGTTTTAATTTTATTTAACATCAGTTTGCATCAGTGTGTAGCCGTGTTGAACTTATCGTTGCTGCACTTCACAACGGAAATTTCGTCTCCTAACATAATGTTCCAAATATATATATAAAAAAAAAATCTAATGTAAGTTTTTGGTAAAAAAAATTGTCATCTATAAAACACTAAATTTTTCTATGCTTCGTTTTTAGTGCTTTCTCATTTCGAAGTCTTGCTTTACGAACTGTTGGTGGAAGGGTTCGAAAAGGAAATCGACACAGAACTTCCCGTTCCTTCTCCTCCTCTGGATTGTATTTGGTATAATAGACCTCATGTAATATTAGTATAAACGACAACGTTCTTGCTGTAGAAAGAAAATTCGTTGGCTTTTTGGTGCAATTACGTGTTTTTAGTATTTTGTGAGCAAACGAAAAATCTCGTTCCCAAGCCGACTTATTTTGAAGAAGCAAACATTTTTGTTGTGACTTATATAAGAATCATCTAATATTACGCGCAGTATACAAGATTCGAGAATTTTGCTTTTAAAACGAACAATTTTGAAGCATCTGTATCGCGTCCTTTTATAAATGCAGTTAGTATAAGATGCATAGAATATCTGGTATATTAACGTTGCCACGAAAAAACTTATCCAATGATAACGAAAAACGTGAGTACTTTAATAAATATATCCATCTTCACGGATACTCAAGCTACACACAATCCTCTCAATACTGGTATATAAAAGAGGAGAGTGTAAAATATACATGAAATTAACAAGCATGATAATTTTCTCAAATTTAATTTTTACCATAACATTTAATGGCAATTCCATTACATATGTTAATAACGACACTGTTCCAACAGATGAAATATTAACTGCTATAAAGGATTAATTTCTAAACAGTATAATTATAAATAATACGCATAACGAAAGTATGAAAAATTCGAGTACGATGACCGACACGAAAACTGATGTTGTATATACCTGCAAATTTCTTCGCAAGTAGCTTTAATTGGTATCGTTTTCATAACATTTTGTTTAGGAACGGTATTTGGCGTGAAGAGATATAGACAAACTCATTACAGGTTGATGTGATATTGAATAATTAACTGTTTTGATATATCATCAAAACCAGCGTTGCCATGATGCACAGTCTCTCTCGATAGGAAGGATCATCTGGTTTTTTGTAGAGGTGGCTATTAGTGTGTACAGATATTGCTGACATTCCAAAGTTTCCACATAAACGGGTTTCAAACTAGCTTCGTTGCAGTTAATTTCGACGACAGGTGCTTTTTTGTTCAGCAGTTTTATCAAATGGCAGCCTATTGACTTGCTTTATGCTTAAATGGGATAATCCAGTTTCACATACATGTAAGAAAAATGATCAGGTTTGTTCCATTAAATTTTTTTCATTTTTGCACATATTAATGCGATGTAACAAGATTTCAAGTTTATTGTAGACTATGAGTCATTTTAAATAAAAAAAAGATAGTTTTCAAATTCGGTCTGTAATTCGCAACCTAAGGCGATAATCAATATGGGGATGATTTTAGGAAAATATGCATAAAGCATATTTTCAAAATTCAAATCTTTAGAATCGTCAAATTTTTCTTTGTTAAACTTTGAGAGCCACGATGACGTCTGGTCCTCGTATGTAGAAATTTTTTTGAAGAGATACTCTTTATCCATGCGAAATGGTTCGTTCTGAAGTGTTTGTCGTTTTGCTTACTGCGATCCTATTTTATTTTCATCTAACTGCATAAGATGATAAGGTGCCTTTTGTGTTTCGATACAAGAATGATTTTTAACTGTCTTTATTGCTTTTTCATCTTCTACGCCGATCAATTGATTTATTATCGAAGTGTTATCTATTATCGGATTTTTTTTTTAGATATTCCGTTGCTTGCCTCTTGGACATCAGTTGCAATTCTTTTTTGTAGAACTTATTGTCCGTATCGATGTATTTTATGTTCGGCTGGTTTTCATAGGTGGACTTGTTTTCTTCGAATTCGTTTTTTTTTTGCAGGCACTTCAACTTCGTTTGTTATTAGCGATAGGTTTGTGGTATCGTTCGATGTTACGAAACTCCATACCAAGAATAGTTCATATCTCTAGCTGGTAGATATTTTTCGTAATTTTTATAACCATATACTTTATGTGTTATCCCAATATGATAAAATTTTTATTTGGAATCCCAACGTGAATTACATGCATTGAACATAACTCCCAATAATTTGTTTTAAGGTCTGCATATTCGCTCTATGAAATAAATATATACTAATATCGTATTTTTTACCGTTTCCAGTAATGCAAATATTGCATGGGCTGCTTTAAAATTAGGTTAAATAGATTTGATCATTTCAGAATTCTAATTTTGTCATTCAAGAATTTTTATTGATAGACATTTGTGTTACAATTACGTTTGATTAATTCTTCCATGGCATTTCGTAAATAACAATACATTTGGAAAGGAAAATCCAATTTGGATAAAGGATGATCTATAACGTTTATTTTACGTACAATTTTTAACTCCTTGGCATTAAATTTTTTGTCGGCGATGGGAAACATTATCAAACATTCATAAAAATCTCTTAAAGTTGTATTAATTTTTTTTTCACTTACAAAAAATTTGTTTGATTTGGAAATTGCATTCACGTCGAGGAAAAGCCAGCAGGATCGAAAAAATTTAAATGTAAAGAATAATATTTCTTTGAATTTTTATTTACTATTTTTACAATACATATAACTTATTTGATAATAAAAATATTCTTTCAATTGTTTGTTGTTCTTTTCGTAGTGATATATAACGCAAAACGGTTGATCTGAAAATGTTAATAATAATTATACCAAAATTGTGTCTTCCAAGTTCTTTTTAAAATTAATTCCTATGAAAATAATCAAGTAGGTCCGAAATTTGTTCCATTCTTCTGATAACTGTCCGAATAAGTCTTCTGATGGACTGGAATCCAGTTCCATTTTAATCTCAAATATTGAGATATTTATTACATAAAATAGATAAGCATTTTTTATCATCTTCATTTATACGTTTTTTTGCATAACTCATTACATAAATGTTTAAAGAATTGAAAATATTCATCTTCCAAAAAATATTTTCTTTCATATTAAACCTCAAGATATCATCAAAAATTAAACGATAATCTATGTTTTTTTATCGAATTACAGTCTTTATTTGGCGAGGTAGTTTTCTTGTTCAGTACAAAATTCCATTAAATTTGTCAAACAGATAATCTTCAACAAATTCTTTACAATTTTCTCCAAAAAAAAAATTATGTGAACCTTAATTCATTCCAAGATCGCTTCAAATCTTGGTAGCAATTAGTACATGGCGAGGAATTTATGGCATCTACATCTTTCTTAAATCGAAAACACGTTTTGACGAGCTCGCCGGAATAAGAAAACTTTTTTAAATTTTCGGAATCATTACACATATCGTTCAGTCTGGCAAAATACGCGTGCGTTACGTTTCTGGTGGCATCGAGAAGATTCCCATATTAGGGCTTACTAGAGAAAAGTACTTTTCTTAGGCGTGGGGGAAGCACATTTCACCGGCCCTGGCATTTCGACAGCTATATACAAATTTTAGGCTGTTAAAATCATAATAGTGATAGAAATGAAGAAATTCACTGCTTTTCAACCAAAGTGGTTAAAAATGAAACAGAATAAAAATATTATAGACAATAGGAATACCTATACGGATATAATCATTTGACGACCGTTTTCGCAGGTCGGGTTTAACAAAACGGCTACGATACTCTCTGAGACTAATTTTTCCGACTTGTTCATACTTACTAAACCCCTCGGTTGGTACATAAAGATCACAAAGAAGTAAACGGAGTCGATGTGGTGGGTATTACAACTCCTAGACTAGTCACATCGAATAAAAGTGGAACAACTTGAAAAGTTTTTGCAATTAAAGACCCATTTATACTGTAAATTATTAGGGGGTTTGGTAAGGGGGGAAGGGCATATTTTCGAAAACTCTATCCTGCAGATTGAATCCATTTTTACCAAAAATTATCAAAATCTCTTCTATAATGTTATGTCCGTTCAAAATTTTTCGAGTGCACTGCAACGATTAAGTATGAAATTAGTCAAAGGTAAAATTCTTTCATAGTGGTTCTCTGCTGTGACGATATGACACATTATAATTTACATGTTAAAAAAGAGAAAATGTATGGAATCTGATGTATTCAACTTGTTTGGTTATCGTGACAAAAAAGTGAAAGCAATGAAGGCAAAAAAAAAAAAAATGTATGTTTTCCAAATTACGGTAATTTTCTGTGGAAATTAAAAAGTACTTAAAAAATATAATAATACAACATATTTATTTAACGAATTCGAGAGAGATAAGAAAATTCCAATTGGAATGGTGTTTTACAGTGTTTATAATAACTGATTAGTCGAAGATCTGAATACCAAAGGTCTAGCTAGAGATTGTTGTATTTTGAATTACTTGGTACGCACATTAAGTGAATGGTACGTGTTGAAAAGATTCCACAAGTAATAATTTTTCTTGTTTGCACCAGCTTCGATATTCCAACAATTAAAAAAAAAGTAAAAGTCATTGTAATAGAATATCAGTTAAGGAAAAAATATTTTTCTTCCATATGCTAAAAAAAATTGAGCAATTGATATAATTTTATTACTCTATCTAGTACATTACTTTTGAATGTTTTACATTTTATTTACATCTTACGAAACGCAGTACTCATCGCTCATTTCTTCTGCGTTTTTCTTTGACGAATTCGGCCAAAGTCCATACGATGCCATTCGTATTGTATTTGAGCTATACTGTAGATATGCTGGCGAATATGCTATCATTACTGACTTCCAAAAATGTGTGACGTTCGGGAAAAGAAAATGGTTGTCGCGTCGCTTAAAACTCCCAGTCGAGAACATCTTGATCATTTGAGACGTCATCGCCCATTCGTAGTTTAAGACTAAGAGGAGACCAGCGTTGAGGCTCGCATATTATGTCGTCATTTTTCTCAACTTAGCTTATCAATATTTTACAAAAACACACTAGTAGTTATTATTAGTTGTTTCTAACACAGGATGGCGGGAGGGAACGGGGATCGGCCAAACCGCAACAGCATGCTCTTGTATTCTGCTTCAATGATGGCCATTTTCCCTCGAAATATCCCTAATTTCCCTTTAAATGTCCCTTGTTCCCTAAAAATTTCCCTTGTTCCCTAAAAATGTCCCTTTTATCCCTCGAAATTTCCCTTATTTCCCTAAAAAATTTCCTAATTTCCCAAAATGTTTTGAAAAAATATTGTTAAAATTTTTTTTTTTCAATGTTTCCACAATGTGGAGGAATGACTCATTTTTTAGCAATGAGGAGCTGAGGAGTCATGAGGGGTCTCCCCAAATGCGAAATAAACTTTACGCTCTCACATTCACATGGGGGCCGTGGTGAGGCAACGGATAGATGGCAATCATAGCACAGCGGCCATATTTTTTTTGACATGAAAACCAGCCTGTGAATTAAAATTCCCAAAAGTAATAAATAACACAGTGGCCATATTTGTTTTTTTTTTTACATGGGCCCTGCCACAGCGGCACAGTAGATGTTAGAGTTTAAAAATGAGAACATGTTTGCTTAACAAGTTTTTTTCCACTAAGTATTAAAAAAAATTGATTCTTTAATGTAATGGATATATTGTGTAATATATGTGCTGGTTGGTGCCAGTGTATAACTTATAAGTATTCATATTAAGTAGTTATATATATTCTACACCATGAGATCTATATTTTCTCAGGTGATGCATGTGTATAACTTGTATAGGAGAAATAATTCTGAAAAACTTCAAAAGAACAGTGTTTTTAATTGCAACTTTCTTGGCATCCTTCACAGGGGAAGGCGAACGCGTGCGTTTAGTAATCAAAGACGCTGGTGGAGTAATGATCACCTCGGTGTCAGACATATCGTCGGTAGACATATCGTGAATGTAAGAAATAGTCTCCAACAGTCACATTAACATATCGATTAGCGTCGCGTCTTCCCGAGAACGCAAACTGAATACTAACCAATGTGAGTAGCATATATATGCGTGTGTGCTGGACGTCATTATCTCTCCACTGTGCCACAAAGGAAGTCAGATGTTGTTAAAAACGAATTAGGCTGTCCGGGCAATCACGGTGTGACAGAGTGTTATAAATGGCACACATCAATTCTACCTGCGCATGCGCCGGCGCAAAAACTCACCCTGCCACAAAGGTAGTCGGACATTGCTAAAAATGAATTAGACCGGCCAGGCAATCATGGTGCGACAGAGTGTTATAAATGACACACATCGATTCTCGCGCCATGCATGCACCAGCGCAAAAACTCACCCTGCCACAAAGGTAGTCAGACATTGTTAAAAAATAATAAGGTACCAGCCATGCTAACACAGGCGCCAGATCGTAACACAGTCTATCATACGCTTCCCAAAAAAATTTACATATAAATAATGCAGATTACCAGATTTGCTTAGCAGTATAATGGAGATTGTCACGCAGGACACCAGGCTACCAGTACATATTAGTAACATTGCCAAGGAGGACACCAGCGTATTTAAATCACGCCACCGAAAATTATTACTGGGAACAGTTAGAGCTATAATATGCTGTCCGTCTGATTCAGAAAAGACATGCGTCCTTGTCAGTCTTTTAGAGGAACCTAAAGGTATCAAATTCGAAAATGTGTACATTTATTCGAAATCTCTGCACCAGTCAAAGTATTTATGTCTAGCACAGATACTGCAGGCTTTTGCATGGCTGCGCTATTTTCCCTTTAGTGAAAATGAATCGGTTATACAGCCAGGCGAAGCATTACAGAACTCAGTGTTTATTTTCTACGATGTGACGTGCGAAAAACAAACAAATATCCAGCAATATTTCAGTATGGGACGCCATATTGAACTGGATGTTATTTATCTATGCCAAACATATTCGCGTATGCCTAAACAGCTTCTATGTGACAATGCTAATTTCCTAGCCATATTTAATATGGACAACATGAATTTACATCACATATACTCCGACCATGTAAATAGTGATATGCAATTTGACAGATTTAAAGAAATATGTTCGCATTGCTGGAGTGAGGGGTATGGTTTCCTAGTAATAGAAAAAGATTTTCCAATTGATAAAAGCCAGAAGCCCAAAGATTTTGATCTGTTTATTATTGGCCATCAGTGAAGTATGAGCTACACAGTATCTAAATTTGGGCATAGCGGCCTTAAGCGTGCTCCAGAAAGCTGCATAATTTCCAACAACAACGGAAATTGTAGCTTATGCGGGAAGCAGGCCAAGAACCTTGGCATTCCCAGGCACGAGGCAGATGCAGTGAACGTATCCTTTGTGCGCAGCGTTACATCGGAGGCATTGTGTCTGGTGGTGGCACTTCAAACCAGTATAGAGACACATCTATGCACATTAGTGGCAGGTATGACTCGAATCAATGCTGTAGTAGAGACAACGTTAAACGGTATGGGAGAGCGAATAGTAAGCAGAATACACACAGGTATGTCGCATGAATTACACACATTGGCCAACGATGTTAAGAAACTGCCTGTGTTGGGTGGGAAACTCACTACAGTGGAAAATAAACTTTACGATACTCATATATTGACCACGAACATGGATGTGCTCCTTGGAACATTAATTGAAAATGTATCCTACCTAATGGCCGTTACTAGCTGAGATGCACTCGAAGCAGTGGAAGGTAGGCTGTCCGGCAACACGAATGTACTGTCTACCAGAATGGAGGCACAGCTACACAAAATATCCGAAGATGTGTTGAAACTGAACACATTAGGAGGTAGGATATCGGCTATGGAGAAGAAAATCGACAAGATGGGAGAATAGATCGGTGCCAGAATGCTGGCGGGCCTCACAGCACTGCTAGACAGTCACCTTAAGCCCGAGAGCAACCTAGATACGAAAAAAATGGAATCGAACCTAGTAGCCATGGAGGGCCACATGTTCGCCAACACTAATGTACTGTCTAACAAGTTGGACACACAGCTTGACAAATTAGCCAATGAAGTACAGAAAATCGATGTGATAGGTAGCATGGCATCAGCTATGGAGTAAAAATTACCGATGTGGGCGAGCAAGTGGGTGGACTCAGCGCTTAACTCACCAGCCACATAAATTACAAGACTATGCTGGACACATTAAACCAGAAGTTAGAATCGCACCTCAATGCCATCAGTATGTTGTCTGTTATGGTGATGGAACATTTTCAGAATTTAAAAAATAACATGCGAAGCATAGTGGCGAGTAAACTGCCTGCAGTGGAAGTGCAACTTACAGATTTGGGAGACCGAGTAGACTATAGATCACTTACAACTCTAGCATCAACATTGAAAGATAATTTGCGCATATCGAACGAGAGTGCGGGCAAGCTGACTTCTATGAGCATCAAGCTCATTTCAGTTCAAACAGCGCTCGAACAAACCATGGGTAAGGGTTTTGCAAATATCTCCACAAAACTTGACGAACCAGTAAATACACTCAGCAAATGTGTGGCTGTGCTGCACTTTCTCTGCCCGTGGGCAAGACGACGCAGTCAGACATTGGAAAACCCATAAGTGCCATGGAAATTAAGAGGGAGCACGGGATGATCCGCTTGGCCCATCCAGGGGTACTCCCTGGAATTTGGATCAGACGAGGTTGGACTCGTGCTGGCAGTGGTTGACTCCGCATGCTGGAGAAGGCTCGGAGAGATTCCCCCTCTTGCTAAAAGAGCCGGACGTTGAACAGGATTGTTCCGGGGGCGTGCCCGAGATCACGTCAGGGGCGTGGGTAGTGCTCCGGCTATACCACACGCTTGGTAATCTAAGTGCTAGAATCTCAGGCCTTGTGGTAGGATATGCCTTGTGCGATCTGCAATATCAGATCGGGGCTCTGCCTGGTGCGGCCTGTGTACAGGTCGGGGCAAACGGGTTTGGTCAATTCAGAAAGCGCTGGTCATGTCTGCGATGAGAGGGCGTGATCCCTCTTCCCCGCCTACTGGGAGGCCAGGGTGCGGTATGGCCTCGTGGATAAGAGCACCCCGTTAACAAATAAGACCACGACTTCAGTTGTGTTTCACAGTTACCTGTGCTGCATACACAGCAGGAGAGTGTAGCTGGCTTGGAGACCAAACTTAGCGCGATATTTGAGGGGATGGCCAATAAACAGTTTATAAGCATTCTTGAAGAACCGGACAGCAGTAACCATAGTTTGATTAGTAGTATGTCAGGCATTGAAGACATATACTACACAGAATTATCCATTATTTAAATGATATTCGTACAGACGACGAGAAATGGCAGCATTAGCGCACATACATTCTGCAATACTCAAACAACTCAATATTTTCGAAGATAAAATTTTCAATGCAATTGCACGCAGAGCAATTATTTAATATAAAGTACACATACATTACACTAATAATGTTAGTATTATGCCTTCGGCCATCAAGGACTTGACTCGCATTATTGCTAGTGTTTGCTGGAAGTTATTTGTGGTAACATGTGGAATATGATGCTGTACTGGAAAATGCATTTCAGACAATTACATCTCAACTGGTTGCGCTAAATAAACCGTCTATTCACCCTGACGTGAAGACTGAACCTGAATTAAAGCCAATTGCAGACGAAGTTTCGTTGGATGAATCAAAACCTAAAAAAAAGAGCAGTTCTTACTCGGCCACTGTTCGCAATTATCTAACATTTTATACAAGTCGTTTTAATGATAGCGTTTCTGGCATTTACAGAACGAATAAAAAATGGTACCCGATGTTTATGTACAATTCGATAACGAACTTATACATGCTTATCCTGGCTTGTACGAACTATTATTTAAACGCAGACCAGCGGACTTCTTGCGAGATGCGCTTAATCAATATAAAAAATTGTTTTATATTACTAGTGCGCATTTAACCGATAACAATATAAATGCCAACACATATAAAGATGAATCACACCCTAAATTTGACATTGTATCAGAACTGTTTCCGGATGTCGGCTTAGTTAGCGGCTAGGGACTGACCACAAAACTTGATAATATCAGTCAGTCTGAGTTTGTTTACTGGAACGATGTGAACGAGTTAGTGGATCGCCTATGACTCCTCTTCGCATCCCAGCAGGCCGGAAATAATTCACACACCAATGAGATGGTGAATCTTGTTGAAGAACTATGTGAAGGGGGCTATGTATACTGAAATAATGTCTCTCACAGCAATCGTCGCTGAAATACACAAACCATCATAGAAAAATTGCATTAGAAGAAGCGGTTTGGACTTCGTGACCTATATCAAGCTGATTTAGTGGAAATGCAACCCTATGCTTTTGTAAATAAAGTCTATTGTTACATGTTAATAGTTATCGACTGTTACAGTATATTCGCGTGGGCTGTTCCCGTCAGATGTAAAACAGGAATAGATGTGGCCAAGGCTGTGACTTCGGTGTTAGGCGATAATGGTTCGCCGAAAAATATGCAAACAGACTTAGGCAAGGAATTCTACAATAAACCATTCCGAGCACTAATGCAAATGAAAAAAATTAATCATTATAGTACATTTAGTGATAAAAAAGCATCCATAGTTGAACAGTTTAACAGAACATTCAAAAATTANAAATTAATCATTATAGTACATTTAGTGATAAAAAAGCATCCATAGTTGAACAGTTTAACAGAACATTCAAAAATTATATGTGGTGTGAATTCTCGGCACAAGGAATTTATACCTGGTTGGATATTCTAACCTGATTATTAAATAATTACAATAATAGAAAACATAGGGCTATTTGTATGCGTCCAGTAGATGTAAAGTACAATTTGTTGCTATCAACAATGTTTAAACAAACAAAAGTTCTAGATTCACATAAGCAGAAAGCGAAAGTAGGCTATTATGTGCTCATTTCACGTCTTAAAAATGTTTTCTCGAAAAGTTACTTGCCTATTTGGAGTGCAGAAATTTTTCGTGTTACAAAGATCCGACATTACAAACCACGAACATATGTACTTGAAAATTTAAATAGTGAGCAGATAAAAGGTTCTTTTTACGAGGAGGAAATAATGCCTACCAAATGTCCAGACACTTAATTGGTCGAGAAAGTGATTCGCACTAAGAATGATAGTGCATTTGTCAAATGGCATGGTTTCTCTCTAAGCTTTAATACCTGGGTTGTTAAGGCAGACCTACGTAACAGTTAATTTTTTTCGACTCGTTAGCAGCTGGCAGAATGACCTCGCGACCATGGGCCGGAAGGGGGCAGTCGAAGGTGATGGCTCCAGGCTGCTCGGAACCATAGGAAGAGGTGGAAGGGGATGTGTCAAAGGGGGAAGAGGCCGGTCCGCTACCAGGCAATTTGAAGGGGTGGCTCCCTACTGGCGTGCTCCAAGCAGGCCAGAAGACTCTCATATCGGGCGGTCCATGTTCAAAGCTATTCACAGACCTTATTAAGTTCTTACACTAAACAATACATAAATCAGTTTCATGCTATGCCCCATGGGGTCAAGAATGGGACCAGTCTCGTAAATACATTAATAAATACGCTTCCATTTGAGGCTCACATTACAGGGAACAAATTTTGCGGGCCTAGCACGAATCTAGCTCGTAGACTTCAACATGGTGATATTTCTTTAAATACTCTAGACACAGCCTAAAAGGCGCATTATATTTTGTGTGCTGAGAGCAGTAACTTGAACGACAGGCATGCATCCGACACAATCCTTGCGAATACAGACAAAGCAATACGCAGTTCAGCTAACTCTAAGCTCGGCGAACTATTAGCGATGTGGGGAGTTTGGTAAAATCATGAAGGCTAAAGTTAAACGAGGCATGGGTATCAGATTCAGGCAAACAGCTAAGAAGAAGAAAAAGAGCAGTAAAGTAAAGCATGGAGGAAAACTTCCAATTTTGCTACCAGCTATAGGACTTTTGGGATAATTGATAGGTGCCAGTGGGATAGCTTGAACTGTGAACAGTGCTAAAGATGGAAATAAGCAATTAGCAGAACAATTACAGCATAATAAACGTATGGAAATCCTTGCCAGCACAAAAAAAACACGGGAAAAGGGCTATACTTGCACCTGTATCGAGGCGGTGGCACAAAATGCGTACGTCGACAGCGAAAGAGAAAGTCCTAAGTGAACTGCCGACCATCCATTAAAAAATATAGATTTGCATAAATTTTCACAATAATTTAAAATACATATTTTTTCGTGGGGTGTTTATGCGAGACACACTTCCACAGCGGCCAAGATAGGTAGAATGCAGAATATTGAATTTAGATACGAGTTCGGGGGCTAGAATTTATTATAACCACGAGACAGAACAGCGACGACAGGACTGGAACTGCGGTCACTTATGCTTGCATTTCCTTGTTACCTAAAACCAACACAATACAAGCAAGGTGGCTGTCATGTCGATCACCTTGATTGTGACAGGTAATACCTCTGAATTATGTTCAGTACATTTTCCACTCCTGAGCCTGGCAGGCACATGGTCTATTACTTTGATAGATTTTCAAACATATTTTTCAGTACCAAACATCGACGATCATAATTGGATGTGGCGATATGTAAAGGCAGACGTTAAAAGAGGCGATATATGCATACCTACTGGCTCGTACGAGATTGAAGATATTGGGGATTATCTTAAATGCAAGCTGGAACCGGACATGACTTTAGTGCTGCATGGAAATCTAACACTCTGCACAGCAAGATGTGTTGTACAGCACAGGTAGACTTTACACAAAATGATACTCTTGCAACCATGCTGGGAATTGAAAACGCAAAATACAAGGCAAATAAAACCCATGTATCTACCCTGCCGGTAAATATTTGTCCCATGAATGTTATTAGATTAAACTGTACCTTAGTTAGCAGCTCGTATCTCAACGGTAACCCATGCCAGACATTACATGAATTCTCTGCAAATGTGCCGCCGGGATTTAAACTCATGAGCATCCCAACAACACCCATATATGTGCCAGTCGCGATAGGGAACGTACAGGAAGTAATCGTTTCCATTGTACACCAAGAATATCATTTGAATAATTTTCGAGGCGAGGAAATAACAGGGCGTTTGCATTTGTGGAAAAATGGGGCTGAAAAGTAAACATATGAAAGCAATAAGAAAGGACTTATTGTGTCACACCTAAAGTCAGTACGAGGCAGCCACGCAGTCCACTAACATCTGAAAATGTTCGTTTCCTTACACAATTAGGTTTAACAGTCAAGAGTAAATATGGATGTCGAAATCTTAAAAGTAAGCGAGCTGGTAAGGTTCAAAGAGGCGATCACCAAGGCTGAAATCCACATTTACTCCCCTTATCTGCCAGGCCCGTACATAGCCTCGTCCGAGATGCGCATTCACGTACAAAACCAAGATATTTACATAGAAATGTGTAATTCTTATTTATATTTCTGAGGAATGCTGACGAGGGCAGGTAATGTACTACCAACAAAAACTAAAATCTTTAGAAACGGTATACTTCACGTGATTAATAGAATATCCTATGAATTGAATGTGTGCTAAGTTGATGCCACTGTTGATGTTGGAATAACGGCAACCATAAAGAATTACTGCTCATTAACGCGTAACCAACTGCCGCCCTCCGAAATGGCTGGCTGGGGAATCGAGGAAGTCTTTAAGGTTCCTGTCTATGCCAACTGTAAATTTGAAGTGTGTATTCCTATCACTATGTTGTTATTGTTCGCGGAAGATTATAGGCACCTCATTATTAATTCCAAGCAGGAGATAGTTATGCAAATGGCCGACTCCCAAACTAACGCACTCCAGGACTCAGGCGCAAAAGCAGCTACACTCTCAATACTTTCTATTGACTGGATACTGCCACATGTACAAGTGAACATGTCAAAATGAGTAAAAATTTTGAAATATGCAGAAAAAGGAAGGAATGTAGATATGGCGTTTCGTACCTGGAGTTTAGAAACATATCCTAACTTACCAAGCTCTGTAGGCATAAATTGGAACGTGAAAAAATGTTTTACAAGTGAAAAACCAAGATATATAATTTAAGCATTTCCGTCAGTTAAACAAAATGTAATTAACAAGGACTGTTCGGCATTCGACCATGTTAATTTTAAGAACGTTAAGGTTTACCTAAATTCTGAGGCATACGCATATGGTGATTTAAATATTGATTTTGCTTATGGTGTGTATATGGTGCCATACCAAATGTACCGAGATTTACAGTGTTCGTACTATGGCCAAACGCAAGCCCCCACTCTCAACCCCCAAGTTCATGAACACGGCCCCACTACTAGTGTTTGATGTAAGCAAACAAGCCGGCCGCTTAAAATCTGGCATGTTAAACTTTAGGGTTGAATTAACTGCCGCAAAGAATTTCCCGCCCTTCACCCACGCCTACACCTTAATACTTCACGATAGACTGGTAAAGTATAACATGCACGACAGAGTAGTTAAAATACTGATGTAGATTACAACTATAGTACATTCTCTCTACAACCCGCAGAATGTATGCAAACATTCAGGGATGCGTCTCACAGCAGGGATTTATTATTAAACGTATTTGTATAGCGTACAATGATGACTGCATAGAGACGTATACATTTAGACCGCCATATCCATGGCGTGGGCAGGATGTGAAAAGCAAAGTAACGAACATTTGGTTGGATAAACGATACCATGGCCTCAATTGGAGTGAGGGCGATTTGAAATACGAGATAGCATGCAATGTACTTGTCGCTGCATTAAGTAAGAATGGTACAGTATTTGTGGCCGGGCCCGAGCAGAAGCGGCATTTAAGCAATTATTGCACCACTGTAATAAAGATCTGCTATTTACAAACTGAGTGTGGATGCCCGTTGTTTAGAAGGTTAAGAGAGAAATATGCAGACCTGCTAGAACATGTATGTAACACATGTATGTGTAACCTTGTATGCCCTTGTCTTAATCCATTGTGATTAGTCATGGCATCTGTCGGACTATATCGAAGGTCGAAAAATCCCATCGACCATTATAAATAGCTCATCTATCGTGGCAAAGATTTTTAGTACTGATCTGCAGCTCCTCATGGAATGTCTAATCGCCAAGCTGAACGGGACCATCTGATATATACCGCTGTCAGAGCTCGTCATCGGCAAGGTATACATAGCATCAGATTGTCGCAGCTCTGTGTCAGCATACGGTAAATATACAACATGTATGTTAGATGATGAGATGCATATCCGGCTGCCTACATGCTACGCCCAACTCATATCAGATACCAAGATGGTCAGGCTTAATGCTGCAACAGTACGATTCAGCTACGGTGGCATCAAGTCTAGGGACAATGGGAGGTCAATGCATACCGTAGAATTTTCGTAATTGCTAACATAATTTTTTATGTGCATAACATGTACTTCAACCCACTAGTTAAACATGAGGGCGATGTTACTGTAGGATACAGATGTGTACATTTCAAACCACCCGACCAACTGTCGCAGGTAGAATCTTGTAACGGCCTTGAACACTGGGCATGCATTACCAATGATAATAGTTTTCTCTCAGTACCGTGTAATGTAATTACATGTGCCATATATCACCTAAGACCTGGAATTTAGATGCCTTGCTCACTCAGTACTATGAAATCAGGCGAAGAGTACATACAACAGGTATGGTTTGCTCGTGCAATAGCGTATGAACTTTGCAATGCCAACTCTGGTAGTGTAATTACCCGCTGGACTGAGTGCTGTACTGGCGACCGTCATACAACCAAAATGAACAGAGGGAAAATTACGTGGAATGCAATGTGTTCACCTTTAATGTGTGAGGCATACCTGGCTGCGATGTAAGAAGAGCAACATGCAGAGCTGCAGTAATGTTTCGTTGAGAAGTTAACTAACAACATGTTTAACATAGGTAACTGTGTGGCATTTCTGCCGGAAGGCGTGAACATGTACACGAGTTACTTTATCGGATACAGAAGAGTTGTGTTTCAACCAGTTCTGGGACACGAGCAAGTACCAATATGTGACTCTAAACATAATTTTTGGGGTTATCACGACACTTGTGATAATTTCTATTATGAAATTGTACCCTGCTACTGGTCCGACCAGTGTGCCATCTACATTCTCTGGCCCAAGAACAATCTACCTGAAAATGGACATATTCTCGCAGTACATACGGAATGTGAAGACTTTATAGAACTATGCGATGAGAACAAGAAGGTGAAATTTACCTTGCGAGATGTTGATAATGGATCATTTTACCACTGGACCGAAGAATGTACAGGTCACATACATACGAGCACGCTGGAAGAATGTGGTACCACACACGTTCTACCCTGCACAGATAATGTATGTTGTGTCTTCAATTGAAACTATGTATACAAGTGAAGGTTAATAAATCAATTACATCAACATGAGTGTTGAAGCAGATATCGGCAGTACGACAGCAGAGGGCGAAATAATATGTCATTACAATTGTAAATGTTGCAAGATAATGTACGATATTTATTTGCGTATATGACTATTATTGTTCAAGAACCACTGATGCTATGTCGCCGCAGAGTACGGCTGCTATATAAGTCGTGTCTACCTTGCCAGTAGATACCAGTGAGCTCCAGATGAACGTGCCATTTCGCCCAGAGACAGCCTACAGAAGTGTAATGCCTGCTAACAATTGTATAACCTATGTTTGTGATGGCGAGACTGAGCAAAGAAAGTACAGCGTGCAGTGTGACGGTATAGCGCATTGGTTGCTTGTCCACAGCCCATCGTCGTCGTACGAGCGATGTCAGCAGATGGTCGAATGTAATATTCTGGGAAGATGTGTCGTTAACTATATGTGAACAGACACTCCCCTGCCTTGCGGCCCAGACGAAGTTATAACTCACGCTTTATTGCAAGATGCAATAAGAGTTTACCTTCCTGAAGAGCCTTTGGTGCCGGCTGAACCTACCAACTCTGCTGCTGCGATTGACATTACTAATGAGGACCACAAGCTGCCTGCTATCAAACATAAGAAGCCTGCCGCTGTCAAATGTAAGAAGCCTGCCACCCTGCTGTGTGGTCCGGACGAAGTTCTAACTCACGATTTATTGCAAGTTGCGATAAGAGTTTACCTTGCTCAAGAGCCTTTGGTGCTGGCTGAACCAACAGTTCCTGCTGGTGACATTACTAAGGAGGACGTACAGCTGCCTGCCATCAAACATAAGACGCCTGCTGCCACCATGTCCGTGGTGACGCCTCATCGCAGAACATCACATAAGAAGAAGACATTGCCGGTCACAGCATGTCTAAATTGTGGCAATACATCGCTTCAGGACTTGCGCAAATTAACAATTGCTGATAGAAAGACATTACTGCTGCAACTATTCACTACTCTGCTTGCAAATGTATAGTGGAAAAAATTGGTTTAATTGTATTGCTATCTTGATGTGTAATGTATGCTGCAACTACTCTACTTGCAAGAGTATAGTGGGAAAAAAATGTTTTAATTGAATTGCTATCTTGATGTGTAATGTATGCCGCAACTACTCTGCTTGCAAAAGTATAGTGAAAAAAATTTAATTGTCTATAGTTAATTGGTATAGTGAAAATATTTTTAAAAAATGTTTTCAGTTAATTGCCATCTTGATGTAATGCTTAGAATACATTCTGTATTACTTGTGTAATGACAGTGATTGACGACGAATGTAATTATGTAATATGTACTGTATGTATTGCTTGTGAGATTGTAAAGTGTATTACTTGTAAATGAGAAACCTAATATGTAATGTAAAAAACAATGTATAATATATAGGTATGTCATGAAATTCTCAGTGTTCTTATTTCTGGGAGGATGACACACAGCCCAAACTAAAATGTGCTAGTATATTAAAAGTACTCCAATAAACATATCTTTGGAAGGTAAATTACAAGTACACTAAAAAAATACTAACTAGTAAAGACTGTGTAGCAGCAGCACACAAGTAAAGATAAGCCTCTGTGTACGCATTCTCTCTCTGCCGTGACAGTAAAGTCATTAGCCTTGGAGGAGGAGGAGTTGCTGTCTCGCTTGTTATATTCGCATTAGCCTTGGTGAGCATAATTACAGGACGGCAACGAAGAGGTGCCACCTCTCCTACAATTAATCTGGGAAGGGTAAAAAATTATAGGCCCACCGACAAAGAGGAGCCAGGGAATGAGGATGTCCAACTGCAGCTGTGAAGTCTCATAATCTTTTAGTAATTACTCCAGCCCAGCGCAGGTAGAATGTGGATGGAGCGAGGTAGTCCCATTAATTTTATGGGTTTAATTATAATGGTGCTTTGCTGTGCATCAAAGTGGTCGTTCGGGAAACGAGGTCGACAGCCTGTGTTGCTGCATGGCACTGGAGGGGGCACCCGACCAGGACTTTTACCACCCTAAGACATTTTCTCTCACGTTTTAGAAAGAGCATGTATAGCCCTCCTGTGGTCCTACAGGCTCAGTCGTGTCTAGACCACTGAGATCTACGTGTCTTGATAAATGTCCAGGGTACTCGTGGTTTCGTCTATAATACCTGCAGTGCTGCGTGTATTCTCTCTGTACACCTGCGGGTCAGTGTCGGGCTGATAGCCGATACTCTACGCAACGTCTCGCCTCTTTAGAGGTAAGTGTGTGTTTCGTTTGTTGGTGGGTATGTGAAGATGTTCCGCGGCTGTAACTTTGTAGTGCATTATCTAATTGTTTCACCTAGGGCTTTTCTGTCGACAACAGGGCTGAGTATAGATATTTGTAGCATTTTTTATGCTTTGCTGCGTGTAGGCCGCCTTGAACTGCACGTAACACCACACAACATATTGCTATTTATACTCTCTCGTTATGTGTCGTCTAGGCCTTACACATAGACCATTGAATGTTAACTGTTTATTGTCTTTAGTGTGTGTAGGCCACCTTGAACTGTGCATAACATCGCATGCCATATTGCTGTTTATACTCTCTCGTTGTATGTGTTGTCTGGGCCTTACATACAGACTATTGAATATTAACTGTTCATTGCCTTTAGTTTTCATGCGAATACTCTCCACTGTTACCATACAAAGTGCTATGCTGTGTCTCTCCAAGGTTCGAAGTCCTGGGAAAATTTATTATTGTTTTTACTCTATTTACTTCTTACATCTAATATGTTTGTCTCTCCTGGGTCCGAGGCCTGGTGAACACACACTTTGCGGCTAAATATATATATATTTCTGGGGAATGTTTATTATATTCACACTATGAACATCTATTATGTATGTTCTAGGTTCGAGACTTGGTGAACACACTTTTTGATTAGTCATATTTTTGTTATTCTATTTTATAGCTATATATATTTACACATATATTTGCATACTATCCCTTTTTTTTGTAGGATACCTTCTGGTATAGGCTGCCTGCCACGTACCTGAAGCGATAAATTACTATATATTTATATAAACAAATACTACCACAATGGATTCGCCATCGTCAAGTTCACCTAGTTCACCTGCATTGGTTCCATCCCCAGCTGTGTTGCTGAACCCTCCTTCCATTCCTAATATATGCAGACCCGCACTACAGTGTGGTTTTTTGGGATCGTGTGTTTACGGTTTGCCAGAATGGACTGTGTCACGAGTGCAATTGCCCCCTCAATCCATTCCGGCATCCTGCCTCACATCCTTGCGATATATGCGCTCGCCCCTTAAACCGCCTAGAAAAGCTTGCCGAACATAGTGTAACATGTAGAGGACTGATCAGACATGCCGCTTCGCTCAACTGTACGTTCTGTAATGAGGGCTTTACGCAATCTTGTCATGCACAGCATCATGAACCTACTTGTTGGGCGAACCCTGATGCTCCTTCAAGGGCTTGTGGGATTTGCGGCCGGCAGTTTACCAGGACCGACAGGCTTTGTGTGCATAGCGCTAAGTGTACTGGTGATGCCACATCAACCTCCCGGCCGGCGAAGCAGGCACGTGTTACAAGCCCACAGCCACCCCATAACGCGAGCAAAACGTATGGGTTCGTAGAGGTTGAAAGTGCATTTAGAGGTGTAATGAAAACTTATGTTGCCGAGAATACCTCAAATGTAGCGATAGACATTTGCGACTACCTCGAGGTGATGAAACCTAATATAATTGGCCAACTACAGCAGGAAATCGAGACACAGGGGGCGGACAAGTTTAATATATTTGTAGAGTGTGTATATGGTAAACCAGAACAGCACGAGGACGAGGAAGATCGTCATGCATTTAAGACAAAAAATTTGCCTCTTTTTAACGTAGCCGACATAGAGGCGGCTGTGTCGACTGCCATTGCCAAGATTTGCGTGGAGGAGACTAACTATATGGGGAAGGGTAGCGGCTGGACTCTCACTGCTGTGAAACGAGTCTAGTTACAAGTCAACAAGCTCGACCCTCTTAGTGCCTCCTCGTATATCCCATAGTCTTCAGGTGTTGCGGAGAAAAAGGCTGTCATCAACCTGCACAACAGCGACGACCACCAGTGTTTTAAATGGGCCATACTGGCACATTTTGTAGAGGGGCGGAATCCACAATGTGTCAACCAGCGCTACACCAGGCTGGAGACGTTTTTAGATTTTTCGACTGTAGATTTCTCCACCCCTCTATGTCAAATACCAGCTTTTGAGAAAGCTAATTCGGGGGTCAGCGTCAACATATACACACTTGATGAGAATACGAAAATAGTGCCGACACAGGTGACAGATGCAGAACTGGTCAAGCACTTTGATTTGCTGCTGCTCACCACAGCGAAGGACCAGATCTCGCATTATTGTTATGTGTAAAATTTCTCGCGACTGGTACGCTCCCAGGTAACATCACAAGCTGATCATGTTGGTATCTGTAAACATTGTTTTAATATGTGTGATAATCAACCACGGGTGACGAGGTTGACGGGTGCTGAAACTCTGGCTGATCATACTGCTGTTCGCGCTGACATGCAGCAGCCGGACAGGTATGGCAGGCCGCATGTGCTCAAATTCAAAAATTAACAGATCACCAATAATGTACCTATTGTAGTATATGCAGACTTCGAGGCCATACTTGTGCCTGTGCAAACGTGTCAGCCGAATCCAGATGCGTTCTACACATATAGGTAACAAAAACACAAGACCTAATCATAAGGCATATAAGTTAAAGTTGATAATTCAATTATTCCCGCCTATAAGACGAACAGCCTACCCCCGGGTGTAACTGTTTACATGGGAGAAGGTGCGTCGAAACACTTTATGGAAGAGGTTGTTAGGATAGGTCTCCTGGTTAAATATATATATACTCAGTCTCTACCTATGCGAGCACTGACACATGAGGAACGGGCTGGCTATGCTTTAGCCCAGCGGTTCCCAAACTCTTTTGTTTCATAGACCACTTTCAAAATTTTGCTGGATCCGGTGGACCCCCTGCTTTACTACCAATTTCTAAATCTCGAAGAAAAAAAGTGAAGATTAGATCTATCTATGGAAACTTGCGTTTTGGCTAAGTTTCAACGACGAATTAACAGTTTTCAAAAAAAAAGGTTACAATTGATTGCTTGATAGGGTTAATTATTTGATAATAAAATTGACTAAACAAATATTCAATTCAATTTTAATTGATTGTGCTGTAAGTGGATGTTAAAAAAGCAAAGTTGGCCAATCGAAAAAATGACTCCATCCAACTTTACTTGTTTGAAATCTACAGTGAATCACAGCACAAGAACCAATCAATTCTCACAAATTTTATTTAGAAAACTTCCTATTCGGAGTGGTAAAAAGAAATATAGTATATTTTCTTGTGTTGTAGGTATTTATTCAAATATATAAATTATTACACTATTAATTATTATTGTTATAACAGTCATAATATAATTAAAATTAAACACTTATAACGTAATGTAACTTCTGCAATGGTAATTACAAAAAATAATATAATTTTAATGAGAGGGATGTACTTGATGGATTGACAGCAAATTATCAATATTTGACTTGAGTTTAGTAAGGAATAACCGCAAATCTCCCCGTTCTGTGATATTCAATCTTCTCCTTTTTTTTTGTTAATAAGTTTGTAACGGCACTAAAACTTTTTTCGACAAGATACGACGAGGGAAACGCTATCAGAAGCTTTTGCACAATTCCCCACAGTCCAGGATATTTTTCGGGTATTTCTGCCTGCAGCCAAAATTTTTGATACCCTCTTTTAAATGTCACTTTCAGCTCCTCATTAGTGCTAAGCTCGAGTAGCTCCTCTTTTAATATCACATTCTCCACTTCCGTTTCATCAAATGGATTTATGATCCATGGTGGTATTTCCATCGACAGAATATCTTCAAATCTGATTTTAAAATCATCATGCAGGGCAATCAAATGTTGGACGTATGTCTGAATATCTTCATCAAGGCATTCTACCTGCGACAAGTTTAAAACTGTGAAAATTCGCGCCAACCAATATTTTCCTTCATAAATTTCAATTTACCAAGAAAAGCTGAAATTACACTCTTAGTTTTTATTAAATTGAGGCTGTCCCCTTGTAACTGTAAGTTGACGTCATTAAATTTTTTGAACAAATCTGTCAAATACGAGATGTCTGCTTTAAAATTGATCAGGTTTTTTTTAAAATCAGGATCTTTACTTAGGTCTTTGAGATTTTGACTCAGAAAAAGTAAATAAAATCTTGATAAACATGCACCTTTCGACAACCAGCGTACTCCGGTATGTAACAGCAATCGTTGGAAGTCTTCATCATTTTCATCGCACAATTGTACAAATAAGCGCGTATTCAATGCATTGCTTCTTATTTCGTTAACTGCATTAATCACAAATTGAAGCGATTGGTGCAATCTATCACTCAAATTTTTCGCTACTAGATGTTGTCGGTGGATAACACAGTGAATTGCAGTTACCTCTGGTATAATTATTTTAAGATGGCTTATAAACCCACGATATCGCCCGACCACAGAAATAACGTTTGTGAATGGAATCGATTTTTCCTTAAAAAAATCACTCAGGATTTTAAATATTGATTCACCTTTAGTGTCCGTCTTCAAAGTTTTCGCGAATAGTAGCTCTTCATGAGTTTCTTCGCCCATAACAAATCGAACATATGTCAATAATAATGCTTCATTGCCAGGTAAAGTTGACTCGTCCAGTTGAATAGAAAAATGAGTTGTTTACAGATAATCACACAAGAAACTTTCAACATCAGAGCTCATTTCATCAATACGTCTTTGTACAGTGTTGTTACTCAAAGGAATTCTCTTGAGTATGTCAAATGAAGATTTGTGCAGAACAGTTTTTAAAACCTCTTCTACAGCAGGTAAAATTAACTGTTCTCCAATGGTGTGCGGTTTTCCAGATTTTGCTATAAGTAATGAGATATTGTAAGATGCCCGCAAGCCATCATCGTTGCTTTCAGACGTTGAAGCGAACATACTGTGCACGGTGGGTCTCTTTTCATATTTTTCCTTCAATGTTTGGAAANTTGCTTTCAGACGTTGAAGCGAACATGCTGTGCACAGTGGGTCTCTTTTCATATTTTTCCTTCAAAGTTTGGTAATATTTTAAATCTTTACCTATTTTATCAGGATGACACCTTCTTAGATGATCTTCCAGCTTTGATGGTTTCATAGAGTCATTGCTCAAAACTTTGTTGCATAAAAGGCATGTGGGCAATCGCTTGTCTGTCTTTGATGGAAGAAAACCAAATTTTAAATATTCAACACTGTACTGACGACACTTCTTCTTAGATTCGGCCATGTTTCATATCAATTACCTACCTGTAAATAAATAAAAAAAAACTTTGTTTTAGTAATCTTAAGGCGATCTAACTTAACAGGATATGGCTATTTTAACAGAATATGATTAATCAATTATTATTTATATTATAAAATAAACAAAGTTCCGGAGGCAAACGGTTTCCAATTATTAAAAGCAATAAATTGCTAAGATACATAATAGAGTTTTATGAAAACGGCTGAACTTATTTTAATGTGATATAAAATTATTATTTCATTTATTATATTTTAATATATTTCTGTAAATTCTATAGAAAATTTTAATTAAACAATATTTTGATATCAGAACTCCGCAATAATTAAATAAATGAGATAGGTAATAAAAATAAAGTAAGGACAATAAGTTCAATCTTGTTCGGCTTTCTGTTCTTTTATCGAAATATGTAAGGAAGTTCAGTATTATACATAATATACTTATTACAATATAAAACTTATATTGTAATAAGTAATATATTTGTAATGTTTACGTGTAGTAGGTACGTAGTAAAAATTAAATACTGAACTTACTTACATACTTCCATAAAATAATACATTATAAATATACCTATCTCATATAGCAGGTTGGTTGGAAGAGATTTCTTTCCATTTAATTTCCATTTTTTGTTTAAAATAAATTGTAAAATAAAATATATAAAATAAAACTATATGCATATAACAAATAGGCAGGTAGGTACTTACTTTTCCGACACTGGCAATCACTAATATCGATTCACTTTACTTTTCTTTTCGAAAGTCTGGAAACAAATTCCGTCACTGGCCAACACTAATATCGATTCACTTTTCTTTATGAAATTCCGGAAACAAATGAGTAACGTTTATCCTTCACATTCGTATTTATATTGGTGAAGAATCAAACAAGTTCATGCAAGATTGCAAGCATATACAACACAAGTCGTGTTAACTTGCACGTCTGAACAAGCATTGCGGACGGGACGGCGGCCGGCGCGGCAACGACAAGTCTCAACGCGTTGTACTGAATATGGAATAATGCATGTTTTTACAAGTAACAGTCGCTGAGCTTCTTAAAATATTATAATAAATAAATAATAAATATTTGCCCGGANATGCATGTTTTTACAAGTAACAGTCGCTGAGCTTCTTAAAATATTATAATAAATAAATAATAAATATTTGCCCGGATTAGGATTCGAACCCGGGACGGCTGGTTCGGCAGGCAGGAGTAGTATATAATAGGGGGTTCTGGCACACCTGGCGCCTGGCAAGGGAGCAGGGGCAAATGACGCCCCCCTCCCCGCACCCTCCCCGCGGCCACCGATGTCGTCACCGCGGCGCACGCGCTACGCATGGCGCAAGGCTCTCATCGCTGATTGGCTACGCAATGCTCTAAAAAAAAAGACGCGCGTCACTACGCGAGGCTCTCACAATTTGTTTCGAAAAGGAATTTAAATTTTAAGTTTTTAAATTTAACTTTTTTAACTGATTAGCTGCGCGAAGCTCTCGAAAACAGCAAGTCATGTTAGGTGAAGAATGTTAACAAATAACCATTTAAGTCCTATGCTAACTTATAAGCATAGTGAACGCACCATTTAAGATGTAGACACCAAATTCGTAACATATACCAAGGCACCAAACAAGGTTAATTACCAAATAGTAATTTAAGCCCT